>VZRH01003883.1:543585-658929 GCA_013397555.1 Urocynchramus pylzowi
GAGGAGCTGCCGCCCGGGAGAGGGAGGTGTGGAGCGCCGGGGCCTGGGCTGTCTGCCGGCGAGCCCGTGGCGGAGAGCGGGAGACATGGGGGGCAGCGGGCGGCCGCAGCGCGGACGGACGCAGGGCTGTGGCCGCCCCGCTGCCCCCGCTGTGTCGGGGCGCGCCCGGAGCCGCCCAAGTTTGTCCCCACGCTTTGGCTCCCGAGAAGACGCCAGCAGTGTCCAGCACCGGATTCGTTTTAAAATGCTTGTCAGTGCTACTGAACCAGGTCTCCATAGCCCGTGAAACTGTTGGTGCCAGCACTGTGCTGTCCTGTGTATGTACCTGTAGGGGTGACCTAACAGGCTACCGCTGGGTCACTGTTGGTGCTCAAACGAAAGGCAGCCTAAAGGTGGTTCACAACTTGGTAAGATGCTGCTTTCCCCGGGGTGCTCAGCCTCGCTCAGTCAGCAGCACAGGTGCTCCCCTGGCCCTTCCTCGCTGTGCAGAAGCAGCACTGCGAACCCTGGGCTGCAGCCAGCCAAGGCAGACGTGCTTCCACACCTGCCAGGTGGATAAGGAGACGAGGCCGAGCCAAAGGTGGCAGCTGCCTGTGACTGCTGGTTCTGGCTTGTGGCTGGACACAGAGGAGCGCGTTTAACACGTTGAACATCTCAGTGTATGCGCCTGTTTGTAAAATTCTCCCAAGGATGGAGGTTCTGCAGTGTGCTGCGGTTTTTCAGGGACACAGCTGTGTTAAGAAATCATTTTCTATGGTCATGTATAGAAGGTCTTCTATTTCTCTGTATTTATAAATTTCAAATTGTATTGGTTTGGTGAGGTCAGCAAGGCTATTTCATCCCATCAATTTTGTGGTCTTTTCTTGGGTTGCACTGGAAATATTTGGCTTTGCTTGTTGCCAAATAAAGAAAAATCACCAACTCAGAGCATGTGAAGTATATGTATACAGCCTTTCTGGCAACCTATTAATTGCAGATGGTCTGGTTGGTTTGGAACAGAATGTCTAGCATTTGCTGAGGGGACAGATGGCAGACAAGCCATCTAGTTAAATCAACTGTATAGTGAAATTTTGACAAAAGGAGTGTTCAACAGCAGTGTAAAAATTTCTGAATAAAACCTGTATCTAACTCCTTCTTGAAAATTTCCTTAAACATTGAAGAAAACATCTTTTGGGAATCTGTTTTCCTGGTGTGCTTCTTTCTCCCAAAGTGTCCTTGTTTGGAATTCTTTAAATATTAGTTACGATTTTTCTTACCACTTGGTTGCTTTTAATCTTGTTCAGGATTTGTTAGACTATCATAGTCCAGCTACCATCTTTGGGTGCAGTATTTTTTGTAAATAATTTACTTGGGTCTTTCTTAAGAGGCTAAAGTTCTACACAACGTTTTAAATAAATTATTAGGAAAAAGGAGAATCAAAGGCTGTTAAAACTGAGGCAAATTTTCATGCAGTTTAAGACAAAAATCAGTTACCTCTGTTTTGTTGCTTTTCTCAGTCTTAAGGTTTCGCTCCTGTTAAACATGTACCCGCATTTACTGCCACTGCTGTGGCTTGGCACATTGTTTCCTTCTAAAATTTGAAAGCCACTATTGACAGCTAAATTTCCTTCCTTTCTTCCTACCCTTTCTGCAAAGTCCCTCTTCCCTACTGGTAAATTGTTCAGTCTGCTTTTATATAATGTGGAGGTTATACCTGTAACCTGCTCTCATCTGGCCGTGATGTGAGACATGTGCATGAGGAGCTTGAGGTGAGAGATTTAAATTATCCACATAATCAATGAGGCACAGTAGTAAGCTGTCTTCACCACTTCTCTCCAGAAGTCAAGGAGTTATTTTCATTTGGTTGGGTTTTTTTGGTTTTTGGGGGGTTTTTTTGGTTTCTTTGTTGTTTTTTGTTTGGGGTTTTTTTGGCTTGGTATTTTTTTTTGTGCCGAGTATATCAGTAGCATGCTGTGCAAAGAATTCATGCAAAAGTGGTGGAACACTTTTTTCAAATAATTAAACAAGTGATAATTCTGTCAGTTTAACTGGTTGAGAAGTGTCTGTTTGAATCTGTCTTTTGCTAGTTTTAGTTGATGGTTCCAAAACCATTATGTGGAGCTGGCAAATAACCAGTCACAGTCTCAGTTCCACATATGACTTTGTGTTCCTTTGTCATGCCTCCCTCACCAATCTTTTACATCATCTCAAAATTTATTCAATTACTTCTCATATTTTCATTTTGCTCTGTTCTCTATTCCTTTCCAATCTCTGATTTTTTGCCATTTTTGAGTGTTGAGGTGACTTCTTAGTAACACTTGGTAAAAATCATATGAAGTTGGTAGTGTTTTCCCCATGTGCACTATGCTGCACTTTTTTTCCACAAAGTTCATCCTTTTTTTAAGACTTGCTGTATAGGAAGTCTCTCCTCAGCTCTTCACAACCAGGCTGATTTTCATGCTGTCAGATGGCTTAATTTTGACAAATTCCACTTCCTTGCTGTTCAGTTGCTGTGACAGATTGTTTTGAGTTTGTTGAACAGTATATAGATCCCAGTATAGATCCAGGTGGCGTCTGGGTGTCTTGTCCATTTTTGTTTTTCTTACCAGTTTTCTGTGCATGCAAGGACTTTATTTCGTATTTCCAGACAGCTTGACTTCCGTAAGAGTCTTTGGTGAGTACCTATTAGGTGCCTTATGGAGATGGGATCAGGTGGTTCTCCCTTGTCCCTGTAAAAGTTGTTGATTACTCTTTCTGAAGAAACAGTAAACACAGGAGCTGCTGTCTTGGTTAGTGCTTCCATCCCTTGTCTGTACAGATGCCAATTTTTGCAGTCAGTTGTTACCAGATTGCTCAGGAAACCCCTTTAAATGTAGATGTAATAGTGGCCACCTCCCTGTTCCTTTGGTGCAAGGGCAGGTTTAAGGATGACTCCGCAGAAGTTCACTGGTTTTCACTTTTGAGGAGTTCTATGGATGCCACCTGATCTGAGTGGTTTGTTAGTGCCTATGTCTATTTGTTGAATCATCTACTGATATTTTGATTTGAGACAGATCTGATGTGCTGTCTGTCAGGAGGAGTTATCGCATTAGATCTTCACAAGTTCCCTCACAATACATGTGGATACAAACATGTACCTTGTTTTTCTGCTTTTCAGCCTTTCTTTTTGGTGCATCTTGCATGTCTGGAACATCTGTTAACCTTAGTGATTGTCTGGCAGACTACCTGCTCCTAATTCCTGTACAAAGTGCTTTATTAGTTCTCCGATTTATGTTGTTTCCAGTTCTTCACTTTTTTTAGCTTGACTTCTTGGACTTGAGTATCAAACCTTTAAGTATATAAAATCTTTCCTGGTTTTTTTATTTGAATGCTTTAGCTTTTCAAAGGATGCTGACCTGCACTTACTAGCCTCCTTATCACTGTTACTTAAGTAGTTTAGACAGTCTGGATTCTTTTTGGTCTTTCTGAAGTCCTTAGTAAATGTTGTGCATATGGTCTGAGCCTCTGGGATAGTGTCTTTGAGTAGTTTCCATGCTGCCTTCAAGGATTTTTGCACTTTTTAAAAGCATCATAATTATATATAATTCGCCTTCTTTTGAAATTAAATACAACTGCAGTTGATTTCTTGCTTTCAGAAGAGTGTTAGATCTTGGCACATTATGATTACTGTTCTAGAGCTCTTCAACAGTAATATTTTTGAGCACTGATCAGAACTGCTTCCCAGCTTGCATATTCCATTCCCAGTACTGGGAATGGAATATGCAACTCTCATATGGATTAGGGAAATTTTTACGTGGGTTTTGAGAAACTTTCTGTGACTTCACCTTGTCATTATGCAAGCCACCCCCCTTCACACCTACAGCTCTGGGCTGTAAAGTTTTTGTAATGAGTTTACATGTTAAATTTGGGGGTGGGCATAAGGCATGACTAGAATTCAGCTCCTGTAGCTCTCAGTACAAATAAACTGTGTCTGAGGGGGCATTTCTTACCTTGATAGTTATCTAAGAAGTTTAAAAGTATGTATTTTGATAACAGTAGCACTGTCTCATTTATTTGAGAAACCATATTCTGTCATTTAGTGTTTTTACTGACAGTATTTTTGTAGTACAAAATTTCTAGAATAATTACTCTTTAAAAGGTTTTTTTCTCTCTCTGAAAATGTATTTTAATATCTGTTTTGAAGAGTTTTTTCCCCTTGGTACTTAAAATGGCATAATTCATGACAGGTTGCCTTGGTCATTCAATAGAACCTTCAGTAGTCATATCTTTGGTAGACTCCCAGGTACATATGGAAAAAGAACAGCTGAAAGACTTGCACATTTCTTTAGACTGAAATATTTTGTATTTAGGCATACAAAAATAATGAGTTTTCTAAGCCACATCTATTGATGATATTTTAATATATAACAAGGAATTATTAAAAATGTAGCACAATTCCTTTATTGGTTTTCAAGCTATTTTAGGACTGAGAGTAATGGAAACAAATTGTTGCTGTTTGTGTTGTCTATGATGTATACATACTGACTTCACTTAAGAGATTCCATTTTCCTTCCTGCATAGACCTTCTGTGGAAAACCAAGGTTGTGCTTCCTTTTCAATTTTATCCAGAAAAAGAATCACAGGCACACTTTGGAGGCAGAGATAACTCAGGGCAGGAAACCATGTCCCTATGTCTGTTGTGCTCTGATTTTCAGAGAAGTGGTATTGATTGTCCTGTCAAACCCAATGTGACAATGAGGGTATTTTTGTATATGTTACTGCCCATGATGGACTGAGCAGACACTGGAGATGTGTCCACGTCCAAACTGCTCTGACACAGTAGTGTCTAAACAGAGATTACGGACAGGAGTAACTTTCCATAGCTGATTTGTTTCCATTAATTTCTGCAGAGTGTAGAGGAGGAAGAACACCAGTATACTGTTGAACCCAACGTATGTACTTATAAAAAATCCCAGCAGGGAAATACTGGAAATCCCACAATGATCCACAATCCTATGTGCCTGTCAGAGGCCGGTGGTTTCTTTGAGCAATCTCAATAGGTGTGTTGATGATCCTTGGAGATGGGGAAACTAGTAAAGGCAAAAAGGGGAAGAAATGAAGGCACAGCAAGAGATTAGCTATTGTCCTTTAGAAGTTGGGAGATTTGGCTGAAATCCCACTTAAGTCCTTGAAGTGTCTTTTTGCTTGTGATCACAATACATGGCTGTGGTTTCCTCTGGTGAGTTGTTGCTGACTTCTTTGGTCCTTCACAGAATTAATCCTTAGATAAAATTAGAAGCTGGCTCTGTTTTTAAGCCAAGGCTACTAAAAATACATTGCATTGATCCTCTGTCTGTACTTTGGCATTCATGGGAGCAGAAAAAGAGTAGGAAGCTATTGAAACTGAGGCATAACAACACGTTCGGAAGTTGGACTTCTTCTGTGGCGATCAGCTATACTTTTAAGGAGGTCTGGAACCAAAACTGCTTTGAAATAGGAGTTTTCTGTTGCTTGGTGTGTAAGAGCAGCTCCACAGACATTGTTTGTCCTTCAGAAATGGAAATCATATGTACATCAGTTATCAGAGAAGTCTCAGCTTTGTTCTGCATTTGTGTTTTCTTATTGTTACAGTAAATTCCGAGAATCGCAAACACCTTCAATGTCTGTAGGGATGAAGAGCCAATTTTCAGGCATTCTCAACTTCATTCAATCTTGTGATGGAAGGGAGAGGGCAGAAAAAATTATTAATTGAATCCTATTCTTCTATTGCTTTACCTAGCATGCATACTTCATCTAATACAACTACATAGCTTATCTAAAGGCTTGAAAATTCAAACTCCTAGTGAGAAGGATGCCTTTATTGTTATTCCTACAGAAGTCATTTGCTACATATAAAGGGATGATAGCCATTGTACACATTATTTAACTAAACCTTCAGAAGTAGCAGCTGGGACCTGGATCATGACTAGAGGCTTGCTGCAAAAGCATCTATGGCCCTCCCACCATTTGTGCCCAGTGGCATTTGTTAGTTCCTCTCTGCCAGACTTGGGCAGATCCTCTGCATGGGAGCAGAATGATCTCTCGGAGCACTGTTCTTGAGATCTAGTGCAAAAACCAGAGAAAGGGTTGAAACAGGGGCTTGTGGAGCCTGACTTACAGGACAGACAAGGTTCATTTGCTTGCTCACAGTACCTGTTCTGTGGGTAGCTGAATCAAGAAATGAACAAGCAGCTGGTGAGGGAGAAAAGGAGGGTACAGAATAATGATCTGAACAGGGTCCGTTACCATGTCATTGTAAAGCAGAAGACTTCTGGATCCATCTGTGGTAGTGGAAGATGCTTTTCCCAGCTGTTTCTCATTGCCACCCTCTTACCATATTGGTTTGTGGAAGAGCACTCATGCAGACCTAGTCCTGGGATTTGCAGCAGAATTAGTGAAATTACACTAGTAGCAGCACTTGAAACATTAGCTGGACTGGTGTCATGGCTTGCAGAGATGAGGAAACACTTGCAAAAATAGTTCTGAAGACAGACCAGTGAGGGCATTCAAGAGTTACCTCCTGGATGAGCTGAAGTCGTAGCAGGCTTAAGATTAGTGCCAGGTGCAAGTTCACACTGGTGGTGTACTTACACAACTCTAATCATGATATTCTGTTTTTATATTTATAGTACTTAGCAGTAATTAAAGCACATTCCTGATTTTAAGAAAAAGGTTAAGTTGTAAGTTTAAACAGTGTCCTTACATTATTTTTTTCCCATATACTTTTGTTTCATGGGAAACAAAAGCAGTGAGTAACAATTGATAAGTAATAAGCTAATGGAATTTGGTTTAAGTACTAAGGTTATTTGTTTTTAATGCTTCTGGTTGGAGTGATCAAATAACAAGACAAAGGTAGAAAATATTTTTTCATCCTTACTGTTATTTTTGTAACTATTTGATAAGTTATTGAATACCACAGAAATAGCTATTGACTGAATTATTTGACTAAGACCAACTAACTAAACTAACATTTAAAATAAATGTTATCTATGTAGCCCTGATTCCTGGCTCTCTTCTGATATCCCTGCTTTACTTTCTTCATTTAATCTTCTTTCCTACTGGAGAATATAGCACATACCTTTGCATCATTTTCAGTTCCTTTCTTTTTTCACCTCCTATCTCCTTCCTTTTCTCCCCACTCTTCACCACCTCCACCCCTGCATCTTCTGTTTCTCCTTTCTTCTGCCATTTCTTGATTCTGTCTGTGTACTGAACTTCTCTTTTGAAATTCATCTTATCAGTCTCTCTCTTTGCTTCACATGACCACCACTACCCACTCAATCCAGAGCATCTGTGCACAGTCTTAGAAACATTCAGGTACTTAAAACCTAGAGAGTTACTGTATTGGCATGAATATAAATCAGGAAAATAAAATATCCCTGAAACATGCATTAGAATAACCCCTAGTCTGGCTTTCCCACCTGCTCCCTGACAGTGCATTGTCTGCTTGCCAGACCTGTGTATGTTCAAGTGTTCTATCTGAAGGTCCCTGGGACCTTGGACAGCCCTGCTGCCTGTGCCACCCAGCCAGGACTGCTCCAGGTGCTGCAGCTGCCTGTGGCCACCATGCACCATTGCTGGGGCTCTGAAAGGGTAACACAGTCTGTTCATACTTGAAACACAGTCTTTAAAAACAAATGCTAGCTCTTTTTCTAAGTAGTCTCTGTAAAAATAAATAAATGTAACTATATTTTACGTAGGCTACTATGGTAAAAATACTGGCTTCAGATTAAACAATACAAAACAAGTAGATTTTGCTCAGCATTGATTTATCAATACTGTCTATCAGGTTGCTGGAAAAGGGACAGGTATTAGTAGTCCTTCCATATTGTTCAGAGGTTTGATCTTTTTTCCCCATTTAATGTCTAAATTGTGCCATTCCTCCAAACCAAGTTCCTGTTCCAGACATTCCCTTTTTACATTTTTGTTTTGTAGAGGTCATAAAGGGCTTCTGATGCAAGCTTCCTTAACTGATTTTTTTTTTTTTCCTATAGCTTTCTACCTATAAAAACTGTAAGTTGATTTCTCTGCACACACAGTGCCTTTACTGCATCATGTAAGCTGCTTTTATGGCAATTGTATTTTTTCATGCAAGTCATAAAATAAAAACCTAAATTATTTTTGGCATTTAGCTGGTTCCATAAGGCTTATACTGCAAACTCATGGATGGATAGATCATTTCACTTCTCTGAACAGTTATGTAACTTGAAGCGTAAATTTTATTTCAGAATTAAAAGCCAATGAGTGGCTAGAAGTTTCTGTCTATAAAATACATGATTATTATTTAGAGTAAGTCAGTGCTGGTATATAAATAATTTTGTTTAGAAATGAAATGTTAGTTTAACTAAAGTGCAGAAGCTTTCATTTGGATGCCATAGCAACAGATGACAATTACATGCAGCTTCTGGGAGTTGCCTACATTGCTCATCCCTCACTCCGGCCTATCCATATCCATGGTGCAAGAGATGAATTCTGAACTCTGTTTTCTAACCTCGCTTGGAAGAAACACACTTCCTTTCTTGCAAAGTGTGAAGCTTCAGTTCTAGAGCTTGTGGAAGGAAATCAAAAGTACATCCATGTGTTGAACATGCTACTTCTCTACTGTTACTAGAAGACCGGTTTTGCCTCAAAATGGATTTCAGATCAGACTGACATGATATGAGAGTATATTTAGGGATTATATTTTAATTGTAAATAATTTGTATCTTTTCTTTTTAGATTCAATTGTAGATGTCTGTAGTCTGAGTTTTTAACAGTTCAAATGCTGTTTAAAAACCTCCAATAACAGTAAATGTATTAAGCCAAATAGAGCTGTCAAAACTAAAACATTCAGGTTGGAAATGAATGCATGTAGACAGATGGAGAAACCACAGTGAACTTGTGTTTGTACTTCAATTCCAGCTTGAGACATAAATGTAGGAAACAGGCTACCCATTTTTGTTTTAAATTTGTAGCCAACTTTTGTTTTATTTGCCCAGTTGAGATTTTTTTCTTCCAAATGGGCTTGTAGTCATATATGTCACCCTGTCTTTGTTGTACTTGGTATTACAATACTGGAGAAAGAAGTATACGAAAAAGGGTACCAGTACAGATTCTGTCCTACCCTCTGCCTACACTGACTCTATCAATGAAAATTTGTTTCTGAATTCTCACCTTTTTGTCATAGATCTTGGGAGCAATTGTGGCAGCAGTAAATTTGAATTTTTATTGTTGCTGATAATTCTGATGTTGCTGGGTTTAGTGTTTGCTGACCTTGGTCCTGTTGAGTGGCTTCAGTTCTGACTCCAAAGAATGTGCTACATTCAACTTTTTTCTAAAACTATGAGAACAAAAAAGCATGTAACTCCTTAATAATTTAAGAAAAAGTCTGCTGGAACCATAAAATGTGAAACTTGTGTATGTTTTAACCTGTTAATTAAAGAAGCAATAATTGGAATGTTAAAAGAGTCAACTGAAATCTAATGTTACACACTTGTACTGTGTTGTAATCTTGTAATTTCCAGCATTACTTGCTGAATTCTTCACAAACTTCTCTAATCAGTCTGTAATTACTATGTGGTATAATTAGATTAATATACTTTCATTTATTACAACTGTAGAGGAAAATTTTGTACTTCTGTCTTTATATTTATCCTGTATGAATGAGTACAGAATTCTGTATGTGTATTAAAGAATTCTGTATGTGTATTATCTTCACTGAGGTGAAGAACAATCAATTTAATGATGCATGGAAACTTTCATTCTCTTTTAAGTGTCTCTACTGGGTTTTTTTTTCCTTTTTTTTTCTTCTTAGATGCTGAGTACAAATGGAAGGGGCCCTTCTATTTCATCCAGGGAGCAGATCCTCAGTTTGGACTGATGAAAGCTTGGACACATGGAGACACTAATAATGGAGATGATGAATGGGGAGAAGAAATTAAATTAGCAGAGCAAGCAGTGCAGGCTGTTAACAAACTAAACCCTAAACCCAAGTTCTTTGTGTTGTGTGGAGACCTTGTCCATGGAATGCCAGGTAAGGCAATTAAAAGTGCAGAGTGGAGGTAGTAACTCCATTTTTTTATATTTCAGATTGTCAATAAGGCTAATTTACTTGACTTCAAAATAGTCTTTCATAAGTATCATTAGTATTAATTCCTGTTTTGGTATTTTGGAGGGAAAAAACCTGTGATTTGTAGATGATTCTTGTAGAGATATTATTCTGATTTTTTCATCTGACTTCATGCAGCATTTATCTTAAGGCTGTACTTCCATTAATTAATTGCTTGCTTTGAGGTGACAAGGGGGGGCTCTAGCCACTGGGGAAAACTAATGCCAAGAGAATAGCAAAAACTAGATATGGCTTTTTGAGTACCTAAAGTGAGTAAGGCTCAGAGAAGTTTCTAGATTTCTAGTGCTTAATAGATTCAAATATTTAAGTTTTTAAAATGCTAAAGGTCAGTGAGTTCAAGCTATAGCAACTCTGTCCTGTGGCTGTGGGACTCTGAGCTCAGTGTGTTTCTTTGTACACTGAGAGGAAGAACAGCAAACCATCCAGAAAGGTGAGTTACAAGAAAGGTAAGTACTTTTATTGGAAGCGAAATTAGAAGTGATGTTACCTGCTGAGAAATGGTATGGAAAGCAGATCTAAGTATGGTGTCCCACATTTGTTAGCCCTGATAAGCAGCAGAGCTGCAGACAGCCCTGTCTCTGTCACTGCCAGCACCACAATCCACCCAGGGAGCCTGCAAACATCCTGTGCCTTGTGCTCCACTCTGCTTCACACTCCACCTGCACCTGAGGAGCTGCTTCCCAGCCCTTGCTCACACAGCAGGGCTTCAAGCACGTTGGAGACCTTTCACTAATTCCTTCAGTGTCCCGCACTGTTAATTTTATGACTTTAGCTGTCAAATTGATTGACAGTATTTGTAGGCTTTCTTTTGATCAGAACACAGTTTTGCTGAAAGAGTGGGAAAGTGTTAAAAACCAACAGATTTAAACTTGATTAAATCTACTGTGTAACACCGCAGTAGCTTGATCATAAAGTATACCATGATGCAGTTTTATTGGCTTACGTGCTTCCGTTAATTTTGGAATCATCTTCCTATAGCAGAGTTTTAATAAATGTTTTGATTACGACTTCTAATTTGTATAGGTGTTCCAAATATTTTGGTTTCAGTATCCCTTGTAAGAGAAAGAAAAGTCAGGACAAATAATAAGTGTTATACTTCCTGTTGAAAGGGATCTTTCACTCTAAAAAACTTAAATAATCCAGGAGGCTAAGTTAGTTTCTGTTTACCTGGATATTTCTCAAATACTCATAAAATGGTGCAAAGTTCTGAATACTTTTGTCTCTTTTGACTTCAAACAACATTATGCTAAAGCTTCTCTGTTGGTAGAGTTTACGTGTGAACTAGAGAGCCAGCAATCTTCTGACTTCCACTGGGCACTGAATGGCTGGATACAATAAGTCTTGTGTGTGGTACTTCTAGTATTTGGTTGGGTTTTTTTTTTTTTTTTTCCTAGCAGTGGTTCTATGTAGTCATTATTGTCCCTTTTGCCAGTGTATGTCTCAGACTTGGTAATGTTTTAAATACAAACCTGTTAGGCCTTTGCAAAACATTATCATTATTCGTTTTGCTAATAGACATGTGAAAAAAACTGAGTGGATTGTACAGGTGAGATCAGCTACATTGTGTGATGGATGTGCTGTGCCTTGTATAAGTAGTTGAAGCTGCCTCGTGCAATTTCCAAGAAATTGCAAGAAAGAGCAGTTCATTACTCAGTAAACTTAAGGGTCTTTTCCAGGCTAAATGATTCAATGATTCCATGATTACCTCACTTGAGCCACCATATTTTAACTTCTCTAATAATTTCTTGGTGATTGAAATTATGTTAATAGTTTTCAAGCCTGTGTTATCATGTAGTTATATAAAGTGGTTAAGGAAATGCACTATTAAAAGGAATTGTAGAATATTCAGCTGAAACAATTCTTACTTTATTATTGCCTTTGTGTGTGTACAAATGGCTTGCTCTGCTGTGTGTTGATAAACATACAAGTACAATTTAACCATTAAGTTGTACATAAAAGGACAGTTTTATACAGCCCTTTGTCTTTCTGTCTAAACTGATGACAGAGATAACAGTGACTTGCTCTATGGTGCAGATACCTGTGGGTTAGCAGTCTTGGAATAGTTGCCTAAAAGGACAGGGAGATTATACAGCTTTTTAATTAATTCCTGTCAGTAAAAAGTGAGTGGGCAATGCAGATCTTCCTCTCTTCTGTTAAAACATTTTATCATGGAGTACTAAGGGTAAAGTTTTTGATGGACTGTTTTAAAGTAGGCATTTAGCTGAACCAGTGCTGAAGCCTTTTGCAGAGGAACTCCAAGAAATCTCAGAATTCCAGCAGCTAGAAGTGATGAACAGAATCCTGATCAGCTGGGAAGCAATCAGGCACAGCACTTGGAATCCATTACAGATGTCATTAGAGCAACTAAGTAATCATATCTTGGTGTTTAGCTGCTGATTAAAAGTAGTTTGTACTCTGAATATTATTTCCAGAAGTTTTTCTTGATTACATAATCAGAATAGGATATCTATTCTTGGTAACACTAATATTGTGGTACAATCACATCAAGAATTTTAAGTGATATAGTGCAACTGTCTTGCTGAATATAATTTCTATTAACTTGATGCTTACACTTGGATACACCATGACAATGAAGGACTTCCTTCTGAAGGCATTTGTGTGCATTAAGTATAATATAATTTAGTATGACAAAGATGGTAATCTGTAAAATATTGTTGATCAGATTGTGTGTTTATTTGACTGCATTTTTCTAAAACTCTGGAAATTGATTTCTAAAAATGTTACTGTTCTCATATAAAGTTGGAACTTCCTGTTTGGTTTTATGAAAACTTCCCATATTGTTCCGTTGCCAATTCACCCAGAGCCCAGCAATCCAGTTCCAGTCCAACAGCCAATTCCTCAACCAACTTGTTCTCCACTCATCCAGACTGCAACATCCCAGCTCCATAGCCCTTTGATGATTATAGAGTAGTGCCTCACAGTGACATCAGCCAGCACTCTCAGTACTCTTGGATTCATCCCATCAGTCCCATGGGATGGCCTGGGTTGAAACTTTACAGGAGGTGCCGGTTCCATCCCTGGTGTTTCCTGTGCTCCTTTAGCTCTGGAGAACATTTCAGTGCAGGGAGGCAAAGCATACTCTTGAGTACCTGCTGCTCGTCACTGCCTCACACAGCAGTGGGCTGTATTTTCTTTATTATTTTATTGCTAAAGTAGCTGTAGAAGCTTTTGCTGCCTTCTGCTAGTTGCAGCCCTCAGAGCGCTTTTCCTGACAGCAGCCCTCCATACCCAGGTACTTTTTCAGTATTCTTTCTTTCAAGTAGGACTTTGATTCCAACTCCCTTTTATGTCCTTTTTTCATTGGTTCTCAGGCATGAGTTCCTCATTTAGCCAGATCATTCTCTTTATAGCCTAAATTTTTCTCTCTTCCTCTGCCTTCCCTAAGTATCCAGAAGGAGCATTCTTGTGTTCGTAGGACCTTGTCTTTGAACACTTGCCAACCTTCTCAAACTCTTGCTTTCAGAACAGCCTCACATAGGATCCTGTAGCTGATCGCAGTGTCCTGTCATGAGGCCCCAGATGTGCTCTCTGCCTTTCCTGCTCCCCTCAGGATCCTGAACTGCATCTTGGAGGCTGCTACAGCCAAGGCTGCCAGGATTAACATGCCCCCCAGCACTCATGAGCAGTAGAACCAGGAGAGCAGGCCCTGGTTGGCCTTTCTGTGTCAAGGGATTGTCCCAGACTGCCTCCTGGGTTCCAGATCTCCTGGATTGCTGTCAGCAGGTGTCAGGGAGGTTCATATCCCATAAGACCCAGGGCGATCTAGAGACTTTTTCAAGTTGCTCATAGGACACTTAATCCATTCTTTTGTCCTTTTTGAGTGGTCTGTAGCAAAATCCCACCTTTAGTGGCTGAGCACTTCCCCAATTCTGACTCAAGTTCAATGAGCCTGGTGTCTGTTCCATAGAATAGTGCCCTCCAAACATGGGGCAAACTCTCCCAGCTTCTTTCTTGCTTGTCCTCCCTGTTCCAGTTTAACATGAACGTTGTGCTTCCTTCTCCACCTCATACTTCGAGTGTAGATTGGTGTCCAGGGAACAACATCAGCATTTCAACACCTTTTGTTACAGCAGCAGAGAATTCAGCTGTTAGTAGCCAAGGCCACCCTGCTGAAGCCACTGAGAAACAGTGACTGTGAAGCTGAGAATCCAGCAACAATTTTTAAGTGGCCGAATTCCTTCAGAGAAAATTGTTTAACTGCATTTTTTTAATGATGCTACTGCTATGAGTAACTTGATACTTCTAGCCAGGAAAGTTATTTATGTGATGTATTTAGTCCAGGTGTTTAATTTTTTTCATTAATTGTTCTGGCTACATGGGTAAAAGAACAAGACAGCAAGTCTCTTTCAAACTTGTTTAGCTCTGACTGTAATAAAATGTAACTGTTTAGAGACTAAATGAAACGAGACTTGTCTAATAATGTGTATAATCACAAAAACCTTATAGAACTTGATTAAGCTTGATCTGTTAGCAGTGTGATAATGGATCAGTGAGCAAGTAATGTTTATACTTGCAGTTTGAAATTCATTTGTGCGTATATGTTAATTACAAGAAATCAAAATCACTGGAATTTACTATTATGGCACTTGAAATACACTATGAACACTTGTACTAATTATTTTACTTAATGTGAAGGTATAATAATCTCTAATATACACATTCCCTACCCAGGTCGTGCAGTGGTCTATAATCTCGCATCAGCCTTTTCTGTCAATTAAGCCCAAGTAGTGACATTTTTCTAATTTTTTTCTACCTTTTTTAAATATTATTAAATTGTTTAATTAAGGGGTTTCAAATAGTTATTTATAACATGTTTCACCATTTGTGCTTTTATAAATGTATCTTTTTTAAGTGGAAAAGCTAAAACATCTGATTGTTTCAATCAGCTTTACGGAGCTGCAGTCACATTTAATAATGTTTTCTTACTGCTTCTTGGTGTGCTTGCTGTCTGTGTCTCTCACTCTCTTTGTTAAGCCATACTTGGATTGTAAGAGCTTCCAGGACTGTGTCTGTTAGATATTTTCATGTTTTTCTGTGCCATCTAATGTGTGTTTCAGTCTGTGAGCCTGGGCATGTGTTGTTACTGTGAATATTTTAAACAGGAGGTGACAGAAAAGGCCCTGACAATAGACAAGCTGAAAACAGAGGTGCCCCAGCTGTACACAGCTCACTGCTGATGTGTTCGTGGTCATTGAGGCACTGCAGCCATGAAAGCTGCCAGATTACTTTGTGTAATGGGGGAAAAAACAGCCAGGCAGCCAGGCAAGGCTCCAGGGCTGCAGCTGCTTGTGCTGGTGAAAGGTACAGACTTACCTTCCACAGACTGGCATCCTGTAAAAAGCAGTCATGAGAGAGATTTGGGAGAGAATTGTCACTTACAGAATCACTGTGGGACTGCGGGAGATGCAAGTGCTCTCCCTGCCCAGTGTCCTTCCTCTGTCTCTCTCCCTGCATCGATGGCCCCTGCCTACAGTGGGATGTGTGGCTGTCTTGCTGCTGCTTCCAGGGGCCCCAGCTCTTCTGGGACGTTCTCGGGTGCCAGCCAGCTCCCCCTGCCTGCCGGCTGTGCTCTGTGTATCTGTGTGTATGCATCACCGGTTTGCGTTTTCCCCCTAGGAATTCACACGTTCTGCTAAGGCTCTTAACTCCTCCATAAAGCCTCAATAAGGCACATCAGTTCAGTTCAGCTAATTACAATTTTGGGCAACAGTGTGTTCTTTATGTGAAAAGTGAAACTGCTTGCTGCATGTCTCCTCAAAATTATATACCATGTCCTGTCTCCCATACAGTGTTTCTTCATATAATAAAACAGGCAATGATGCGCAACAAGATTTTAAAAATAGGTGCCAAATGTTAGGATTCTGAGCTCATATTTAGACAGCAAGTAACTGACAGTTTTTCAGATCAGTACTTCTCCACTTGACTCCTGCTTGACAATTTGATGATCAGAATATGAGATGAGATGGGCATACTGGCTTTTATACAATTAGTCCCTCTTATGAGCTGTAACACATCCACAGAGGAGAGTGAAGTTATTTACATTCAGATTAGACAAGCTGCAGAGCTGAGGAGCATCAGAACTGATGGTTCTTTTGACCAGACAGTGGTATGGCTTCATTTCTGTTTATAATCATTGTAGCATTTGAAGGCATCCTCTCTCCTGGGAGAATCACAACTGGATTAGCTTAAGCTTCTTTCCCATGCCCAAACTGGATGTGCAACTGCCATGGTCCAAAATATTTGTCTCTTTCTGTCAAATATGGAGTGCCTTAACGTGTAGTTTTTATAGACAATAAATCTTGAGACACAGGCTGCAGCGTATAACCCTATAATATATGCAAACACCTTACAGGGTAACTCTAAAAAAACCTCTTTAATTTGCCTAATTTTCTAAACTGGGGAAAGCACACACCATAGCAAATGTTCCTAGTCAAAGCATTATTGTTTAAAACCTATTTGTGAATGTTCTGAATTCTCTTACTTAAAAAAAAACAAATTGGGCTGGTCAGGAAAGGTCAGCGAATACTTTGTTTGTGTAAGAGCTGAAGTTGGTACGTCCCAGGAAGTCTTACCTGGGTCCAAGGTCCACTAAAAAGACGCATTGAGGGAATGTCCAGTTTTATCACACTTGATAAAGTCCACAGGCATTTGCCCATGCATGTTCTTCCTTGTTAGGAAGTATTGCCCAGGTGTTTGCTGTGCAGAGCTGTTCATTTGCAGCTGCTTTGCAGCCAGTTGAGCTGTCTTTGACGAGGCAGATGCTGCACTCGTGCTTTATTGCATCACACGGGACTGGAGTGGTCACACTGCAGGGACGAGGTGTTGGGAACTGGAGATCTGCTGCTGATGGGTTTTGCACACAGGATGAGATAGGAGTGTAATGCTGAAATCTGCATGCAAATGCACAAGCTGCCATTTATACATTTGTGAACTGAATAAATTACAGAGAAATGTCAGGTCCAATTCAAGTTCTTAATGCTATATACAGTGATCTGGTAAGACATTCCACAAAGGAAAAAACCTGTGAACTGCTTTTTAATACTGCTTTTAAACTACTACTAAATAACCAATTTTGCTAAAACAAAGGATGATTAATTTATTTTTAAAAATTGGCCAGATAAAATTAGGCTGCACTGCTAGCCCTTAAGTGAGGCATGTATATCAGCGAGATATTTTGTCAAGTTTTAATTTTAACTAAAAATATAATAGTTCTCAAAAAAATCCCTTTCTCATGTAGAAGGCAAGAGCATGAATGCTGATGTTTGATGTGTCCATATAATAGGCATATGAGCAGGTCAAAAAATAGTGTCTTAAAATAGACTCCACCTTTAAAAATGGCTGTAAGCCTTTTACCTTTACTATATTTGCTTTTTTTGCTATTTGAACTGTCTGCTTGGTTGACTAACAAAAGCAAGTTAGTGTAATTTTTAACTCCCAGCAGCGTGGCACAGCTGGGGAGGAGGCAGCTGTATTCCAGTGTCACTTGCAGTTTCAGCAAAATTGTCAGCTAAATCCCAATTCCTGAGTCTTTGTCAGTGGAGAATTGTAATACAGCATGAAGTAGAAAAGACACAGATTGACTTTCTAGGTGCAAGGCAGAAGCAGAGGCTTAAAAATGTTTATACTGAATCAGGGTATAGGTAGAGGTTGCATTTGTTTGAGTGTAAGGTAACATTTCTATTAATATGTCACTGCCTGATCAATAGGGCAGTGTTTAGGTTTGACCTAATTTCCTAACCACAAGGTAGTGTAATCTAACTAAACTCACTGCATCTATTTCTTCTGCTGTTGTAATCTAACTCTGATGTGCATGGTAGGATGGAATCCAAACCAAAATGATTCTTGGCTGTTTTCTTCTCCAAACTCTTACACCAATGTTAATTAATAATAGCTAAGAATTTGGATAAGCAGCACGTGATTTGTTAAATATCTGATAATAACTGTTTAAGGAAATGCTACTGTGGTTACATAAATAAACATTTTGTAGTAATTATCTGATTCTAGTAAAACCTAATGGAGTGTTCAAAGCCTCAAAGAGCTTACTGTGAAATTAAATTTGCTCTAATCAGCCCAGAGTAGGGAAGCATCAGAGATCTCCACACAAGTCCAACAGGCTCATATTGCAGAGAAACCACTGGGCTGTCAGAAACGAATGTTTAATCTTCAGCAAGTATATATTCATTTGTATTTTAGACCATGTTCTCTAGTCTAGTCTACAGTTGAATTTAGAAATCCGATTAGCAGATCAATATCTCTGAATATTAAAATCTTGGAGATGTAATTAGCTACACAGTTTTCTCAGATCTTACATTTATGATAGAAGTACTAGAGACAATACTAAAAATCTAGTACAAGTACCAGATCTTTTTATGAAGTTTTTTTTAATTAAGTTTGGTTTTGGTACTGTAGAATAGAGGTATTTTTTTCCTGTTTGTGATTATTTCATCAGAAGCACAGACCCAAAGGCAGTGGTGGCCTGTGCTTGCTGTGACAACTCTGTGTTGCTGGGAGATGAGCAAGGATAAGAGCAGAGTTGAGCTTAAGTGAAGGATGATACTTATTTTCACAGCAGAACATGGAGCAGTAAATGCCATGAATTAGGTTGTTCTGTGGGTACCTGTGTGGCTGGCACTCAGAAAAATGTCAGCATTTGCAGTCATTATATGTAATGTCATGCACTGAAACCAGGAGCATTTGATCTTCTAATAGGCTTCTTTGTTCAGCTGGGGATTTTGTAATTGTGTTAGTGTAATAATTGTTCATTATTAGCTTAAACTAGAGTTAAAATTTCTTCTTGTTTTAATGCCCAAAGTTATATGATAACATTAATTTGTATTTTCATGTAGGAAAATTTTTATGTGATCATTTTTTAAGTCACAGAACAGATTATTACTTGTTTCAGATGTACTGAAAAAGTCGCTTACAGCTGTAGACAAATGAGTATTCCAGACTCTGCTTTTCACTGGAACTAATGAAATGAGGTTCTGTGTAAGTTAGACTGAGTAGTCAGTCAGTTTGTTCAGAAGTGAATATAGTCATATTTACATTATTTTTAACTGCATACTTTTTTGTTCATCATAAAATTGTCTTCAGGCTATTTGAAGATTAGAAATATATATGTCTAAAGAAGAAAGAGGAGAGATTTTAGCTATTACAGCACAGACTAAAGCAAAAAAAAACTATTTCAGAACATGACCATAATGGGTTTATTAAAATGGATCAGTTTATTCTTGCACGTAATAATTTGGAATGACACAGTGTGTTGCATTAGTTCATTACAGCAGACACCAGAGGGGAAGCTTTTAAATTTAAAGCAAGAAACAATGAAGAGCACTCGTAAGACTGAACTGGGTAGCCAGAGAGGTTTCCTTTCTATACAGTGCCCTGTCCATTATCACATTTTTGTAGCGTCCTAGGACAAAAAAGAACGTGGAGATCATAGTGTTTTGTTCTGCTCATGGCCCATGAGAGAATCACTTATATGGGATGATCAATTGTAAACAGATGAGTAGAGGGAAGAATCTGGCCCTGGCAGTCAGGAGGAGTCACCTGTATTGATGAGATGGGGAAGGGCAGGAAAGAAGGCAGCACAGCAAGGAACAGTGTCAGAGCTCTGGGGTGGGGAAGCTCCATCTGCACCAGTACTCTGCAGAGATGTTTTGAAAAATGGCAAGATTGGAGCTCGGATTTTTATGTTAATGCATAGCAATCAGATGCAGTTGCAGAAGGAGCCTGACAGGTACAATGTGGTGTTGATGATACCATTGGGTTTGTACCTGTGATGTCTTCCAAGTGACAGTGGGGCTGTCCCTGGGGAGGGGTCAGCAGACAGGGACGATGTAGGATCTTCCTTGTAGCCCTCTTAATCTGGAGCCAACAGCCAGGTATCCAAGGCAAGAGCAGAGATGAAAGGCAGTCCTAGTTTGACAGGAGGAGGCTGCTTTCCCACAGAGATGGAGGTAGCAGTTACATTTCCTCCAGTGCAGCTAAAACTGAGCGTGTTTGAGTATAGCCTTGGACTCCCCTCCTCCCTAGAAGTGTAGGGAATAGTGCTAGGGGAAGTCCTTTAAATGGAGGAGTAGGGCAACTGCAGACAGTCATGAAAACACATGAAACAGGACAAATGTCTCAAGACTCAAAATTGTTAGTCTTTGTTTTAAGCAATTATGATGCACTGTAAGGCCCAGGAAAATACACAAATCAATCTGTGGTTGTTTTTTAGCAATCATGTGATTGCTTTCAACAATAATTAGTTGTGTTTTTGATGTCAGAGTACTTCCAGTATCATCATAAATTACAGAAGGAATGGGCCCGGTGTTTTTCCAAATCTTGTTTTCATAGCCGGTGTTTTGACATTTTCTATTTTCCTTTTATCAAATGTAGGTACTATTTCTATTTGATATTTTGTATAGTATTTTTGTCTGCACTGTATGCAGTCTCTTGGGTTAAATGTTAAACAGATTGCAGTTGTCATATCAGGGCCTTTCAAGAGTGTTGCTGGCATAAAACTGGATTTTTCTTTTTTTTCTTCTTCAAACTGAAAGTTTGTGCTTTCCGTTAAAAAACAATGTCTTTGCAGCTCCTCTAAGTTTGGGACACTTAAGATGCATTAAAATACTGAGACCAAGTAATGAGAAATCCAGGAAATTATTGCAAATGCAAATAGCATTTTTGCATGTTGTTAAATTATTTAAAGATGTCTGAGCTAAAGGCTTCTCTTGCCTTGGGGGGAGTACTTCGACTTCACCTAGCACCAAGGCAGGAATGCCTGGGGGTACCACCTCATAATGCTGTCATAAGCCCTTCTCTTCTCCCTCTGATTCATATAAGTAGAAAAACTGGTGCTATTGTTAATTAATTGATGATTTTTCATTTTGAATACTTCTGGAGGAAAAGTTTCATTGTTTTTGGAGGTTACTGTATGGAAAGGATTGTGTTATACAAAAATTGCCATCAGCACTGCAGATACAGCTTGGGGGGAAACAGTGCTTTAAGTTGTCTTTAATAGCTGGTGCCTTACAAAAACTAAACCCAACTCAATCTTAGAGTGGTGCACCCTTCTATGGAATACCAAAGGAAATTGTAACTAAGGATTAGTAGCTAAAGGATTATTTCTTTGGCAGAATAATCTGTAATTCTGCTGACTGAAGACCGCTCCAGCAAAAGGGCTGTAAAAGTACTGTCTTGAAATCTGCTCTTTCAGTGTGTGAAGAGGGCTGGTTGTCTTGGTTCCTTTAAGCAGTACAGGACAGAACACTGGAGCTGTTGAGGCAAACAGGGATACACAACAGAAAACAACAGGCATGGTGACATTGCACCTTCATGCTCCTGTTCACATCACTCAGCTTTCAAAAATGATAGACTGGGAGGCTGTAGAAAATTGCACACAATTACACCAGCAACAGTTCTCACTTTCATGTTTTTCATAAAAGCCAAGCTGCCCTTTATGGGCTATTAATTTGTGAAATCGTTTATCTCAGGGCAGGACTTTATTTACACAACCTAACATAAAGACAGAAAATTGTGGCCTGGGATTTAAAAATGTCACTGCGCATGATGCCAGGATAAACATCACAGAAATTTATTTCAGTTGCATCTACCCTGGCACTTCACAAATAATTTTTTTGTATTGCCTTTTGGCACTGTATTATTTTCCTATTCACCTACAACAAAGCTCCCTCAAAGCCAAAAAAATGCATGTCCATCAAACAGAAATGTTCTTCATAAAAATTGGAATAATTAGATTTAATGGCTCTGTGCCTGAGAGAGATTAAAAAGATATTTTTTATGCTGTGGCAGGGACCACTTTAATTTTCCAGCACCTTCCTTCTTTACCACTGCATTAGTCTTCTTTACCTGTTCCTTACCTCAGATGTAAAGTCGGGGAGGTGCCTTGGGAGGGCTCTTTGTGGTACACATTGTGTGTTGTGGTGGTGCAGCTCAGGGCCAGTGGGACATCAGAGCCCTTCCTCTCCAGCACTGCACCAGGAGGTCCTGAAACATTCCTCCACTTTTTCCAAATTTTATCTCTGTGGCATTCTCTTCTTTTGAAGTTATTTTGACCTTCTGCCAAGAAGGTCAAGCCAAGATGCAGTTGTTCTAAACCAATCTCTCCTTAGTAGGATTTCCTAAGCTCTTGGGTAGAGACCTTGTTTTCCATTTTGAGCAATCTGTTTTCTGCAATAAACACTGAATATGTTTCTCTGTTGCTATAGAAATAATATTTCATTAAATGAGGGAATCAGTGCCCTGCTGTCAACAAATCTAATCTAAGTGTTAGTCTCTAGAGCTTGAATTTCACCGCTGGGAAGAGGTATACATAATTCTGCAAATTATTTCTGTAACTTTTGCATAAATGTCTTTATACTCTGCAACTGTTAGCTAAATTTCCCAAAGTGATAGCATGGAGTTTAACATGGTGTAATGTGTTTACATGGATCTGAACAGAGCCTTCCCCCCTTGCATTTCCCCACCCTCCTCCCCCATATATTTTCATATTTAGAGCTTGAAATTTCCAACTCTTTCCATAGGAAAATGGGAAGTGGCAGTAAAAGCAGCGCTCTCAGCCAGGTTCCGTACCCCACGGACAACAGTGTGCCAGGTTTATTTGAATTTTTGGTTTTATTTTTTAAAATTCAGCATCTCCAAGTAATATAGATGTTATTTGCCCTGGGTTTTTTTCTGGGATTAACAAGAACAGCCTAAACTGACCATTCATATACCACAAAAAGTGATCTGCTCTCCACTACTTTCTAGACTCCCCTGGGTATCATGTGCCCAATATTTGTCAAGTTACTCAAAGATTTTCCTGCAATAACTTTCTACCCTCTGCAGCACTTGAACCCAAGAGAGTTATGGATTTTGACTTAATGCACCTCATATCAATGTCCTTACATTTAGCCACAACTTGTACCTAATATGTTTTTTTTCTCAGTATTTTTATAAAGCTGTAGAATTCTCATAACGGCAATAAGGTGGTACTAAAGCCTGTAACTATAGGATATGTAAAACAAAATATTTGTTAATAAGGGTCAGGGTTTGTCAACATATTCATCATGAGTATTTTGAAGAAATTGTAAAAACCCCTTTTATCTCATAGTTGCAATACAGAAACCCATTTGTGTATTTCTGTGTATAAGGTATGTGTGTAGCTAGGAAAGTAAGACACAATTTAAAAGTACACAATGATTAATTGGCACAGACCTGTGTGCAAGTGTATGTTAGAAACATGAATTCAGAGTTCTTGTAAAAATCCTGTTACAGCTTTTGGTTAAAAAATGGAGTTATTATTTGTGAAATCAGCCCATGCTAGATGTGTGTTACGTATTGCAGGACAAAACCAATTTATACATGTTCATTTAATTAATTAATAATAATCATATCAATGGCCTCTAGTTAAAGATTAGTCTTTAGAAAACATAGAAAAACTTCTGTAATCATTAGAAGAAAATAACTACCCTTTTAAAACTTCTTTCTAAATTTTTTCAGTGATTGTAAATCAATCTGTCAATACAATAAATCTTCATAGGCTGGGACAAATTCCTGACATGCAGAAGAGTACCTGTATGGATATGCATATTAATATAAATAAATTGCAGGGAAAACTAGCAAAGTACACAACTAATTTTTTTTTAATTATTCTTATTATTAAAAGAGACTCATCATATAAATGTCATCACAAGACACTGATTAAATTACTAAATTTTTGCTATTAAAATAGTTCTTGTAATGAAAAAAAAAACCAAAACCAACCAACAACCCTTAATTTTGTTGCACAGCCATAAAATGTAAGCCAGAAGTTGGCCTGGTTTTTACCCTTGTGCTGTTACACCATCCAAGGCTGCTGCATTTTTTCACCTCATCATGAGTCTGTAGATGAAAAGAATCAGCTGAAGCTCCTGGTGCAAAGCAGTGACCATGGCATCACCTACCGCTGTGCTCTCTGCTGGGTCCTGTACAGGGCCTGCCTCCAGGCCTTGGAAAAGGAGGGACTGGGCTGGGTGTATGTACAGGGATAAAGTGGAGATGTTTTCATGATCACATCTAATACACAATATTTTCTTACTATGCACAGTTCCATAAACAAAAGCTAACAATAATGGTGAGGAAAAAAAACCATAAACACTCAAATGTTTTGTATTTTTTTTCCTTTAGGAACTCGATGGAAAACAAAACAAGAGCAAGATTTAAAGAATGTTCTGAAAAACACTGACCAGGACATACCACTGGTATTCGTCAGTGGGAATCATGATATTGGCAATACTCCATCAAGAGAAACCATAGATGATTATTGCCAGAACTGGGGAGATGACTACTTCAGCTTTTGGGTTGGAGGTGTTTTCTTTCTTGTGTTGAATTCTCAGCTATACTTTGATTCTTCCAAGTGCCCTGAGTTAAGGCAAGCCCAGGATGCCTGGCTCGATGAACAGCTGGCTGTTGCTGCAAACCAGAAATGCAAGCATATAATTGTATTTCAGCACATCCCTCTGTTTCTGAGCAAACCTGATGAAGATGATGATTACTTCAACTTGGAGAAATCAGTTCGTCAGGAGATAATGGAAAAGTTTCATAAAGCAGGTATTTTCTCAAACTTTCCTACTCTTGAATTTTTGTTTCAAATTGTGAATGGCTCTGCTGCCAGACAAAATACATTTAACTTAAATGGTACTGTTTTCGAGGAATTTTTGAATATAGCTTATAAGCCTCATTGTTTCCCGTAGATCAAAGTTATCAACTGAATCTGCTCACCTGTAAAAAGTACCAAACAAAATTTAAAACTTTGAGTAAAAAGTAAAAAGCTAAACATGAAAAGTTTCTTAACATATATAGCAAGGTTTCCACTTATCAAGTACTGACAGATACAAGACAACCTGAGTTTTTCCTGCCTACAGAGGGGAAGATCAGGTATTGCCATAGGAGAAAAATACAGAATTTATGTTTTACATAAAACATGGAAACAGAATTCAGAATTACCTTGGAGGTTGCTTTCTCCCACACTGAGCCATTTTTAAACCGATAGTGTAATGCACCCTAGATTTATTCAGTGTTAAAACAAGTCTTGCTCTCCTAAAATCCATCCTTTGCACATCCGTTTCTAATAGGGGCCATGTCTGGGATGAAGGGCAGGTGGAGCATGTGCTAGATGAGTAATTGTACCAAATCCCTCAGCTTTGTGTGATGCCACTTGAGCGCCATGGAGACAGACACAGTACACAGCTACTCCTCCATGCTGTTCCCATTGTTTTCTGGCAATTGCCTTCATGTTCCTGGAGTGTGCCAGTCCCTCAAAATTTCCTGCCATCACAGCATCAGAATGTCATTTTCTCTGTATCTATAAGAGAGCACATTAGTTGGATTACTGAATAATGCAAATTTTTTATGATCTTTTTCCTAATTTACCATCTAATTGTTAAGCCTGGCCTCATCCAACTCAGCCTAATTTCCAAGCTCTCAATCTCCTACTGTTTCAAATCAGTGGGACCAAAATTCACAGCTATTTGAGGGCTCTCCAGGGCACTGATATATTTGCACATTTAAGATTTACAAGTGGGGTTTTTTCCCCATAAGGAGACATGCTGAGAACACCTTATATCTTTTTTTATTTTTGTGTCAGTGTTAATATAGTGGGAAGTGTTGCTCTTGGAGAGCCAGGCAGCTGTGGCTACCTGTGTACCATGGACTGCAGCACATCCTAGTTCAATGGTGTATCCCAGGAAACTGGCATTAATGTGGGAATCAAAACAGTTCTGTTCTAGGATTTTCTGTCATCCAGCTGGTTTACTAACATTTGACAGCACTCAGTACTGGGAACATAGTTCGTCAAGAGCTTAAAGAAACATTATCATTGTAACATTGTTGTTACATTGTCGTGTTTCTTAGAAGGGTGTCCAGTGGCTTAACCAGAAGTTGGGAAGGCTTCAAATAATTGGGGAAAGGAATGGAATGGGAAGTGAGCAATACAACTCTAGGGAAGAAATTCCTAAACTCCTTTCTGTGCCACCTTTCTGTTCCCTCCATCATTTCTCCCTGTGTCCCTCATTCCCATCTCTAATAATTGTTTGGCTCCTTAATGAGTGTGTTTAAACACTGATCTTTGGCATGCTCATTACTATACACTGAGTCAATAGCTAACATTTGCAAGCCAATAATCAAACATTTTGCTAATGAAATGAATACAGAGAACAGGCAGCTCAGTAACTCAGACTGCTGAGAAAAATGAGCTGAATCAAAAGTTGGCTCAGAGTTACCTTAGTAACGGGTGCATTCTGTTTCCATTTTATTATTCTGTTTAAGAGCAGCTTTTGTGAGACCACAGAGGTCTCAGTGTGTTGCAGAGAGGCTGTTGGCATGGTGGCATAGAGGCACAGAGATGCAAGGACACCACTTGCTTTCTGAACATCTGCTTTGCCGAAGAATAATCAAGTTTACCACATCATTGAACATGAAACTGGTTTTCCCCCAGTTCATTTCATACATTCTTGGAGAATTAAAACACAGAATGTTGCCAATGAAATCCCAACATACTTTGCTTTTTTTAAATTTAGAAATTTGGTATAACTATTTATTCTGGAAAAAAAAAAAAGTCAGCCTTTTGTTGTGCCTTTTTAGGAGACCACCAGGCTACCACTGTTCTTCTCCCCCAACCTGTCACCAGTCTTTCCTTCCTCCCTTCCTTCTGCCTCTTGCTGTTTCAGTGCTTGTAACAATGTTTGTTGCATTGTTATATCAGTAAAATGTATGGTTTAGGGTCATTAAGGGTCATCATGGTTTGTCATTATTAGATGGGCATCATATTTCAGTTGTTTATAACACAGGATCAAACCTGGAATTACCCCAGTTCTCATGTTTATACTTTTTCTAGAAGTGTCAAACATGGAGGCATAACTCAGCACATTAGAGCGGTACAGGAAAGGAAAGATGATCTGAAGTCTTTCAGGTCTTCGTGAGAACAAAGAATTTCATATGGATTGTGTAGGAAATAGTCAGATACTTAAAGTATGGTCATATGGTCACAGGTGCTTTAAACTGAGATATGCGACTTCAGAAAATTCTTATTTTAATTCCAAAGCCCAGATCTTCTGTCATTATTATTTTCTAATCACTCCCATGTTACATAATGGTTTTGGTGTAAGTATCTGCTCATTACAAGCAGAGATAAAAGACTAGCTGTAGAGGCTACATCTGGTATGAAATACTGAATTACATTTCTCACATTAGAAGTGTCCTTAACAGTTGGGCTAATTAAAGATAAAATCATGTCCTTATGATAAATATTTATAATTGAAAATCTGGCACTTGTAAATATGTATTACTACTGTGCAAAGTTAAACCATACTTGTAAGCAGCATGTGTAAGAAATCCTGCTAGACCATGGTTTTTTAAAATGCATTATAAGAACTGTTGTCCTTGAAAATGTGATTTCGGTCACAGTGAAAACCAGCTCAGTTGAGGACAAGGTTTAGTATTTAAGTAGAGATACCTTTCTGAAGGTGTATTGGTGTAACTTCTTCAAGTTAAGCCAAAGTTGTCAAAGCTCTGTCTCTTCTACATGCAGACGTAAAGTACAGAAAAAACCTGTGTGCAAGAACTGTGAAAGAGCTGACCTGATGTTCTCATCTGTAAGATCTGCTGGAGTCACTCGACACTGCTGCATGAAATGCATATTCAGCTTTTAAGGATTTTACAGTGCAGATATAAATAGGTTTCCTCATAGCATTTTAGGGAAAATAAAGAAGTAGTAATGGTCTAGCCAAAAATCTGGTCTGCAAGTCATGTGTCTTTGATAAACATAAGCAGCAAATTAAGTTTTCAAATCAGGCAGTTTATGTAATAGAAGACCTACTTTTTTTTACTTATCTCATTCCAGTAAAATTTTCTTAGGACATTAATTTTTTTTTCTGTGACCTGAAAAGTATGCATATTTTTGGTGAGCTATATACAATCTTTTAAAGACTTTTTGTCCTTAGAACCGTCACTGATACATTACTTATATTAGTTAATACAATATAATAATAAATTTTTCTTAATGGCACAAATCAACTAAAGCATTTAAGCAAATGTCTAAACATGTTTAGGAGCTCTGTTAAATAAAACCTAAATTAATAGATGGTTTTTCACCAACAGGGTTGAAAAGAGATCTTGTTTCAGAGTTAGATTATGTGGTCTATGTAGCTGAGAGATTATGCATCTCAGAGAAAATAACTAGACCAGAGATAGAAATATACAGAAAGAAATTCCCTACAGTCTTCAGCTTTTTTCAATTTAAAAGTTTTAAATTCATCCAAGTGTCTTCAAAGCAAATTTTCAGATGTGATTAAAAGTACTTAATATGCACATAAGGGCAAAAATAACAACCTAACTTCATTAAATGGTGTATTTTTTCATTATATTTGTGACTGGAGGTGCTGTAACTTCTGACACCTTTACTCATTAAAAGAGTGTGATATATCTACATTCTCCTCTTAGAAATGTTGTGACAGGAGAGCAGTGTTAAAAGAAGAAGAAGCTCTCAGAACAGCCACAGCTGAGATATATTTGAGCACAGAATTAAAGCATGGAGTGTTGAAAGCTGTTGTTTCTAAAATTTACCAGACAACATATGCTATGTTTCATTATTTTCTTTGTTGTGTAATCGGAGTTGACAGGGGAGTAATATTTTCATCTTCCTGCCATTGAGACCTCGATTTTGGCAAAGCCCATACATTGAGTGAGTAATCTCAGTGCTTATGTGTCAGTATTTAAGATAATTTAAATACTCTCAACTTCAGTGATTTAGATCAACCTCTTTCAAGGTTGCAGTTATGCACTTATGGCCCAGGTAGAGTGACGATATGTGATATATTCTATGTAAGAACACTTCCCCAGGTATGGTAATGTAAATCTTGCATGGACATACACAGACATAGATTTTTTTAAATTATTTTTTCAGAAATTCAGCAGCAAGTACAAAATACGTATAGTCAGTAAGGACATTAAGTGATATTTGTTCTCAGAAAAAAAAAAAATCTAAATCAGTTTTATCCAGTGGACTAAAGCTTCTTCTTGATCCTTAGAGCACACAGCAATCCAGGACTGTTTGGGGTTTGTGTCAGCTCTGTGAGAAAGCATCACTTTCAAATGGAAAAAAGTAGGCATTCACAGATGCATTCACAAAAATGAACTTGGAAGACAGAGTGACCTTCTAGAGACAGGACCTCTAAAGGCTTATTTAGACCAGTGCTCTAATTAGGTGATCTGGAGTCACCCTCTGGCTTTGCCTGTTGTTTCTCTTCTGATTATATAGGAAAAACAAGTGACACTAAAACTCTTTTCTATATAGCTCTATTTAGTATTGTCTTATAGAAAGAAGCTTTCAATGTAAATATACTTTTCAAAATAATATTTCATCTTACACAGACCAACTGACCACCAGCCACACCAAACTCCTGATTCTTTAGGGTACAAAGCAAATTTAAAGCAGAGGTTTCCAGCATGTTTGCAGGATAATGTTTGCAAACAAGAGTGCATGGGATATTTTTATTGAGATGCTTATAGAGCTGTGTAATGTAAATTCTAATTACTCAGTTCTCTTTTATTCATACAGCTCTTCTGAGGAGGAAGGACAACAGAGAGCTTCAAAAGAGCTACACGAAATAATTCTGTATGCTACTGAGGGCTGACCAAAGAGCTTATGAAAGAGAGGATGTTGATCCCCAATACTTACCAGTGGGACTGTTTCCTTCTGCTGGTGCTCTGTTGGGAAATTATTGGGGTTTTTTTTTTTTTTGTTAACAGAGTCTGAAAGCTGCCTGAGCACTGAGCAGTTAACAGTGCTGTGACTGATGCTTTCACATCTTTGTTTTCTGCTGTAACACCTGCTTGGCAGATGAGGCAGTGGGAGCACTCTGAAATTGCAATGAGATAAAATCAATTCTATTCCACTGAAGAGATTTTGTTTTCTAAGACTTCTAAATATTATTATTCCTTGTGTAGCACTGGAGTCTTGAAAAGATGAGATACACCACGTGCCCGGGGGAGAAAAAAGGTGCAGCATAAAATGCCTATGGTTAATGTGGCTCTTGTAGGGAAGCTGAAAGAACATCATTTTGGAGTGCAAAATTGTTGAGAGAACAGGTATTACTCTTGAACCGACTACATTGTTCAGCACTTCAGACAGCAGCTGCACTCTGCCAGTGAAAGGAAGAAAGAAAAGCCAGTTTGTGCCTGGTACTCCAGATAAAATGTTCAAGATCAATTTATCCTTATGACTTAAATGGTTATATTTGCCAGAAACACTGCCTTTTACAAAATACCTATGTACTCTTAACCTGTGTGGGGATGTACACACACATCTCAGAGTAGCATCTCCCTGTGCCTGGATACTTACTTGGTTCTCCTCTCTTTGAAAACTATGACAGGGTACAAGAGTGTTGATAGCATTCAGATCCTCCAATACAATTTAATGTCTTTACAGAACTGCTTCTCCACCTTTTTACTTCCACTTTGACTCTACTTGTGCTCCTCCCTAGCTCTTGTACTTTTGGGGAAAAATGTATCCAGGATCAGCTCTTTCGAGTCTGTCCTCTTTCTTCAGTCCTTGACTGAGAAACAGATTTGTGTGGTGACCCAGGGATTTTTGGATAAACATAACTCTATTTAAAATCTAATTTTATCATTAAACTTGAACAGCTAACTGAAAAGCAGAATAATGGGACCAGCCTGAGGGTCTCAATAGCCCAGTCTCCTGCTGCTCCTACTCCCCAAACTTTTGTGAAGGGCACAGGATAGAAAAGTGCATAATGGTATTTTTTTTCAGGACTCTTCCCAATTCCCAAGATTTTTTCTTTCAAGGACTTAATGTGTCATATTAACATGTCATATTGTCATGTTATCAACATAATGTAATTTAGTGATTCCTCTCTAGACTTTTTCAGTTGATTTGTGAAAACTGCCAGCTTTCACAATGGTCTGCAGGGGGGAATTTCATGTTTCATATCTCTCTGAAGAAATGCCTTCTTTTGTTTGCTTTGAACTTCACCTGCAGTCTGGGTACACAGCCATCAACCTGTACATGAAATGCAGTGAGCATTGATTCATGTCTGCAGTTACTGTAAAAAATAGTTCATTAATCAGCATTTAAAAGGTGACAATCTGAACCATGTGATAAATTTCATAGTTCAGTCAGAACCACTTTTTTTCCCCAAATTCTCTACAGAGAGCATGAGAAGAGAGGCAAGGTCTGTACTGTACCCATTACATATTTATTATGTCATTCATATTGCACTAATTTAGCCTTCTCCTTCTTTTACAGTCTCATTTGCTTTTGCTGAGAAAAGCATTTATTTAATTGAAGGCTCAGTCTAAATAAAGCATGCTACTGATTGCCTATGCTGATTATTCCAGGCATTCTCCTCCTAATTTGGAAAATCTGCCTGCTTTTCTTTGGTTTATTTTTATGTTGGTGATTTTTTTCCTATATTTTTACTCTGTCCATAGTGCTGGGTTGCGCAGTTTGATTTCCATCTGAGGTGAGGTCAGTCACATTTTGGACACAGCAAACCTGCCTCAAAAATGGAGTTTGTACATTTGGAACTAGAGCTGAAAAACAGCTTCTTCTGAATTCTGGGGGTTTTGGAATCAAGCCATAGAAGTGAGTGTAATTACAGAAATTGGAGTCAGACACCCCTGGAATTTAAATTAGTTCAAGTCTGAATTACAACCCAATATTATCTGATTATGTGAGAAAAACTGTTTCCCAGGTACATGTTTCTTTGGGGCTTTCAAGGTGAAACTGGGTGCATTATTTCCCATTCTGTGTCACTGTAGCTCAGTTTCTCTAGAGACTGGGGCTCAGTCTGTATTTCTTGAATTAAACTAGAAAACAGTAAATTTTTCACGAAGTTAAGAAAAGAGGTGTTACCTGTTTCAAAAAATCTTACTATTTTGTGGTTACAGAATACCTGTAATACCTGTTACCTGTTTATGTAATAAAGCAAAGAGATGATTTGCCTAGCATTTCTTGTTTAAAATGGAGACGTTAACATGATTTACCTATTCCTGAAATAGAAAGGCTGGTCAAAACACTGAATAGAAAAGATACGGCTGTTTGTTGGGCCACACAGAGAAGGAAGGCCAGAGTCCCCTTTCTTTCCTGCCCAGATGGAGTTGAAAACATGCCCAGTCTTACATTTTTCTAAGCTACAGAAGACAGCTGTAGAGTCCCAAGTTAAGGGAACTTGGGAGTCTGGGTATTACAGGACTGCAGCTGGACAATAGGCTACGACAGGGATGTTATCACTCAGGGGAATTGTCCATGAGGCACAGCTAAATGCCATTGTTCTCTTACAGTGCAATTGCATCAAGAGCATGCTGACGCTTTTCCCTAGTGCCACAGAAGGGTTTTTCTGAGTGATAAGCGATAATTTGTAGAAGGAGTATGCTGCATTTTCAAAATTCTGTAAAATAACCTCAGCTTCTCCTGCTAACAGACAAACTGCCTCCTGCACAATACTCACTTGTAGTTTCTTTTTGTGTAATGATGTATTTTCTCACCCAGTTCTTGTTGGGAATAAAATCATCAGTGGGCTAACAACACTGGAATAGCTGAAGTTTTCTTCTCATTTTCTTCAGTATCTCCAGGGTTGAAAAAGGTGGTGACTATTTTAGTTAGGACTTGGTTTCTTTCAGAATATTCCTCTGCTTCGGGTTGCTTGGGATCTCAGAAGTGTTGTAAGATGGCCACAGTTACAGAGAATAATCTCTAGAGCTGCTGCAGCCTGTGACGATGTGATGATTGTCCACAGGCAGCTGCTTCTGAGCCTGCTTGGATCCCTTGGAGCCTCCTGATCCTTCTCTGTGCAGCATCCAGAGCAGACTTCAGACACTTGTGTAGACACCTTTCCCTGTTAGGCCAGTGAGGCAGTGGAACAGTACCTGTTACACCCTCTCTATAAGAAAACCACCTTTTAATACATTGTGCTGGTGTGGGTCACAAGGCCTTGAGAGAGAACCAACAGAAAAAGTGAAGATGGGAAGCGCTGGTAAAAATTGTCCAACTTCCCACAACTGATAAAGTGAGGAAGACACAAATCAACAAGAGCTTGGTGAAGCTCTACTACTTATTTGGAGAGCTGGCTTTAGAAAGCAGACATAGAAAACAAAAGATAGGAGAGGAAAGTCTTCAGAGGTGCTTTTGAATTTCCTTTTGAAAAATGTCTGCAGTAGAAACCATTAATCAAGTGTTCATAATGTGGTTTTGACTTGGAAAAAGGTATCTAAATTAAAATATGAACTTCGTTTGAAATTTTATTAAAATAGAGTTGTGCTGTAACGATTCTGCCTATGAAACAGGTAGCATCAAAGGCAGCATGCTAAACTGCATGAGCTCGTAATTCCCCTCCCCAGCACTCCCTTCTTGCCTTGCCACAGTCACTGTGTGGCCTTACAGCCCCAAGGGCCATAATGCAGTCTGTGAATTAGCATAAAACCAAAGTGTTTATATGCTTGATTCATGGTTGAGCTGATGAAAAGTCTAAGGCTTATCAACATATTTAAGTATTACATCTCATCACATGACTCTTTAGCAATCCTTGTTTGGATTTGTTGTTACATCATGAATTATTTTTGCTAAGTAGGCTGCTCTGGGCTCAAAGAACTTGTACCAAAATAGGTATTTCATTCTTTAGTAGGGATGCATTATTCTGAAAGGAAAAAGAGATATCATCAGATCTTTGGAAAAGGAAAATGTTTTTGTCTTTCAGATTTAGCTTTTTCAGGTCAGAACTAAAAAGGACATTTTGTGCTTGATCAGAAAGTGATGGTAAATTGCATGGCAGGAGGACAGCTGTGATTTACCAAAATCAGAACCAATTCCTGTATCTAAACATTTTTTACTAAGACAGTGACTTTTTTCGCATCTTGACTGATTCATAAAAGTCATGATTGGTAGCAGGCATGAAGCTCAGTAGGTTTAGGTGTTTTCTTGACCCAAGTAAAGTTTTAGCACAGACAGAACAAGACCTGGTACCCAGCACTGGGTGGAGTCTGCTCTGTATCTCTGGCTTCCAGTCCTGTCCTGATCAAACATTGATTTGGCAGACCTTTTTTCAGACCTTTTTTCCTTAGCAGAATACTCTGTAATCTGTGTCATGTTGTTATGCAGTCTGACATCAGATGATGATGATCACAGAGACAGGATGTGTGGATTGTTTTGCCTTTTTTTTAAATGTAGTTGTCTGCACAGTTTTTTACTTTATTCTGATTTTAATCCATTTTTTCTTTAATGAATAATCCATTAGTTACGAATAGTGTCTTGCAGTAATGGATCCAGCTTTTTTTAGTAAATGGATAATGTGAAACCTCCAGTCACATTTAAATTCAAATAACTGTGTATTTCATAAAAAATGAAATAATGAATGCTTGTGAAGGTGCTGTTCTTTGGACATTTATTTACACAGAAGTTTTTTAGTATTGCATACAGCTTTTATATCAATGCTTCTTCCAGCTGCTGTTTAAGAACCCAGGGATAGAAAACAAATCACTGCTCTACCTTTATTTCTTCTGTTGTAGTGGGAAGGGACTGTATGTTTTGGTGTATAGCTGGATGCATTTCACTGACCTGGGGATACATCAAAGTGGGCTGTAAAAACAAGGTCTGCCAAGACATTGTCCTTTCCTCATAGAGTTGGGTGAGAGTGGGGGACAAGGGGTGGGGTGTCTAGCCACTTGACATTATTACTTCAGAAAAACATCTGAAATTAATGAATTAAATTTGAGTGCAAACATTTCTAATATTCATTTTATGTTAAAGATCAAAAGCAAGAGCAAAGTAAATTGCCTGCTTGTCATCTTGGTATTATTGCAGTGACTGGTTCAGCTTTCCTCCTTGTGCTAGCTCACAGAGTGGGTGCAGTACAGCTGAGTGAACAGAAAAGTGCTCCTGCAGAAAAGCCCCATCAGTGAGCCTCCATCAATACCCAGCAGTGACCTGTTTGTGTCCTTGCTCAAGGTGTAACATGCTGTAACCCAACAATAACAAGAGTTAATACTAGCACAAGCACTAAAGGGTATCTGAAAACTGAAGTCTGGGCAAAATTTTTTACTGATATGTGTCTTTGTCTAGAATGGGTTTCCCAAAACCTTGAATTATGAGACAAGTGGAACATTTTTTTCTTTAGCATAACTACAGTTCCTTAATAACGTCTGTATCCTCTGTCCTTCTAATTACACTTAGTCAGGGTTTGGTTTACATATATGATGACACAAAGTTTTGGCTTCTTTTTCTCTTTTAATTCAAAATGTGAAATTATCTGGATGGTGGGAAGATGCTACTTTAGGACACAGATTCTTCCAGTAAAAAGAGTGAATTTAATTCCCTTCCGAAGTACCTATTTCTGTTACTAAAAGTGTGTCACATGGGTTTGCACCTCACTATGGGTTTATGATTCTTACTGGTTCTTAATTTTTTCGTGGACTAAAGTAGTTCTGCTTACCCACAGAAAAAGTGGAAAATACTGAAAGGCCTTGTTACCTTGTTACAATAGCAGCATCACTGACTTTTGTATTCCACCACTGCCTTTTGAAGGACTCTAACTGGGTTTCTCCCAAGATGTAAAAACACTTCACCAGTTTTGCTGGGTTTCTGCAGCTGAGTTAAAGCAAGCTCCCCAAGTTGTCCTGCAGTGTCACTCACAAGTGTACCTCATGCAACAGCCAGAGGAGTGGTTCCACTGCAGGATAATCAGCCCTGAGACACTAAAACAGGGGAAAAAACAAGTTGGAGCTGACAAGGCCCTTGTACCATTGCTCAGTGACAAGGTGGCTTCATTCTCTGTTTTCCATCTTGACTCATTTGCTCTTTGAGAAGGGCTTGGATTTGAAATATGAAAGCCCATGTAGCTCTTACCAGACACACAGCAGAATAATTTATATTTTGCTTTCCAAGCTGCTTAATTTTTAACTATACTTTGAGCCAAGTTTATATATTTTGTATCAGTCTTCAGATCACTCACTCCTACAAAAGCAAAGGATTGATGTTAGCCAGCTGTCTTAAGATGGGTTCACCTACTTCCTTTTTCATTTTATCTCTGTGAAAGAGGTCTAAATCTACTGCAGGAGAAAATGTGGAAGGCTTTTTCTGGCTAGAGAAACAAGGATTTCCATGTGAAGTTGTAGCATGTTCCTCATTACAGCCCTCTGGCTTTAAATTACCTCTGCTATTTTCCAGGATTTCTGCTGTCTGAAGGCAAAATCGGTTGTTGCTAGCTTTTTATTTTTTTAAATGTCATTTAAGATTGTAGTGTCTCACAAATTACCCTCTCTGGCCTGCCAGCAAAATTTCCAGTATTTTTTGTCATCTGATCCAGTAATTTTTCTGTTTCACAACAGTATAAAGTAGCATTAGTTGCAGCTTCAGGAAGCTGTAAGAGTCTGGAGTAAGGGTCTAAGGGCCTTAGACCAAGCATGCCAAAACAGAATCCCAAATCCTGTTTGTAAAATTAGCTATTTATGCTAACTCCCCATTTCCATTCAAAATAAAACATACACTACCTTAAATTAGCAAGAAAACTGATGAAGATTTTTTACCAAACTCTGAATGCTGTTCAGTGTGGTGCTCAGCTGTACCTATGGGCAGAGCTTGCAAAGGCTACATGCAAAGGAGGGTGGAATAAGTTGTGAATGAAAAGCTTTGTCCAGGGCAGAACGTTCTCTCTCAGGGAGGAAGCTGCATTCTCAACTCTCTTGTGAGGGGGTTTGCAAATTTTGACAGGAAAGAGAAGTACTTAGAAACAAGATGACTTTCTTTTTTACTCAAACTCAAGGAGATTTCATAATTTTGTAGTAATAAAAGCATTTTGTTAAAATTTATGAAATATGGGGAGGGGAAGATAATCTATTTGGCAGCGTGAATCTGACTTTTAAAGACAATCAAAAAGGCCATTCAAAGTAACAATAACAGCTTCTACCCATTTATTTGTTTATGTTTGCAAGACAGCAGAAACAAAAAGTAGAAATTACTGGTTTGGAGGTGAGGATGACACAATTCATTTAATTTCAAATTGTTTCAAAATTTCTTTTAAAACTCCATATTTTTTTACTCCAATAAAGTCCAAAATACAAGTAATCTGTTGGGTTTAAAAAAAAAAAAAAAGAAAGAAAACAGAACAGCCTTGAGTCATTAAAAATAGAGAGGGAATCGGAGTCAACCTGACTTGTTTGTACCCATACATGATAAATGTTAATTCATGTCATTTCAAGCCTGACTCTTGCAGGTAGGTGTTAACCTTTCCTTTCCTGGTTCCTCCTCTTTCTTCCCCTCTTCTTAAAACTTCTGATTTATTAGGTTTCTTTGATGTACCTGGCTCTGTTCCCTCTGTGATACCCTCAATGTCTTGTGAAATGACTACAACTTAACTTCTCATGTATGTTTTTTTGTTTGTCTTGCCCCTTTTTTTTTTTAAGGTCACTGGTGTAGAGGTTTAAGCTCTCCTTAGTAAATTTTCTGCATGGTAATTGACAAATACAGCTCTGCTCTCTTCACCTTTCATCCTGTGTTTCAGTCATTCTCTAGGCAGGCATCTCATTTTAATCAGCTGTTTCTGGACTGTCCCTTCTTTCTAGGCAAATGAGTGGGGAAACAACAAACACACCATGCAGTAGGCATAAAGAACGCGGAGTCCAGTAACCCTAAACACAGCTGGTGGAGCACAATAAAGTTTGGTTAATTATTTATTACTATTAGAATTATTTACTACTGTTTACTAAATTTTTTTTTAATGCAAGTTTGGGTAAATCTTTAGTTTTAACTTTATGCTTAATGAGCCATTAAAGAATGAAGGTAAATGTGACACCTGTAAGGTGCTAACTAAATCCATACTCTGTCTTTTTTTCTTTTTTTTTTTTTTTCTCAACAGGCGTTAGAGCTGTATTTTCTGGGCATTACCACAGGAATGCTGGAGGGTCCTACAAAGGCCTGGAAATGGTGGTGTCATCAGCTATAGGATGTCAGCTGGGACAGGATACACATGGGCTTCGAGTGGTGGTTGTGACAGAGGAGAAGGTGGTGCACAGATACTACAGCTTAACTGAACTGGGCAGCCATGGCATAGAGAAGGAGCTGCTGGATATGCTTGCTAAGCAGAAGTAGGCTGTGTCAAAAGATATTTTTCTATGTTAGATAAATGTAAACAGTTTCCTAAAGTTTCCCCAAGCAGAACTACAAATTTCTGACTGTGGTGTCCCAGAACAGGTCTCAGTTTGTTGTTGTCCTAAATAACAAGGAAGCTGTTGACATGTTTTTCTTTTTGAAAATGAGACCTATGAGAAATATGGGAGAAGAGCAGAGCTAATATGGTAATGTGTGATTGAAAAGTACAGTTCTGAGAATTTTTGCTTTGCTCCTAGGTAATGCTTTCTTATTACAAAGAAACTGGTGTCTGTGTAACCCTTTAACTTGAGAGGGTATTTCAAAATCAATAAATTTACTAATTTCTGTTACCTCCTGGACAATATGAATGGGGCACATTTTTACAGAAACAAATCTCAAAAAATGTGAAATCAGCAGACTACTGCTGAATTTTAGCAACTTTTGGATCATATCCTGTTACCTTGGTGTCATATTTTCTCCCATTTCCCACACTTTATTTTCTTAGCTCTTCAGAGCCAAAGCAATAGGAGAGACACATCCTGGTTTGCAGTCACAGCTTGGGTTTCTGTTATATATGTTATAAATTTTTATATATTGTTATATAGTTTTATAGTTTCCATTATATAGTTTTATATAATGAAAAGTCTGTAAATGAGGCTGATATAAATGTCACTGACAGAAACTAAGGGTGAAACAACTATTTCCATTTTGAAATTTCACTACCATTCAATTAGCATATATCCTGGCTCTAGCTATGGAAGTTGGAATAATTGCATGGGGAGTATATTCTGTACAGAATACTGTAATCAGAAGTCACGTTGTTGATTCCTAGACAAACAAAGAACTCTGATTTCCAAATGCAATGTAGAGTGCCTTACTGTAAGGCAATACAGAATACTACAGAATACTGAAAACCCTAAAAAGTATGTTTTCTTTACTGCAGTAAGTCTTTAAAAACAAATTTACAAAATAGTTTCCATGCTGCAATCCACCTCTTTTTTTTAGCAAGTGTATCTGATTTGTTGCAAATAAAGTCTTCATGTAATTAACTCGTAGCTGTTGGGGTTTTTCAGTATTTAGTTGAACACATCACAATCCATGCCATGGGTTATTTGGAATTGGAGCTGGCGCAGCTTTGGCACCTGAAGAGGGACAAACACAGTGAGCATCGTTAATATATTCTATCATGTTTTACGTATGTACTCACATACAACACTGTTCCCTAGAGGGTATTACAGGTATTTAAATATGGTGAAAGGTATGAAATGCTGTGCTGAAGAGTTAGTTTAATTACATTTCAGTCACAACAGTTTATCAAGGAGTCTCCTTCAAGCCTGGTTTATGGAACTGCTGAGACTGTAAAATCACCTTTGTAGAATTGCCCTGGAGCAAGTGGCTGTACCTGCAGCTGGACAGGGCCACCTGGGGACTGCAGCCCCATGGCAGCAGCTTGAGCAGAGGTAATGTTGGATTCAGAGAGAAAGGAAGTGATTTTGCTTTTATTCTCCAGCTGCTTTTGCTTAGCTGAGTGTTTTCACAGTGTCATTTTCAGTAGAATGTGGAAAATGACAGAACATTTTATAGCCATACAATACAATTATGGGAAGGATATTTAACCATAGTTTGTGGCTGGACATTCCTGTATGTAGTAAAAAGTTACAAAAATAAGCTAGAAATGTGGTGTTTTACCAGCATAAATGACAAATTATATTTCCTCACATTTCTTAGTGTAATTAGATAATTTAGAGTTAATACTGATGCTTTTACTAATTTAAAATGGCAGAGGTCCTTGCTGTCACTGTGCCTCATCTTGCTTATGTCAAGAAAAATAAAATATGTTAAATTATGAGACAATTCACCCATGGAGACCATAATTATAATGTAAAACAACATCTTTTGATGTTGAGGACATTATTTTGGTACCTCCAGCAGGGTTGGTAATTGTAACTCTCTGTCAGCGTCAGCCTATGGCTGCCTTTAAAGCAAGATGTCACCAACAGTTCAAAGTGCTGATGAAACAAGAGAGCAAGGGTGTCCTCCTGTTGCTGTGGGCTCAAGAGGCTGGACAGAGATTAAAAAACATCAAGTGACCACAGTTCATTTTGGTTTCTCTTAGGCTGCTAAAAGGATGAGATAAACTTCAATGACTCTTATTTAATGAGAAAAATTCACATTAGCAGAGGAACCTGTGAAGGTAACCAAATACTACTATAAAGTACAGTCTGAGGTGGAGACCTATGAACATGAGGCAGATGACTGAAAACAAAGCCTTTGAGAGAAATCCTGGTTTGCCAGCTTCAGTGTAAGCAAAAAATTTAAGAACACACTATTTCTGAACCTTTCCAAAAAGTCATTAAGACGTGAGTACGCTTTGTTTGCCTACTGCTTGCCTTTAGTGCATTTGGATCCAGCATCTCATCTTGCAGGTTTTAATAGAGGTAATATTTTTATAGAGCTACAGTATTCAGATCCTGGCAATTAGAGACAGAAATTAAATACCTCATGTCTCGTTAAAAATCACATTTTACACTGGCAGAAGTAAAGTCTCCCCTGCCACTCCTGTTTGCAGATAGCCTGTGCCACGGTCACTGCTTGATGATTCCTTTCTTACCTCAGCTCAACAACTTGGTTCCTAGTGTCTGGTTTTCCCCGACATTATCCTCAGATAGCTGGTTTTATTCTGCTGTGAGACAAATAATTGAAGACACCTAACATAAGCAAATCAAACAGCAGCAGTAAAACCTAAACATTTCACTGCTTCACAGGGCTCAGCTCCCCATGTGTGTCATGACACAAGTGTGTGTATCACTGCAGGCTCACACTCATTGTATCACTGCTTAATGCTGGAAAAAAGCTGCTTCTCTTCATGCCCTCTCTGAGCCTTTCTGTACAGACTCCAGCTGAACACAACAATATCCTTTAGAGCAAGGGCAACCTTCACACACCCAGCAGTTCCCAGTGTGCCTGCCAAGCAAACCCTGACGTTACCTGGCATCTCAGGATTCCCAGTCACCAGGGAGAAAAGCTGATTGGCATCAGAAAATTGTAAAGAGGGAATTTCCACTTCATTAATATTCTGCATTTACCAGGAATGTCTCTGCTGACATAGGAGACATCATATCCCTGGCAAAGCCAGGTGCTTTAGGCTGCAGGCACTGTGCTTATGGACACTTCTTTGGAAAATAATCCCTAAATAAAATGCAAAAACAAAACATATAATAGAGAAAAAGCATTAGACCTGCCTCTTAAACTAGCTTCCAGCCTAAATGAAATACAGATAAATAAATACAATACAGCAGCAGATACAGAAGGGGCATCCCCAGAAAACCCCCAGCACTCCCAGAACTAAGGCAACACAGACAAATCAGAAGCTTTTCAAGCAATACAGAAAGCACACCCAGCACTTCTCTTCAGAAAAAAAAATAGATTTAAAATAATAATAATAATAATAATAATAATAAAAACTCCAAAAGCACAACCCACAACTTAGGGAGCCATTACTTTTTTTTAATTGATATTTTCATTTGTTTCTCTAGAAGTAATTTTCTCCATTAGCACTTTGTCAAATGGAGATAGTTTAGTACATTTCTACTAATAAACACCTTTTTTTTTCCTCTAGGAGACCCATTAAAGTGTCATCCTATTTAAATTTATAATGTTATGTCACTTTTGGGCAGCCAGAAATTGAAACATCCATCTTCTAAATATATCCTTATCTTTCTGAAACATTACTTAGAAAGGTCTAGCATTGTTAAAAACCACAATTTGGCCTTTTAAATTAACTGGCAATGGCATTTTATCTGTATTCAAATCTTTCTCACCTTCCATATAAAAAAGACACAGCAATACAGAAAGGTAGCTCATACTGCTCTAACAAACCAAGATCCACAGCCCTACACAGGGCAACCTGTCTGTCCAGGGATTTCCTGAATTGTGCAGCCAACACTCCAGGTAGGACACCAGTGACTGTATTTGGATACATGTGAGACAATGATAAAATTACCACAGCAGAATATGGTTCTTGCCCTGCAAGTACTAAAGCCAAAGCTGCTGAAAGAACACAGCACAAAGACAATTAATCTTCTGTCACTTTTGTACAAAGCCTGAGCTGAGCTAAGTCTCAACCTTTTATTAATTCTAAGTCTTGCTCTGTCTTAGCCAATGACGAGAAGTAGGGTCACCTTACTTTGCTTCAGCTGTGTAAAAGCTGCTTTCCCACTCTGGCCAGCCGGAGACTGTAGCTGGAGACAGATAACTGCAGTAGGGGATTCATTGTGTCCTGCAACTGATGCAGAAGCCAGAGGGAATGAAAAGGCCCCTACTGTGCTGATCTGTGGGGTTCACTTGCCAGAATTCCTAAAGTAACTCAGTGCAGTTGGCTTGGAGCAGAAGAGGTGAAGGCCTGAGCTGTCACCCCATGAAATCAGAAGATGAAGACATGGGTGAGAAATGAAACAGAAGTGGGAAACAACCCATCAAGAGCTACTGGCTCCCCTCCTTGACTGAAGCTGGCCATCCTCTCCTGACACTCTTGAGTTCTAGGGGACGCTCCTGCAGACTGTTTACTCCTCTGCCTGTGCTGGATACTCACAGCATTTCAACATCAATTCATTTTCACTGTTATCAAAAACATAAATAGCAAGCGTGTATAATATTATAAGTGTGTATGTGTCCCATAGAGGAAGATTCCCCAACTGCCATGGTGGTCACTGTATTCACACCAGGCAGAGGATCCTTCAGAGATCCCATGATACCTTTTTCAGTGTGCACATATTCCAGTAAAAAGGCCTGGCTGATTCACAGCATTCCTGCTCTGGCTCACAAGGTACAGCCTTTTACAAAGCTCTTCCCAGCCTATTTAATTGTTGGAGTAATTGGAGATATAGCTGGAGAGAAGTGATGTAGCACATGAGCTTTGTAGAACAGTATTGTCACCTCCACCCCACCCTCAGTCCTTCTTGGGGATATTTAGTATTTATTTGGCATATTTAGGCATATGATGACTGTAAAATACTGTAATATTAATAATTCAAACTTATTGCATTTTTCCACAGTCCCATACAGAAGGTGAAGTGTTTATTACCAAAAATAAACTCCAGCAATAACTGGGATTACTGGAGTAATCATACAGTGCATTTCAGCAAATTTTGTTGAGACTGCAGATTTCTACATTGTTCTTTAAGGTGTTCTACAATACAAGACCATCAAAAACAGGATGAAAGAAGAGGCTCTATCATTCATGAAAAACACTGGTTTTTATCAGTACACCACCTCAATGCAGTAAGGATTACAGTTTCAATCACTTTTCCAAGAAAGCAAGGTAAGAGAGAGAAATACCAGAGCATTCGGTCTGTTCACTGTGACCCAGTTTGGGAGCTGAGGCAGACCAATTATTGTTCAGAGAACAACATTCCTTTTTACTGTGCAGCAGCTTAACCAAGACAATAAATTCATGCATATTTAAAAATCATTTTATTTAAAAACACAGATGCTGCCAGTCTTCCCAATCAAAGGACTTTTCATATTCCCTTTATTTGGTACACAGCCATGACAGGATAACTGTAAAGAAATACTTTGTGAAGTCTATTTCTTAGCCTTGTTTTCCATAGAAATTTTTTTGCTATGAGTACAAGAGGAGGTAATATTTTTGTGTGGGTCATTTAAAATTAGTTCTACATTTTACAGCCTGCACTTTTTATATAAATTAGTTTGTAGTAAAATCAGAGTTAAAGAAAAACTAATTGGACAAAAATAGAGAAACATAGATACATATCAAGGGCTGAGTCTAAACAATCCAAAAAGCAACAGAACTATGTTAAAATTCACTTTGCAATAAGTTTTTTACGGAAAGAACTTGTACAGATGTATTTGTTTCACTGTTTTTCTTATCTGTACACTAGGCCATGTAGAATGTTCCTATTTTTCTTCTAGAAAAGCAGCTCACAGATTATTTCTAAGCCATCTATTATCAATGCAGATATCTAACAGCTCTCCTTATCCTAAGAAACAATGCAATCCTCATTTATTTCTCATTAAAGATGCATTGTAACACTAGTCAGCTAAAGGTATTTTATTTGAAGCTTCTGAAGTTTATTTTTAAGTCTTCAACTTAAAATTAATTAATTGCTTTGCTTTGCCCTTGGGTTCCCAGAAATTAAATACAAACACGAAACTTCCTGTAGAAGTAAAGTAAAACCCATGAAATTTCTGTACTCTTGCACAACACTACAGCAGTGAAAATTTATGCATGTACATTCATTGCTTACTATTTCTACTTGATTCCCCCTTCCTCACTCCCCGCCTCTTTCTTAAAAGCAGCAAAGTAAATAATTGTTTACCTTGTTGACTTCAGTGATTAGTTGCGACTGCTGAACTTCAGGACATTTCCTACTTCCGAGTGTGCTTCTACTTCCACCGGTGCTCCTATATTGCACACCCTGGGGAGAGAATCCAGTTGCACAGATCAGAGGGGCCAGAGAGGTGCCTGCCCTGGTTAGAACAGTCTGGCTAATCAAGGTCTCTGAGCCTTGAACAGAAATCTGCAATAATGTATAACTGTCATCCAGTTCAGTGCAGAGAAGGGCATTATGTTACTCAAGGTTCTTTTTATTTCCTTACACATATTCATTAGTAAAAGACTTGGTGTTGTTTTATAATTTGCAAATGTAGAAAGGGGATTTGTTACAGAATTCAATTATGCAACCTCTCCACAGTGTCTGAAGGCGGACTATCCCTGAATGAACCTGCTGCTATTCCCATGTTTCAGGTAAGGAGTGTTGACGCTGCAGACTCTGGGATCTGTCACCCAGCAGCATTGTTTCAGTTGCTTCCAACAATGGTAGGAGGCAAAAGCCACTTAACTTTGGGACAGTGAGAAATCTCTCAGTTGCAGGAGGACCTGCTGATTAGCACTCCCAGTTTTAATTAAATCTGGTGTAGCTACTGCCCTTGGGGACTGAAACATAGTGAAGATATTGTTTTGAAATTAGGACATAGCCTGGGAGAGGCTGAGCAGCAAAACTGTAGTTGGCTGTAAACTAGGCAACATAGTTAAGACACACTTAGAGATCTGACAGAGGCTCAGACTCCAGCTCTGCAACCAAATCTCCATTAACTATGGCCACAGGAGTTGACCTCTTGATTTTTAAGTAAAGTTCAAGCCAGTATTGGAATTAGTTGGGTCTTTTAGCATGAGAAACTGTTCAACCCAAGCATTTCTTTGCAGTAAAATTGTCTATTAACACTGGAAAGATTCCCCATTTTTCCTGGGGAGAAAGTCATTTCATTACTACTGCTGACTTCTCTCATTCTCCTCTGGCTGTTGTCACTCTGTCTCAAAGCTGAGCAAAGCCAGAGCTTCAGGCACACATTCAGGGCAAGCCTTCATCTCCCAGATACGCTGTAATTTCTTACTTTTCTTCCCACTCAGCTCACTTGTGGTTTTTACCATTTCAACTACCACTACACAAATTATATTTAATAATTCCTCCCATGAACTTTGAATGAACGACATTTTACGTAAGGTCTGTTAATGAGACAGAGATCAAACTGATACTTGGTGGCAACACTTAGAATTTTTCAGCATAATATTAAAAAATTTTCCAGTTCATAGTTCACTCCCCGTAGTAGCATTAGTACTTCCAACACACCACAAAATAACTGGTGAATATTATGCCTATTACAAAATAATAAACGTGAAGGGAATTATTTGGCAAATCTGATGAATTTTTAATTTTAAGGAATGTTTAATTTAATATATTTTAAGATAAATAAATCACTTCTTACCCTGAAAAGTATAGAATATAATTAGGAGTGTATCCTGATAGTTCTAGAAGTGTCATTAAGCATACAAATCCTTAACGTAAGACTTAATAATAAGGTTTATTTCTTACCTTCTGAACTTAGAGTTTGCTTAACATTTGCAATTTTCTTTTGAAGTTCTTTATGTACATTAAATAAGTAGAACATGAATTGCTGCAATATGCTTCTATTGTATAAGGATATAATATCTTATATACCTGTTTCTGGGATGTCTCAATACAATCTTATAGCTTTGTTCTCAGATATTTATCTCTTTTTCTTCTTTATATCAGTGCTAGAAATACTGCATTACAAGAAGTGCAACAAGGAATGTATTTGTAGAAGTAACTCTAAACATCTAAGTAAATGTAAATTTCCAAATGATATTAATTTTAAAAAATCCAAACTTGAGGGTTTTAAATTATTATGCTGAATGCATGGATGAATGCAATTACATCTTCATTATTCTGCACTGACCCATCAGCCTATCTGGGGCTGTAGACATGAGCTGTCTTCTCTGTAGGAAAACACTGAAGTAGCCTCATACAAGGCCATAGGAAAGAGTTCACCTAAAGAAATTGTAACAATTCATTTTCTTAAAATCATCAGTTTTTTCCACGTTATGGGTGAAAAATGGCTTCATTGTGAAATCTCTCAGTTAACAAGAACAGTCAAGCTAAAACAAAAACATCTTAGAAACTGCATTCTTCAACACAATAAAACCCTTGCAAATACAGAGCACATCCATCAGTACCATTTATTTCTCAGCTGGGGAACTCACAGTACCTTTTCTTCAATATTTATGCTTATCTTTGACTCATTACTTTAATACTACCAGAAAACTAAATTATGTCCAGTGGTATCACTGCAGAAATGGCCTCCAACTGTGCACAGAGTTTCTTATGGGGTGAGACACTGAAACATCACAAAGGGAACAGAGTAAGCTGAGTTTCCAGGAGGCTCTTGTGAATTCAGACACTAATTATGACAACTGAAATTCAATACAATTATTTTAAATTAACACCTAGGCCCAGAAATAGACAGGGAAATTGTCCAGCTGGATCTCCACATTCAGAGGCTTAATAAAGAAGCAAGAAGAAGAAAGGATAGACAGGCAGATTTTTTTTCCTCAAACAGAACTTTCCTTGACTGAACTCTGCCTGCAAACTGGCACCATGACAGCAACTAATGTACTACTGAATATGAGCATTGCACCCTTTTATCACCTCAGCCCTGAGCAGGTAATATTCCAGTGTTGAGTACTGAACAAGACATGTGACTAATGCATTTTAATGGATTAAAAGTCTTGATAAAAATAACTAGCAAAGAAAGTTTTTTAGTAAAAAAGCCTTATGTGTTTGAATAGTCTTACAGCCTTTGAAAAGTAGAACCAAATTTCACTCAAATTAAGACTCTAAAAGCCTTCAGAAACATTATTCAAAAATATTTTGATATGCTGGAATTGTTAGCCCCTTTCTAAGTGACATCAAAGGAGAAGGAAATTAAAATCTTCATAATCCTCCAAAATATCCTAATTTCATTACTTGACCTGCTATCAAACTATTTGGAAAGGCTGTAGTCAGGAATGTCAGCCTGTCATCATCTCTGCTCTTGAACATTAAATTTCACCAGGCACATTGTAAAAGTAGCAAAGGTACTGCGAAATTTATTACCTAATATTTAGCCCCAAACAAAACATGTAGAAGTAATTATATTTCCTTACCCTGCTTCTAAATTAGAACTTTACTACTTTGAACTAAGGCATATCAAATGCTAGGAATATATTTATGTATATAGGTCTAATTAGTGAATTAAATTGTTGAACCTTCTCTAAAAGCCCTTGTGCTTACTCTAAATGAATTAGAGCAAGAAGAAACTAGTCAGCATTTCAAATCCTCTGAAGTGCTGGTGTGTTTTTCATTAAAGGCCACTGAAAACAGAATCTACATAAGGTTTGTTATAAAGGTGTAAATTTGAAGTTTACATTTGGTTACAAAGTGTCTTTGAATGCTGAACAAGTTTGGAAATTTCTGATTAGCTGTCAATGATCTTATGAGATGTTATGTTCAGAAATTGGATAATTAGAACTCCCCCTCATCTTTACACGTAACTGCACTGGGTGTTAACAAATAGAAACTCCCAGTGAGGGATGCTTCCAACTGCTGTTGCACTCATCACATGCCTTTGACTGCGCTCTCAGCAGCAGGTTTCCACTTTCTGCTGGATGATGCTGTTTAAAGGGAAACTGGGAGAAAGCAAGCAAAATACTGCTTTGAGATATAAAAAACAGTACAGATCCCCTACTGCCTTCTGCTGCAAACAGAGAGATGATCTGTTGGGATGACAGGCTGAACTCCTGAAAGACAAAGGAGTCCCTGACCTTGAGAGAGCTCCAGAGCTGAAGGCAGTTGATAAAGCACATTGATCAGCTGGCTGGATTGGTAAGTGTGAGGCTGATCAGTGCTCCTGATGGCACTGCCAGCAGCACAGAGCACTCTGTCCGAAGAGCAGTGGAGATTTCTTTTGAAAATGTGTGCACATGGAAGGAGAAAGCATGAAAACAAAGCCTTTTCATATCTGTGTTCAACACACACACTCTTTTAACCATGCCAGAGTGTGCTTTAACACACAGCCAGCCTCTTCAACATTGCCATGCAGCCCTACCCACTCCAGGGACAACTTGTTCAGCTACCATGATCTTTGCAGACAGGCCCAGCTGGAAGCCTTCACACCATTATTGATAAAATTTGCCAATGAGCTACAAATTGTAAAAATCTTTATTATGCTCTTTCCAACATTTGTCTCAAGAAATGTTGATCTGATAATTTACCTCTAGCAGACAGCAGTTTTTAGTCAACATTTCCTTTTCTTTCCATTCCAGGTGGTATAATAAACTAAAGAAATCTGGGTGATTGAGTGAGTTGAAAAAAAAAATGAAGCATTTGTTCAAAAGACAAACCCATAGTCAAAATAAGGGACAGATTTTAAAAGCAGCAGGAAGCATTAACATTTGTATGTTACAGAGTACATCTCAGTCATACAAGAGGAATTGCACAAGCTTTTCCACCACTATGGTGAAAAATAGGTTTTCTTAAATAGAATGGAAGAATTTGTAGCCTGACATTTATTTCTGTGCCAATAGCAAATGTACTCTCAGTCTCCCCAAATTCCATCCATCTGAGGGCTGAAGAGAGAAAATAGGGCAGCATCTCTGGAGGGCAGTGTGTATGTGTGGTTTCAGAAAGGACAGCAAAATCATTTGGCTGGTCCAGAATATTTACAGTAAATGTGTTTCAAGTTCTGTGTCTGCTATAGTATTTCTCAAACACACAAACAGAGTACCCTCACTTTTAGTCCTCTACATCAGTTACCTAGTAGGCAATTTGGGGATGACCAGTGGCAGAAGAGGGTTGCCTGCCTTAGGCAGAAGGAGATTTGCCATGTATTTTTACAATTATTTTTTTTTTAATTTTAGTGACAAATGCTTGATTTTCTTCATGCTGCCCAGTCAATAACAGACCAGGTTTTCAAAGTCAACTAAGCACCAGCCATCCTTCCTACTCTCTGTGATTCCCATTTGAGATTCATCCCATTTGAGTTCTTCAGTCAAAGCAGGGAAAAGTCCTGGCAAACAATGAGGATGTTATGGACCATGAAGGACTGAGCTACTGAACTGCACATCCTCACACAGCTGCCAGCCTGAGCCAGGCTTGGAAAGCTCCAGCAACCTCAGTGCTCCACTGAAAGGAGCAGGAGAGCTGCACAGGCTCAGAATCTTAAGATGGTCAGGAACTGCAGTAACCACCTTGTGCTGTGGAGCAAAGGAAGAGAATCAAAGTGAGTAACTGCAAGTTATTTTGTCTGCTGATTACAGTTACTTAAGTTCTACAATGTAGTATCTGCAGTTATTTAAGATTGGGTTATTTTCACTTTGCTAGGAGAAGAAAACAGATCTGCTTATCAAAGGTATCTGCAGTTATTTAAGATTGGGTTATTTTCACTTTGCTAGGAGAAGAAAACAGATCTGCTTATCAAAGGTGACACTTCTGAAAGCAAATGCTGGCTTAGAGATTTAAATATTTCAAAAATATTTATACATTTCTGCTTTCAAATGCCTATGTTTAGACACTGAGGTTTTCATCTGAATTGAGACTGACCTGTAGTATCACTGAGTTCACTGAGAATTGAAGGCCAAGAACTCAGGGAAAAATAATTTTGACAACCATCCATTAGGATGAACCTAACCATTGCCCTCCAAATAGCTTTCTCCTTTGTATATACAAGAACTGTCAGAATATAGGGCTATCAGAACTTAATTTGAAAAAAAGAAGCAGCCTAAGGGGTGCAATAAGAGACATTAATCTGGAACTCCACTTCTAATCCAATTTAAAGAGTGCTTGTGATCATAACTAAATTACAGAATTACTGGGAGTTTTTATTACTTTGGACTCTGGAAAAATGAGGCTAGAGTAATATTTCAGGGCCCTGTTTTGATATTATCTCACTGATTAGAACTATTCTTAATTTTAACTAACAACAATTTCTCTTGGCTTTTTGAACATTAAAATTAAACTGGGTTACTCTCTTTGTCATAACAATTATATGGAACATAGATTAAGGCAGCCAAATTAACTTGCTTCAGACACATGATAAATTTGTAAGATTCTTCCTGCACATGCCAATCTGACTAATTATGCTTTACAATGTGCCTCATCTTTTATGATGATCAATGAACACTTTTCTCTTTTTTTAATAAAAATGAAATATATGTTATTTTTATAGTCAGGTCAAGTTTTCAACCCAAAAGTGATTGCAAATACAGTAAACAAGAGCATAATACTGTATATCAAAGTTTCTATGCAACACAATAAATCCTGATATCCTGTGGAAACATAATCACATTAGAGCTCTAAGCACATGTAATACTTCTATTTCTTGACATGCTGGGAAAAAGAAGAAACTTTAGATCATTGAAATGATTTCATATTAATATACCACCTCTAAAACTATGTCACATGGCAGCAGGTTATACTGTCCTTCACGTTGCTATTGGGTAGGATATTCATATGCATGCAAGTCTCAAATAAGTAGTAATAAAAAAGACTTTCAGGCTCTAAGATGCATCATTCCAGTGATCCCAAAACTTTGATTCCAGACTCACATACTCTGTGACAAGTCCTTCTGTAAACAAAGATTGTAAAGGATATCAACTCCCAAGGGAAGGGTTTAGCCCATGAGCAAGTTTAGCAGAAGTGTCCAGGACTGTCTTTCATCGTCAAGGAGTAATAAAGCAGATGAATGTCAATAATGTGCTTTGTTAAACAGCTGATGGCCTGGGAATACCCTGAGAAGGCTAAATGAACCAAGGAATGGAAGTCAGCACAACTTACCAGAGGTGTGGGAACTGTGTCAAGGAGCATGGACTACGTGTGTTCCTCTCTGGGCCTCCATGAACTGTTCTGCCACAGTAAAGAGTTCTCATATATCCATGTGCAAGTGCAGAACTATTCTGGAGGCAACAAAACATTCCTGCAATATCCCTTCTAGGGCATATTGTTGTCTGCAAAGATTAAAAAAAAATATTTTCACTTTGTTTCATACATACAGGCACACTTGTCGTACATACAGACACTCTTGTTAATATATCGGAGAAAATTTTATTTTGAAAGGGACCTCTGGGTGTCATCTACCCAGACCCTGCTCAGAGCATGCACTTAAGCTGAAATAAACACATAACCTCTTCTTCCCTTGCCAATCAGCGTAAAATATTTATGAAAAATATAATCTTATTTTGGCACCCTCTAATCTCAGTTCCACTTACTGTTCCATTTTTATTAAAGAAAATATAATGATATTAGAAGTTCAGTGACCTGGCTTCACACTCTGGGTACCCATGCTATTTTGCAGACATTGTTTTGCTGGTCTTTAAGTTGGCAAACTGGAACATAATGTCACCCAAACAACAGATGTCCCAACATCTACAACTACCTGGAATTTTACTCCAAAAATTCCATTTAACTTGAAACAGAGATTGAAGTCTTTTGTAACAAATGAGGACAAGGTTACTTTGTAATAATCTAGTTGTTAGAAAGTTATTTTTATTCATATCATTAAAACCTGTCTTTCTTACTTGTTCAAAGAGAATGCCAATCAGATCTACTGATCATAGGTTTTGAATATCCATGTTTTTAAACTTTTAGAATGCATGAATCCACACATTAAAAAAGAAATGTGTTTTTGTGATTCATCTTCTAGAAGCTTTATATTGTAGACATACAAAATTTGTCTGCCAATTCTTTTTGTCGAGATGAGGGAAAAAGTAATTTATATCTATTAAGTTCTCACAGCTAGAACCACACTGCACTGAGAGTATATCTTAAGCAAACCTTAAGAAATTCTGACTTGCTTGCTTCTCTAATAAATTTTGCAGAAACAAAAAACATACATGCAATAAGATAAATGAAAGAGCTCTGGAGTTTTTTCTTATTTATTTGTTTGTTTGCTTCATGTAATCTACATAGTCACATGTAGGGTAGGTACCACTAAAACTCCATAACATCAACCTGAATTTTACTTTTTACACCACATGGACAACACAACAGTCTGAAAACAAGGAGATCTCTCATTAGTGCTGACCTTTGCAAATCAGTTCACTGCAAGTGGGTGACTGAAGCATCCATATCCTTTGGCAGGCCTCTCCCAGTATTAGCAATTCTTGAAATCTGTAGCAAATCTCTCAGTTCTTGCTCCATTTGCCTCATGTAAATTTCAGCTCACATCAGAAAAATCTCAGTTATGATATATTAATTACTCTTTCCTCATTGCTCTGGATTTCACTAGATTTCTTTTAAGTCAGTGCCCTTGCCACAGGCAGTGCACATCCAGCACCTTTACAGAATTATTACAAGCTGAGGACTTCTGTCCAAAGGCTCTTATCACCTTAAGACCACAAGCTGCAGGGAGCAATGGTCAAGATTATGTTTAATAATTTACAGTACACCAGATTCTGATGACCATATGATATTGATGTTAAATCTGATTTCACCTTCACTAGCGTGCTTATCAATGTGCTTTATCTGTCTCCATTCTTTCTGGAGATAGAAAATACTTTTTTAAGATTCTGTTGGGTTAATGCTTGCTTTATTTTTCTCTCCTCAATAATTCTCTTTCAACAATAGAAATAATAAACAATATCTGGAATACATATATATTACAAGTTTGGAAGGCTATCTTAGGAAGTAGATTGGAAGAAGGATGATCTATATTAATTTTATAAACCTTCATTGAAAGTTTCTATACTTCATCCATGTATGAGTTCAGATACTTTCTCAAATACAAAGAACACTATGTAGAAATGGAGTCAAAAACATAATTGTGTTATGGCAGGAGCTATCAAATCTGGAGGGAATTTTTTGAGGAGGCTTCCCTGGGAGAAGCTATTTGAAAAAGCAGCATTTGGGAAGGCATCAAATCAGCAATTGTCACAGTAATAAGATTCCACATAATGCACCAGCCAAAAAATATCCCTTGCCAGTTATAACATTAGTTTATTCACAGTCCTGCTCTTCATTGGCATAATATAATAAATATGCAAATTTAGTCATTGTTAATGACATCAATTATTTCCCACTTTTGCTTTAAAACCCAATGGAAAAGAGTTACTGCAGTATATGTATCTGCTGTTTAGCAAGCACATAAGACCCTCCAGAAGATTACAAATATTCTGGTTTTCCTGATTTTTTCATCTGGTTATTAATTTTTCTCCTTATAAATGAGTACCAGGCCAGTGTCATGGGACTCCTAACATAAGCACAGCAACAGCAGCAAAAATCAGGATCTATTTCTCTTCTGTAAGACTCCCTGAAGAACTATATCTGATGACTCAGACACTTTACTACTTGTTTGTATGCACAGAGCTGTGGGAAATGATAAAAGCTGGTACCTGCAGGTAAAGGAATAAGAAAATAGAAAGATGACTGATCAAAGCATATGTTTCTGCCTGCCTGATTATAAAAGGAAAAGAAATGAAAAAAACCCAAAGTTATAGGTCATTTATAGCAATACTTACCAAGAGTGACTGGCTGGATGTTCATTGAATGCCAAAGCAGTCTGCACAAAGATTCGGCATGAGACTGTCACCTTTCACACATGTGCTCCTAGGTCAGCTCCTGTTCACCCCAACTGCAGCAGCCAAGATGTGTCATCAACATAACAGATGCAGGTGGTCCCTTTCCACTGCAAAAGAGAAAAAGGTCAACAGGAAGCCTGCAGGTAACACAAAGATCCCAAAGGAATGCTTCTCTCCCCTACCCTCGCACAGAGGCAGAGCTCATGTAGCTGCTATAGGCAAACCCTGCTACATATCAATGATGCTTTCCAGAAAAATTCAACAGTTGGAATTCAATAAACAATGGAGCCATTTCCCCCATAAGAATTCGCTTAGCAGCCGGGAACTGCATGCAGATGCTTAAGATAAACACAGGGACAGTACAGTGTAAGAGTCTCACATTCAAAACCCAACACAATGCCATGAGAAAAGATATTTCAGAGGCACAAACAGAAAACAAAGACCACGGGGATGCTGCTGTGCAGTCACCCAACAAGATTGTCTGTGCATTTTTACTGTTATTGGTGTTATGATCAACACCAGAACGCCCAAGGAATGGACAGAGGAGTGACAAACGATGGAGTGTTATTGCCTCTCTTCAGCACTGCAGCGTTTCATTATTCCCAGGTGGTAGATCTAAGCAACCAAATTAATTTAGCATACTCACCACTGAGCATATACTGAAGTTGCATAAAAGAAATGTATCTTGCAAGAATATTCTCCCAGTACCCTTTCACCACAAAAATGTAACAAGATGCAAAGTCTGAAAGGTCCATCCCAGGCAGTAAGCAGCTCAGAAAGTCTAAGACAATCCTCATAGGATAACCAGACCTACTCAGATTTCTGTAAGCCAGCAAGCACAGGGGAAAAGACTATCAAGAGGCAATTCTTGGAAGATTTTTTTTAACTGAAAAGAAATTCCTTGAGGTAGACACCTAATTTTTATTACTTCGTCTTAAAATAAATCTGCAAGAAAACATAAGGTTCTTGAGGATAAGATTCTTTTTTTAAAAAAATCAGTAATACCCAAGTAAGTCTTATATAATCTTTCAAAGCATTTAAAGAATATGGAAATAATGTTAAGAACTCTTCAAGAGTCTCCCAGACCTACAGCATCCTGAGAACAGGAACTGTGCGATAGTCTGTCTTGTAGTATTAAACATATCAACACTTCACTATTACTAATGGCCCTGTGAAATGGATGGAAACACTTCACAGTGTAACTGCCACACAGATGAATAAGCAAATCCAATTTGATAAACTAGCAGACTAAAGGACAGAGCAAGACAATTCACTGTTGTCATGAGGAAAGCTTATGACAAAAGCAGGTGTATTTATTTTCATCCCTAGTATGCAATCTCCAAAACCATCACTCAGATGACAACAACTTTCAATGAAGATCTATAATGATAAATAGCTTTTTCATATAGCAAAACCATAAATCCCTTCTCCATTTTTCTTAAATGTATTAATGCTAATTATGACATAGATGTAATATTTGCATTCCTTTTGGGGCCATATATTTACTGTTTATATGCAAACCTGAAATAAAAGATTGGGGAAGTCACTAAGCTTAGTCTAAATTTGAATAGAGCATATGTTATAAAAAACAAGGCAGCTGAAAGGCAAAGGAATATGAGGTAATAGATTTACATATGGACAAGAAGGGGATTAAATTAAAATCTGGGAAATCTGCATATGTTATTTCCTTTCCGTTTTGCCTTCTACCTCCCGAGAAGGCAGAGTTTGCATCACATATTCTCCCTTTACAATTTTTGTTTGCCATTTCCAGTTTAATAGCTAGTTTGCTGTTTACTGTTGAAAAACAAGAAAACAGAGCTAATGGCAAGCCTGCTACTGTGTACAATTAATAGTTTAGAAAACCTAATATTTGGAAATGTGTACACATATTTTGCAAAAACCCTACAAAGACCAGAGCTTCTTTTAAAAGAAGTAATATAAGAATATTTCTGTTCTGCAGCTTTATTATTAAATCGTATATGTAAACAAAGTGTCCATTACCAACAGTGTCAGATTTAAATCACTAGCATCCAGAACTGCTTGGAAATATTGCCAGTGTAAGGAGAGATCAAAGTGACCAAGTAACCACAGCAAGAATGAAAAGTCTAAGAAATGTGGTGTTCAAAGGTAACACCAGACATACTTGTGAAAACCGCCCACACTGACTCCAAACACATGGAAGATAAACCCTACAAAAGGATGATAATGTAGAGACTTATTCAGTAAGAATCACCTCAATAAATGTAAAAGCTAAAGAAAGGGGAAAACTCTACAAATTTCATTACAATTCCTGTTCTCCATGGTCTACTTATACAGGTTTTTCTGATTTTAAAAGACGAGGGACAGCAGGTCTGCTTCTGTTCATACCCTATCTTTCTAGAATTCATACTAAGTGACTTTAGAATTAATCTTACAAGTCACTCTGAAAGTAGGAAATCATGCAAACCTGAGGTTCAGGTAATGGTCTCACATAGTGATGTTGACATAGGAAACATCCATCAGGAGGCTATTATGCCATGCCTGAGTGTTTTATAGCACTCCTTCTTTCCTAATGTAGCCAGAAGGTCAGGTTGGGTGCTCTCATGTGGAAAAGAAAATGATGCTTCATTTTCAAATGCTAAAGAAATCTCCCCAATCTCCCAGAGAAACAGGAAAGTAGATTTGCTATGTATAGAAAGTATGGAAATAAAAGGGGAGCTGTGTCTTCTAGAGGAATTATCCCAGTATCTCTACTTTAGTGGTACAGAAGGAAAGCCAGAGGGGAAAATTACCCTTTTCATGATCTTCACAGAAAAGGCACAAACTTTCTTTTCACACAGGAGAACAAGGAAGAAAACTGGCATCCAGTCCTGGGTTATTGCAAAGGAGGAGAGAAGACACAGCACTTCAAAGGCAGCAGTGATGTACCCAATAATTGGCTATGATAAGCATGCACAGAACCAATGATTAATGCTTGAATCCCTAAACTCCCCTACAATTCACCTTCAAGAAACACACCCTGATCTACCTTCCTTCTTCTATTTAACCTTTACATCCTCTGCTTTCAGCAAGTTCATTCATTACCCAAGAGCTTGGCAAAGATTTCTGGTTCTGCTAAAGAAAGCCCCCCACACACACACATTCAACACCAGCTCAGAGACTGTTTTTTTCCAAGCCCTCGCAGCTCTGTGCTAGTCAGGAATGCAAACACCTACACTTCACAAGAGGCATAGCTATAATGATCCAAAACACTCCCAACCAGTGTGTACAAATACATCAATACTCAAGGAGAAAACATGGCCTGCGACTCCCTCTGCTCCTTGAATTGTAATGAATTTTCCTCCCACCTCTAAAAGCAGCAGAGACCAATACTGGACTCACTTTATTTTTTTTTAATGCAATATTTAGGATTTTGTGAGAGTAAACTTTCTAATTTTTCTATATGTTTACCACAATTTTTTCTTAACTAAATCAGCTATTGTTATCTTGGTGGTTTGCAGTATGCCATTCACTAATTAGCATGAGAATCAAAGACTATTTTTTTGTTTGTTTGTAGTTTTTTTAATCACCAGTAATAACAGACACCATGAACATGAACCACATCAGATTCTCTTGCTCCACAGCCATTATGCTGCAGATCAAGATGTGAAAGACTTTCTAGGCCACTTTGCTGCAGATTCTGGAGACTTCTGCTCCATGTTTTGAGAACTAATGAAGTAACTCCTCATGGTCCAGATATCATTTTTCATTTACTTCACACCTGTCCTTTTTTCAAATGCAGAAGTTGTCCAAAACTTTTCACAATGAAAGATGGACAGGGTCAGGTTTCTCCTATAGAAATGTATAGACTAAACAGGCACTTACCAGTATCTGATGCACATTTCACTTGCCCCATAAAGAGTGCAGCAGGGGCTGCTTCCAGGGCTGCATAAAAAATGCTGTGCTTACGTAGTTATATAATTTCCCTTCATCAGATAGCTATTTCTTGCATATGACGGCCAAGCCAGAGATTTGGTTTATTTGTAGCCTCTTCTGCTTAGAATTTCCAAGAACTGACAGTATCATCAGTCCACTGAGTCACAGACACTGCAAATAAAGCAGCCTTTGCATGACAGATTGTCATTTCTTTAAGAAATTCCACTTTGTCAACATCTTCCATAACACATTACAATATGTGAGGTAAACCTTGAATAAAAATGCACGATCACAGTTTAGGAATAACAATATTCTCTATTTTTGAATTCTTAATGACAGCAGGGTTTAGTGTTTAGACTCAAGGATTAGGAAATGGTATCCATAAATTCTTTTCCTTGCTCTGCCAATAACTTTCTCTTTCTCGACAGTGTTAATGGGCTTATTTTGTAATGCTGATCCATAACATATTAGTGCAACTGAAACATAATGGCCAGACTCTTGCTGCAGTCCCATCTGTCATTCCAGGAAAGTTATTCATATCTGTGTCGCCTTCTGTAGTCTATCAAGAGCTGAGGACAATTGTATTTACCAATTTGATGGGTGCTATATAATTAACTGAAACCACATACAATACATAATCTGTGAGCAGTTAGATATAATTGACTAAAGAATTATGAAGGGCTGCTACTTAAACTTGTATTAAAAATTACAACTTAATTAAATTCTGTCCCATTACACAAATCAAGTCTTTCTGGGGCCTGGAAACTTCAGATACATTGTTGTAAACTTCATTTTAGATTAATTTGCCTGGTGAGTGCTGCTGAAGTAAAGTACCGAGGGAAAAACAAATATACTCAAAGACAAAAGATCATCGAGTCTATAACATGGACTGAAGAGAGAAAGGACAAACCTTTCCAGCTTAATTTTGAAGAGATAAAAGGTTTCTGGTCTCCAGGCTTTTTGAGGTTTTTCATCTATAGCACAAATACCTGTTTAGGAATGAGTTGTGATTTTAAGTTTCAAAAACCAATTATGAAGTTAATTAAAGTATTTTTGCTATATATTTTGTAAAAAGAAGTGATCTGTTTGCCAAATGAGCTAATGACATTAATGGTGAGAGCAGAGGACTCACATCCCTTGGGACAAAGTGTAACTATTGACCTTCCTGAGGAGGGAGAAAAAGCAGGTTTCCTCCAGAAGCTCCAGCTTTACCAACTCTCACATTAAAAGCCTCCGGATTTCTCTTTTATGAGTAACTGTATTACTTCCCTCAGTGACAAGTGTTGCAAATTGAGTAAATAGTAGCAAGGAAAAAATCATTTAAATTTTGACACCTCCTCCTCTATTAATTCACGAGTTCCTTCCTCGTTTTGCTTGCCAAGGAAGAACAAAAGAAGCGAGGCAGCCATAAGGGAAATAGCGAGAAGGGCTGAGCAGTGAAGAGCCTGGTGGCATTTCGCATTTCACAGACAGACATTAAACATCTGCTGCCTTTCTGCTCAGCCGGCAGCCACCCCGGCCAGCCGCGGCACGCCGGGGACAAGCAGCTCACTGCTTCCCACAGAGCGTTCTCCCCGGCGAGCTCTGTAACCTTGGTGGGGTCACCCGCGGGCAACACAAACGTTAGGGCTAAAAGCTGTGTTTTAAAATATTATTCTATTAAGGTCCTCCATGCTAGGGGAGGTCAAGGGAGGCGGGCAGGGTGCCCCAGGGAAGGGCAGGGCACGGCCCGCAGCGCAGGGCTGAGCCCTCAGACGGTTCTAGAAACTGCCCGGCCGATTCCCCCGGGGGTCCACACCCAGCCGGCCGCCACCGGGGCTGGGAACGCCTTCCTGAGAGAAACCCGTGCACCCCGGGACAAGGCCGGGCCTCCTGTGCGACAAACCCGTGCACCCCGGGACAAGGCCGGGCTGCCTGTGAGACATACCCGGGCATACCGGGACAAAGCTTGTGAGAGAAACCCGGGCACGGCATCCAGGCGGTTTGAGGGAAACGCGAGCACACTCCCACGAAGCCTGTGAGCCGCGGCGAGGAGGGAGCCTCGGGATCTGCTCTAAACCGTGTTTACTGGAGGTGCTGGCATATCAGACGCCGCAGCTGCCATCCCCTGCGGAGGCCGCCGGCTCCCCCAGCTCGGCCTGTGGTGGCTGGGGCGAGGGTGGCCGGAGACAGCTGTCCTTCACTGTTAACTGCGGCTGAGGGAGCACGGGGAAATCATCCCGGTTTTAATTTTCAGGAGGTTGCTGGAGGAGGGCAACCCGCGGGAAGAGAGAATGGGAAAACTTTAGATTGATGAATAGAGAAAAGTTTTTGCAGCAACCCTGATCGGCAGCCAGCAGCGACTGCTGGGAGCTGAGGTGACCTTTCAGAGGAGAAAACCCCTCCGCAGCCAAAAAGGTGGCAGATGCTTTGTGCAGGGGAAAAAAGCTTGTGGCAAAGCCTGAAACTTAGATTTCAGCTGGCAAAGAGAGCAGCTGAAGGGCACATGAGGCTGCTCCAGGCACCTGAGGGACGGCTCAGCTCCCTGCGGAGCGGCGCTAGAAGGCGCTCATCCGTCTGTGCTGTCACTTCACTGCAGCCAAATGCCACCTGTGCCACCGCCTCCGAGCTCATCGAGTACCTGATAACGGGAACTGAACACACCGTGTGCCCTCCCGCCACAGGATTGACTCGTGTCCCTTTTGCTCTGTTCAGGTTTCAGCCCTGTCTCCGTGAGGTGAGGTGGCTGACAGGTATCCAAGAGAAGGTGAAATTTAGGAGGACGACACAAAATGTGTCAGGGAAACTTGCATTACTCCTTATCATATCAGCCTTTCTTCCTGTGTCGCGGAGATAACACACACACGTGCTGCTCAGAGAGGAGGCCACTCAGGGGCTGTAATATTACCCATGTAACTGTTCCTTAACTACAGTTAAAAGACTCTTTTAAGGTACCAATATCCTTGCTCCAAAATATCTGTCAAAGAAAATGACAGAAAAAAAATGTTGCAATCAATAACACTTGAAATTTCTCAACTTGCTGTAAATTGGAGGGGATGAAAAAAAAACAGACACTTTGCTTTTTTTGTTGTTAGACCAGGCAATTTACAAAGTTCATCCTTTAATGCTGACCCCTGAACACTGCAGATATCCAGGATAGTAACATAATTTGAAGATTCATTTTTTGTTTCTGAACTCTCAATTTGCTTTTCACAAGTGAAACCAATAATTGATTGGAACAAAACCCAAGGGCATCTGATATGAAAGGATATGATGTGTTGCAGTGGTTTGACATTCCAGATTGATCTGCAGAAAGTGAAGATGTGTATGACATTAAAAAACAAGCAAATATATACATTTTAATAATGTTTTGCCAGTACCTCATCCCACCAGCCTGTTACAACAAGGAAAGTACAATACTCTGTGCTGGCTTTCAACATTGTCTTACAAGTACTGTGCACAGATTTAACATCTACAGTAAATATGTCACTGTCAGACTCTTATCAGTGCTTATTTACATGTGGACGTGAAGATGGTTTCAGGAAAACAAACCACTCATAAAAATGCAAAATTTGGGTGCCAGGTGTGGCCAGTGGCTCAGGCTATCTACAATGCTGCAGGGCTTTTTTTGTCTATTGCATCACACCTATTTGTCTAAATTATGTGACATTTCTGAAACTTTATGTTATCTGGGAATTCTCAGAAGATATTCTAATTCTCAGAATTTGCCCCTTGAAAAGTTGTACTGTCTTCATGAACCTTGACTGCTTGTTAGCAGCAGAATTCATATACTGGGGTTTTTGTTGCTGTTTCCTAGGCAACCACTCCAGGTTCCCCCAGAGCTCTTGCTTTTGTGTTCCCTGATTAAGATGTACATGCTGCCTTTGGCTGATCTTATTTGTGTGAACAGTATTAATTTTCGTAGGTGCAATATTGATTAACTTTTATTTTCTCAAACAATATTAATTCTAGTGTTTTATATAGGATGATAGGATTACATGAATTTTAACTTTGCTAAATTATAGCTTAAGCTCCCTAATGTGGAAGCTACACTTTTTTTTTGTTTTTTTTGCTCAAGGCAATTTCTGGTTTACACATCAGATTGAATTGAATGATTGAATTGAATTCTACAGTGAAGTTTTTTTCAGTTTTTATGCAGACCAGCCATAATTATTACATGCTTCTCTTGTCCTGTGCATTCCTAGTGCTTGCTTTTCAGACTCTCAACCATGGCATTTTGTGAGTTTGTCACTCAAGTTGTAACTCAAATATAAGTGGCAGGGATGTGGCTTCTCTACTTTGGCTACTCCTGCTACTTCCAGACCCTTGCAAGAGTTTTTTGACAGTACAAAAGCCATCAAATCTGGCATATTGTCTTGGCTTAGTGTCTGGTAGGTGAATAGATTTCAGCTATGACCAACTTTCACTCCACACAATGTGGAGTGAAATCAGTTTGGGGTGAGGGAAGGAGGGGCAGCAGTGCACTAACATGGGTTTGGGTGAACTTGACTCATGAGCTCCTCTCTTCCTGCCTGAAAACAGATCCATTTCTCCACCAGCCAGATAAGCCCATACTGAAATGACTCAACAATTTTCAAGAGGAACAAACCACAAAAGTGTTATCTCAAAGTTCAGGCTGAGTTTATGTGCCGTGCTCTTTAGGAAAAGTAAAAACCAAGAATGCTCTTAATGGGCCACAAAATCAGAACCCCAAGGGGAGCTAAGATCAAGCCAGCAAATGCAGTGTCTCCATATCTTTGCCTACAAAAATTTCATTCCTTTATCTCTCCAAGCATTTATTATATTAAAATATTAATATACAGATTATGTTGCTTTACTAAAAATGAATTATAGACGAAGGGTTTATTGGCATGAAGCTAGAGTTCTTAATACAGCTACAAAATCTTACATACTGGGCAATGTATATCTGATTTGTATTTCATAATATGTTAAAAACACCTTAAGCCATGTTATTTCTAGTATATATCTATTTTGTATTTTTACAATATGGACTTCTCTTTTTGTGAGAAGTTTAAATCTTACAGAATTTGCACAATGGTTGAATGAATTTATTTTACCTGCTGAAAACTTATCTCCAAATAGGCCCTTTTGTTTAATATGAAGGTGAAAATGCAAGAATTGCAAGCAGAAACATCATATGTGCTTTCCACCAAATCCTGAAAAGATAAATAATGAGGCTTACTTTTATAAATCTCCACCAAGAACTGGTCATGTGTTATTTGTGTTAATTAGGTGACCTGGAGAATACAAAAAAATAGATAAAAGGTAGGTGGCACTTTCTGATTTTATCTCTATGTAGCTCTTGAGGGAAAGCATCCACTTCTCATGCTGAATGAAAGTATTTGCTTCACAAAGTGAGCAATTGTTTATGAATGATTTCAAGTATAACTCGCTATCTGAATAATATCTGAATTCACTGCCTGAATAAGGTTTTTTTTGAAGGGGTTTAATGTGTCTTAAATTAGAAAAATTACTTATTTAAGAATAGTGGGAAACAATGAAGTCCCAAAGTTTTACTGCTTGACTAATTCTGGAGTGTAAGTCCTTTTGTAAATACTGGACTAAATACACAACAGGTTTTCTGTTGGTATGCTGCTTTAATATATGTTACAATACCCTTTACTGATGCCTTGTTTTCTCACATGGCTCTTTTTGAGGAGCATTATAGACAATCAGTCAGCTTTATATGTTTCAGAATTGCCCCTGATGCCTTTCTTTCACACTAAAAAGACTCTGTAGTACATTATACCACTTTACAAATGGGAATTTCACACTATGTTCTTTATGTGCATACATAAATTGCTTTCATTTGTTTATGCCAGTGGCTTCCATGCTGGAATTGTATGACTGCTGAATAAACTACTTTTCTCCCTGAATTACTTTTTTTTTTATGCCATTCATGTCTGCTGCCAGACAGTACAAAGTGTATGTAACCACTCAAAGTGAGGTGTGCTTATCCTAAGAACATGAGCTGATTCTTAAAACCTCCTTGCAAATGCCTTGTAATTCCTTTACACTAATGACCTAATGAAGGAGAAATGTGTTTGCACAAATTTCACCAATGGAAGTCAATGCCTTTTTTCTCAGGCACAACTTTGTTACAAAAAAGAATAGTGAAAGTTGTTTGTTTTCATTTCCATCCTTCTATTAATTGACTGTAATGAGACCTCTGATCTGCAAAAAAGGGACCATCACCTAAGCAACAATTGTGGCTCTTCCCCACTTAACCATTTCCAGTTAAATGTTCCTGGATTGTTCAAGCTTACTCTCACTTGTGTTTCAGAATACATTAGGTCAAACCTAGACTTCTTACCATCCATAAAAATTTGCTGTTTCTGCAAGAATAAGAAGGAAAATTGGCATATAAGTCCATAATGAACATACTCTTGAAGGGATGGAGTTGGAATTACCTTATTTTACAAACTTTGAGCTCTATGTCATCTTTTCCATGACTTACCCACCCAATATCCTTTCCCTCCTTCCAAAACAGTGTCTGCCCAACTGCCTATGTGCAGCTGTATCCCATGGCAGTGTCTCTCCTACTCACTGTACAGGTGTAAGTCCATTTTTGAGTTCTTGCACTACCACAAAGAGAGAGCAACATGCAAACATCTGTCTGCTACCAGCCTTTCTTTCCAAGAATACAGTAACAACAACCTTTTCTGGTTCCTTGCAGAACAGGTATCCTTGAGATGACTTGCCAGCTGCCAGCCAGAAAACACCTTGTGCACTATATGCCCTGCTCAGACAGCCAGCAGCCCAGACAAATTGCTTTCCAAGCTGTGTAACGCCAGGCTGAAACAGAGGAAAATGTGAGTTCAGTACGTACAAACCTGACACCAGAGCAAGAAAAGCATTAGACAATAGCCAGTTCCAAAATGATCAGTTGGCACTTACGTTTGCCAGACATGGAGAAACACACATGGAAATAGGAAAATAAACTTTGTCTCTGGGAAACTTTTTGAACATCAGAATAAACCAATTGCCCAGCTGCTTTTTTTTTTTTTTCCTTTAATTGGATGTCCTTGTAAAACTCTAACCTACAGGCAAAAGGAAGATAACAAATAGGAAACAAAGAGAACTTGGAAATCAAGAGTCACAGCAGCCAAAGAGTCACCTTTAGACAAAGCAGCTCTGGCTAGTTTCCTTTACCTGTAGGGAGGAGCTTTAGGCTCAGCCCATGGATTGAGTTTCCTGGGTGTTTGTCATCAGAATATGGCATATCTGGAGAAACCAAGTTCTGGGAATCCTTCTCAATGTCTCTCAATGGAAGGTACAGTTAATCTGTGGTGGCATTGATTTTAAAATACCATGTACTCCATTACATCCTCAACTAACCCACCTCTAATGGGAAAATGATCACGTTTTATCCCTTGCTTATAGCTAATAGAACATAATAACTTGAACTGTTCATAAGATTATCCTTTGTTATAATGTCAAACTCAGAACCATTTACTACACTAAAATCTAAAAAAAGATGTGCAGCCACAAAGAAGCAATTCTCTGTTCTCCAGTGCACTGGCAAACTTTGTAATTTGGGTTTACTAAAGCTGCATACCCACACAGATGCACAAATTGTTTCAGTTTAGCAATTTCGGATATTCAGTTTTTGATATAGAAAATACATTTTTATGTGAGGGAATCTTCGTATTAGTTGAGTATCATACTGACTGTGGGTCAACACTGGATTTGGATGGCATTTGGTATGTGCATGCTACCTGGTCTGTGCTTTCCTTTCTTTCCTGGTTTATACTTCGCTAAAAATAAACAGCAATGGAGGAATGTTTTCATGTATCTGCACAAAGGAATCATCTAAATCTCATACAGAGTAAAAGGAAAGCCTCACAGACTTCACAGCATCCCTGACCTTTCCCTCACATCTGCTCTCCTCTTCCTACGCATCCATGTATGCAGAGGCAGAAGATTTACAAGGCAGGAAAACAAAGGGAGTCATACGAGTCCTTCATCCTGGGTCACATCCCTGCTTCAACAAGATACCATTTAACCTCAGACTGAACCTGATTTCCATGAGCCATGGGAACATTTACATAACAATGAACAGTTAAAACACAAATAGAGAAAGATTTTACAAATCAAAGCAAAGGTAAATTGTTAACTGTTACTTTTTAAAAATTACTTTTCGAAGTAGCTTATCTTGAACTAAATACTATAACAACTGTAGCATTACCATTTATTCATTAGTTCTGATATTGAGTAGATAACTTATTTAGTATCCTTTTACTCTAAATAATTTTAAAAGAATGACTCCTGAGAATACAGAATATATACAGAATATATCCCTGTAGTATGGCTTTATACTTTGTAAAACTATCAGTATGTGGTCGCCGCTTGCACAGCCAGAGAATTCTCATGTTTGACACTTCTCTGCAGGACACTGTTGCTATTTCATTTTCTTAATGCTGCAATTAAGGATTTTTCAAACTATTCCTGACAGCATAGTCAAATGTACTGCACAGGTTTTTTTACCTCTCTGAATGAAAAACATCAGTATGATAATTGTAGCATGCTATACATTGAAGACAACCTAAAAATCTAAACATGTCAGATGTGCTCCCTCCTCTTGTCCTTATACAAATGCTTAAAATTCCCTCACATTCCAGCTCAGTTACATCTAAATGGAACATTACATTCTGTTTAGCAATATGTAAAATAAGATGATAAGTCATAATGCAAAATCCAATCCCAACTTAATGTGGTGGTAATAGAAAACTGCTTTTATCCCCTTCATCAGATAAACATGCTATGTGTCTTCACAGTGTTACATGTGATGCAATTTCGCAGCTACAGATGAATCCAAATTCAATAGAAAATGTTAATCAGAAAGAAAACTTATGGTCTATGCAGTAATAAAGACTGACCTTGGTTCTTCCTGAGGTTTTTTATAGATCTCCTCCCTGCAGAAGATATCCAATGGCAGGAGGATTCTGAAATTCAGAGCCAATAAAGAGCACAGAGAAGTTGAATAATCCCTCTGTAACTGTGTTGGACCTTACGCAGCTTGTGGACTTTTTTCCCTATAAATTGACTCTCTTACTCATCTTATTCTATTTCAGTAAATCAAGGGATGACTCATAGAAAATCAGAATCCAGGCACAACAAAGATACCATATAACAAGTCATTTAGTTTATTCTGAGAATGTTGGCAAATGTATATGTATACATGCTGACTGCTCCCCTGAGCAGTCACTGAAGTTTTTACTGCTGGATAATCTCATTTTATCTTAATCAATTGCACTGTGACATTAGATTTTAAAATAGGCAGGTTTGCTTATGGTAATAATGCTGTACAACTGACTCAAGAATAATTATTAAGGCTAAAATTGTAATTAAAGATACATGCCGATTGCCCAATTTACTTGTGCTTCTTAAGAACAAATTATTGCTCATTTAAAGAATGTTTTCAGACAAATTAAATTAAAAACACCATTTCTTTCTATGCCAGGCATGTTCATAAAAAATAACAACTGCATTTTAGTTCTGAATCCAGCATTTGAATAAGCTGGGAGAAGCACTAAATTAAAAAATAAAAGTTGACAGGGCTCAGCTGTCACCTGGCTGACATCTGGTGTCTACATCATGACCACAAAGCTGAAATTGGTCTGGATTTCTTCCGCTGTTTTTTGTCTGGTCCTGCTCAGATGTAACAGTGGCATTTCTGAGCAATGACCAAAAAGCTGTATTACATGAGAATCTGGAGACATGGTGTAATATATGGCAGAAGGTAAGACTGCTTTTGCTTGTGCTCTTCAGCATGTTACATATTAGTAAGATATAAGAGAATTTATATGAGCTTCATAGCACACAGTAAGTGATAATTTCTCCATGTGGCATTGCACTCCACCCTGACTGATGAGTTAACATAAATGCTAAAGCCTCTCTCATTGTATGCCAGGGCCTGCAGTAGAAATCTTTGTGAAAGACAGCAGACAGGGTAACCTTCTGTTTTAAGTTAAATGTTTCGTGTTCTTTCTCTCAATTCTCTTGTATCAAAGTACAGTCCTAAACCCCTTGCAGCCCAGGAACTCCAGATTAAAGACTAAAAGCCTGTAGCCCTTGATGTTGCAACAAGTGAATCAAACATTCAAAACCAGTCTCTGGACTTTGCTATGCATGAGTTCATTCTCGTTTGTCAGCTACTTTTCTATTCTATTCTGCTTAGGAAGTTCTTAAATTGGTCTTATAAATGCACCATCTGAGTACATTTCTGAATCATGTTCTATTTTTGTCCTGTTCCCTCAAAATAACTGATCTGTGCTGTAGCTTTTTGTTTGAGGATTTGGTTTATCTTAGAAAGAGTTGTTTGTACTTTGATGTTCTATACCTACATTAGAAAGCACAGAGATTTTTGACACTACGCTTTTGGTCTGAAGTCCAAGAATTATGTGTCTCTGCTCTCCCCAGGATTACAGGGAGGAGTGTTTAGGATCATACCCTTTGCTTCTGAGCTTGTGCTCTGAGCATTGGTATGATGCCCAACTTTTAGAATTGCCTTCTTACAGTGCATTTAAGTTATTCTCATTCCTCTTATTTTTACTAAGAGAAGGAATAAATGTCTCATGTCTGTCACTCAAACACTGTGTGGAGGTTTTTGTCCACCTTATGGACAACTTCACACATTATCAAATACTTCTTATATGGGCAAAGACCCCTTCCTTTTGAAAATATAAAACCAACTTGAGCCTGAATGCAGGTGGAAGGTTTCACAGAGTCCTTCCTCTTGAGCAGCAGTCAGAGAGCTGCTTCCACTTTACTGACCATATTATTTCAAGTATTAACACCTCCAGTATCACTGCCCTCTCTCCTGGTGGCCTGCCCCTTATACACAGACTGAAAGTGGGTCAAGGACACATTGAAGAATTACAATTCTAATCAATGTTTGAGTCAAAAATCCAGAGCACTACTGAATATAGATGTCATTTGACACAGTAAATTACAATCAATGTATAAACAAATAAATAAAATGCCCAACTGTGAAACAGAGTTTCATGCTTTAGCACAGATAGGCCATGAGCAGAGAGTGAATTTCTAATTAAGAGAGAATTGCTATGGTAACCAGAGGTGGTCACAGATAATTGGGTGTGAAGCCCCATGAGGCTTCATGACAGAGGTGTCTGCATATATTATCCAGCACACTTTCTATTTCTTAAATAGAACTACCTTGTCAGGTCAAACAATATTTTTTGTATTTAGATGCCTTCTTTTTGAGCAACCAAAGTGCAACTCGTAAGGGGTCTCTGGTCTTTAAATGCTATCAGAACAGTCCATGTGCAAAGACCAACTGGAGTGAGGATTCTCAGTCTTAACTTACTCTGAGTGGTGGGTTAAGAAGGAGGTGTTTGACTACATGTTTGCTATGGGACAGAGAAGGGAGATGGCTGCCTGTGTTGGCAAAGCAGAGCAGTCAGGGACAAAGGAACACTGCTCCTCACAATGAGGCTGTGCACACTGTCCAGCCCCATGATTGTCTTGATACTTCATTGTCTTAGTTAAAACAATTATTATTTAAAGTTGGTATTTTTTATCACAATTCATGAGAGAGCAAAGGGATAATCACAGAAACTGAATTATTCTGTGCAGCCCAGACCAGTCTGATCAGAACAGAGGGGATGCTTAAAACTTACATTGCATCAGCACAGTAACACCTGCATCAGCAACCAATTGTGCTTAAACAGATTTACTTAAATTTACAAAAATTATTTACCAACTTAAGCACTTTCTTTTAGATAGTTTTGAGTGTTACCTTAGCTAATTAGATATTCATTATCTATGTAATAAATTGTATATTATCCGTGTAATGAGCCTGGATGAAGATAAAAGGAAAATCTCATTATTTCAAATTGTTGTTCTGGCACAAGAATTCTAAGATTTGTATTTAAATTCATTCTTGAACATGCGGATATGAATGAAAGGTCAGCTCTTTGCTTTGCAAATCCCCATTTCTCTGCACCAGCTCTACTTAAAGGGCACAGAACTACTTCAGTGCATCCAATATTCCTCTGGTCTAGAGGTCTGGAGGAACCTTGTGAATTCTCAGGACAGGATGAATTCAGAAATGGGTAGGATAAATAGATCAACTCCTGCAGACTTCACTACTAAACTTCAGAGAAGTTTTGAAACTCACTTCTTTTGAGACCTTCAGCATCTTTTAATTTCCCATATATTGATGGTGGTTCTCAAGGTGCATTGGTGCATTGCATTTGACAGTTTCTCTGTAACCAAGGAGTCAATTAACAAGCCTTTACACATTTTCATGTCCCTGTTATCAGTAAAAACAAGATCATACCTGTTCTGCACTTTTAAATGATGTAGTGGGTTATTAGTCTCTCTACATATCTGAAAAGGCTGCTCAGCCACTCTGAAGGTGCAATCTGTAAACACAGTAGGGCATTAAACCCATCAGGAATTATCTGACAGAAAAATTATCAAAGGTAGTCAGAGCTCTTAGTCTGCACTGATAGTGCCAATCTAGCTGTGTTCTGCTGTTTCTGCATGTCCAGATTTCCCATTAATTACACCTCAGCAGGAGTTCTGCATACAGCAGTGAGGTCAAAGATATTTTCAATCCCTGAGGAGAAGCAGGCTATCATAGTGTACCCTCTGTCACACAGGGAGGAGAACCCTGCCCATGCTGATTAAGTACAGCAATTGACAGCAGACGTTATTTGTTAATTACTGACATATCCAAAGGATCCTATGGCTTGACAGACTCAGTAACAGATCCATTACCCACTTTGTTTTATCTCATTATGAAATATATGGTGGCAGTTTGATGCAGTACAATTTTAAACATTTTTAATGTATTCCTACATTGAATTCCTCACTAACTTTTTCCATTGCTTCTTGATGGGTCAGGACATGTGCTTTCTTTTATTTTCCTTTTTTCTAGTATGCAATTACCTTGTATTTTCAACTGCTCAGAGGTACTGATGTATCTCATCTGCCAATTCACACTTTTTTTTCACCTTTGAAAAATATCAACCAGATGGTTTCCAAAAACGACAATTATATCTAATGCATTGTTGGAAATTAAAGTAACACTGCAAAAATGCCTCTCATGTTTCTAACTGCTTGAAGCCATACGTATCACTTTGGGTGCACAAAGAACTGTGTGTTCCATGACTGTATTAGACAAAAGCCCACTGAGAATTTGAGCTGCTTCAAGATAAAGTTGAGTAGCTAAATTGTATGCTACAAAGTATTAGTGTGTATCTAAAGCTCAGATCTAAAAAGCAGATCCTTCAAACTGCTCAGCAGCTCAAATATAAAGGACATTATTTTTTATTTAGTCTTACAGTTAAGAAATACACTTGCTTGTGTACTCCAGTGGAAACAAGGTATATTTCCAATGACAGACATCTGAGGTGTTACCTGCTTTGATTTGTTGCTAGAATTTTACTTAACTATATTAAATTATATTTGATTTTACACTTCTCTAGAAACCTATCTTCCCTCTTTGGAAAGCACCTGAAAATTTTCTTAGGAACAGCATGGCCAGCAGGACCAGGGCAGTGACTGTCCCCCTGTCCCAGGCAATGCTGAGGCCACACCTCAAGTCCTGTGTCCAGTTCTGGGCCCCTCATGACAAGAACTGGACATGGAGGTGCTGGATCATGTCCAGAGAAAGAAACAGAGCTGGGGAGGAGCTGGAGCACCAGGAGCAGCTGAGGGAGCTGGGGGAGCTCAGCCTGAAGAAAAGGAGGCTCAGGAGAGACCTTCTCACTCTCCCCAGTTACCTGGAAGGGAGGGTACAGGCAGGTGGGGGTTGGCCTCCCCAGTAACAGAAGGAGGGGAAATGGCCTCAAGTTGTCCCAAAGAAGATTTAGATTGGATATTAGGAATAATTGCTTCACCAAAAGGGTTGTCAAGTCCTGGCACAGCTGCCCAGGGAAGGGGCAGACTCACCATCCCTGGAGGGATTTAAAAGTTGTGCACATATGGTGTCTTGAGAAGGCTGACCTACAACAGAGGCTAGACAGAGCAAAAGAATAAAGTAGGGATTAATTAAAAGGCCTCAGTGGATACACATTGGGCAGCACAAGAGCCCAGCCAGGGCTACATCCAAGATGGACCCAAAATGGTCACACAATGGATGGCCAGTCACGAGGTCTCTCACTTTTATAAGTTCTACTCCATTTGCATATTGGAGTCAATTGTCCAACAACAGCCTCAGCTTATGAAGTCCCATCCTTCTTGTTTTTCTCTCTTCAGTCCACCTTTGTTTATGCTCTTGGGCCTGAAATTTGGATTGGTTGTCCTTGGTCCCAAGCTAGAAAAGGAATTGTTTTGTCTACCTACTCTGTGAAGAGAGCTTACCAACACTTAATATGAAGCTCAGAACTGCACACTAAAGCAGCACAGAATCTGAAAAATATAAAAGCTAAAACTTAAGGCATCACATATGGTACTTAGGGACATGGGGTAATGAGGGACTTGGCAGTGCTGGGGGAACAGTTGGATTTGATGAGCTTAGAGGTATTTTTCAACCTGAATGATTCAATGATTCTATATAAAATTGCAAATGTTAATAAATACAATTTAATTTCCAACTAGAAACTGAAATATAGAAACTGTCAATGTAATTGGCACATGTTGAAGCGTCTTCCTTCATGGATGATTTAGCACTTGAAAAAATAGGGAATAAAATTAAGAAAAAGCAAAATACTTACAAAAATTAGGCATTTAAAATTACTATTAACCTGATTAAATCTTTTCTTCCTATATTCACTTAACCTGTAAATATTTTCCAGAGATTGAATTGCTATGTAATAGCAATATGAAATCTGTTTTATAATAGCAATAATTTCCAATGAAAGGCATTGTTTATGACAGCTCTGGCAGATGTTAGTTAGAATCACTAAAACCAGGCTTTTGTCAAGTGAAGTTCCACAGAATCACAGAATATTCTGAGTTGGAAGGAACCCAAAAGGATCACGGAATCCAACTCTGAAGTGAATGGCTCATACAGGGATCAAGCCCACGAAAAGTCGATGGCATAGAACTTACACTGAGTAAAACAAACCCTTGATGTACCTCAGCTGATTCTGAACAACATACAGCACCAGGAATAAAATTAATCATGAAAATATTCTTAATAGGAAAATTGACTAGTTGAACTCAGAACTGAAGCCCTATGCAAGGGTGAATTTGTCAGACATGAATTCTAGACAACTGGGGAAGGGCAGATCTTAGTGATGCAAGGGAGAATCCAAAATTATCACAAACTCAACACAAGCAGGTGTAAAAAGTGAATCTCCAAGCATACAAAGAGCTTCCCACAGAAAAAAACAAGCCTGAGGTGCCATAGGCTTAGTATTTTTAACAAAGTGCAAGTGCAGAGGCTCACCCAGAGCACAACAGTTTGCTCAGCACAAAGCTCTGAAGGTAGGACATCTGTTAATGAGGGGCCCATGTGACTGAAGCAATTACAAGCTGCATATGAGTAAGGCTAGAAGGTGACAAAAATAAAGACATTTAGCAATGACAGTGTATGGCATAAGGTATATGCACTTGCTGAGCATCTTTAAAATACTGGGAAATTAAGAAATGTTGGAAATGGCATGCATATTGTTGAACTGGAAATAAAGAAAAGTAAGTTATCACCATGGTTTCTTAGAAATCTCACATAATAAAAGCCTGCTGTCCCAATGCAGGTCAAAAAATGGCAAGAATAATTCAGAAAATAGGTATGAGACACACACACAATCTGCATGATAATCTTCTAGAACAAAATCAAGCACGACTTGCAATATATCAAAATGTCAGCTATCTATTTTAATTTTGGGAATACAGAAGTTCACTCACAATACTTAAAAGGTCATTCAGAAAGACTGAAGTGCAGTAGCAAAAATCTTACTCTAAACATTATCTTTAAAATACCTTTGCTCTTTCATCTGACAAGATCATTTGTGCAAAGCATTTTCCTTATTTCCTTAAATTTTTTTAGGGAAATTAAAAAAAAAACCAAACCGACGAAACAAAACAAAACAAAACAAAAAAAGAAAAAAAACCAAAACAAAAAAGCAACAACAACAACAACAACAAAAAAACCAGTAAATCCTCCAGAGGTCCTTTCCTGAAAAGAAAAACTTTAAACTCTGTAGGCCCACATAGAAATACCAAGCTGTTACAATTTTCCAAATGCAGCCAGAAGCTTTGCCTGGATGGTAGTCCCTTCCAAAGATCTTGTTCTTTCCAGGATTTTAGAGGTGGCAAATAAGCAGCAGCATCCCAGCAGCTGGACAAGGCAGTGGAATCCAACACACAAAGGGTTACAGCATCAACCCTGTGCTTTCCAGCCTTCTCCAGCCCAGGGCTGGGAATCTTCTTGTCTCTCCCCTAACGATCAGATTTTACCCTTCCCATGCAGTTCTAAGGCTCAGACATGCTGGTGGGCAGGAAATAAAGCTCAAGTGGCCAAGAAACTCCCACTGGGAACAGACACTTCTTCAGCAGGGCTGAAACTCCACCCCTGGTGCAGGAAGATCTCGAGTCCATACAGTCCCCATCAACAGCCTGGGGCTATTTGTTCTCTCGTACATCAAGCAGACAGAAAAGGAAAAAAAAAAAAAAAAAAAAAAAAAAAAAAAAAAACCTTTGCCTGAAACGATAAAGTTTATAGCATAATTTTGCTTTATGATCTTAAGTAACTGAGATATGAAAAGCAAAAACAAAATCCTAAGGACTGCCAAGACTAATTGAAAGTTCTGTCATCTAACTTCTGTAATGACACCTAACCTGCTACAGCTTTAAAAAGATGGAGATAAACACCACTGTGGATTTTACAATAAGTGTCTCTTTTTTTAATAACATGAACTGTTCAACTAATTAGATCACTCTAGAATGGTAGTGGCTTGAAGAATTGTAACTTAATTAACCAGCAGGTTATTCTGTGAGTATGAGGAATCTACCAACACTTTATTTTTGTTAAACTACAGCTTTGTCTGGTGGAAATTGACTAAATGCATATAATGCTTCCTTTCTAAAACTTCCTTTTTCACATGATATGGAAGTATCCCGTTTTGAACTGGATATGAAAGTCCCAGTTATGACACAGTGATGAACAGGATATGAATTGTCAACTGTATCATGGTGCAATAAAAGGAAATAAAACATTCAAATGTGGACTCTGAATGTAAAAAAGCCAAACCCCACAAAGGTGGTGGCATTGCCTGGCATTGTTTGCCTTCCTGTTTGAGTGATTTATCTAACATGATTAGAAACTGAAATGTTTGAGATGACTTTCAATAAATACTACTTCTCATGTGAAGAAATAAGATTTTAACAAAGTCAATTATACAGTTTATGTATATACATCATTCTAGAAACACATTGAAAAAATGAACGTAAATCAAAGAAGCAATTACAAAACAGCTGAATAAGACAAATAGGACGTAGAAACACTCTGCTTCAAAGAAAAGATGTTATTTTTTATTTTCCTCTTGGTAAAGTAGCATATTTTAACCCCGTTACAATAAAATTACCACAGGATATTCAAAAAAAACCAAGAAAGTATATAGAAAATTTTATATATATACATTTGCTTAAAAATTCTATTATGTAAACATTAGCATAGCAAGTTAAAATAATATTACAGTTTATTAATACTTATGTGAATATTGTACATACATATGCTTAATTAATAATACATTTTCTACAGTTTAATAGTAACAACAACAAAAAATCCCTCCCCTAAGTCAAGAAGGAAATTCAGCTTCTTCAGTTGCCAACAGGTTTGGTCCCACTTCCAAAGACACTGAGCTCTTCATCTCAGTATTAACTAAGAAGGTAAAGCACAGCCTTTCAGTACCGTATTTTCAACCACACTTACATTTTTGTAATGTTTAGTGTCTTAAATGATTAATACTCAAAAAAAAACACTTCTCACAGTTGAACTACTGTCATGGCATAGAGATGGTTTCTAAAATCTTGTTAAGGAACTCATTCCCCTACAGGGAAGTGCAATAAATTCTGGTTTGATGTGATAAAAACCAGTATTATTTTTTTAAGTCCGGTTATTTGCAGGAATTTGTAAATTTGGAAAAATCATTCCTTTCTAAACATTCCAGTGCTGTTGTCTAGAATAAATTCATGCCATTATGAACGAAAAACTAACCCATCAATATTGATTAGAAGTATGCTCTCATAATTTTAGTAAAAGGAATTTATAAATAATCTAAGTTCTCTATAACTGGATCATAAAAGTACAGTTAGTGTAGAGTGAAAAATAAATTAAATGTACAGTGTCGCACCACTGTAGAACAAGTGGCTTATCTTCCATTCAAAATGTGAAACACAAAGCAGGTTAATTGATATTTTAAAATACATTTTGTATTTCATATAGGTATTTTCCTATAGTAAGGTGTTTCTTTGAATACAGAAGGCTATGAAACTACCAAACTTCCAAAATAATAAGTTAATATTCCATGTGATGCAGGGTGCTGACTGAAATACGCTAACCTATAGAAAATGAAGGGAGAAATCCTTTAGTTTCTTGAACTGTTTAATCACTTTTCCAGAAGTGACTCAAGATCCAATTCAGAAGCATTACTGTTGTTTCCAAGGAAAAAAATGTGTTTGCGTGTGGAACAGGTTTCTTTTCATATATCCTAGAGTTCCAGCTGGAGAAGCCCAAGGCTGGTTCCAAGATTTGCAAGGGCATATAGCAGCAGGATTTGGTCAAATAGTTGGGGTTTTTTCCCTCTTAAACAGCTGTTCCACAGGTTTCTCATTATCATTTGAAGCAGGTAACTGTATTTCTATCCACAGGTATATATTATTTGTTCCCAGAATTCCAAGATAATGGATGAAAAATGTTTTGGGGTGGGGGTTTGAACCTTTGAAATGGCACGAAACTTCTAGCAGAACTGAGATCCCTGCATTCTTTGAAGGAAAAATAATGACAATAGTATCAGAAAGCACCAATTACTGATTCTGGTAACAAAATACCAGGTTTTTAATCACTAATATGTCCTGGCAGAAGCATCATTAGTTCATTGGGGATTCACCAAGTCTCATTTATTATTAGCTTGCTGCTCTGAGTCAGTCAACCCCATTGTTAGTGGGTTTGTATTAATTAATTTGACAGCTACCACGTAGATATTATTCTGTACAATAAAACATGACTGTTACAAAGAAACACCCCACCTTAGCAAGAGGTCACAATTTTGAGCCAGTAATCTTTAACACCATTCTGTTCTTTTTCTAAATGCTTGTATTAATTCAATCATGATGGTTTATGACTTGCAGTAGATTCTGTAAGGTAGCATAATTTGTTTACAACTATCACATTAACAATATATTCTATTAAAAAGACTGGCTTTGAAATTATTATCTTCCTAAGAATATGTGACTTAATGGACATATCAATTTAAGCTTTTATAACTATGTCAATATCCTGCCTCATATAAACCTTGGAGATTTATTACTATTATTATTATTATTGAGAACTTTGATTTAATTTGCAAAAGCCAAGTCGACACATTGCATTCTCTATAATGAATGAAAGAATCTCTAAATAAATGAGATTCTGAAAAACCACAGTCAGTCTGTGAATACTGATGGAGACATCTGCAAAAGCTGGAAGCACTCTGCCTGCTCTGTGTTCCTTAGGGAAGTGCTCATGGTGGAGGTGACTGGACAGCAGGATTGCCATAGAAGTTGTGCCACTTTTTTACACCTTGTTTTGAACAGTCACTAAAGGATTCAGAGGAGAAGCCCTGGATCAAAAGACAAAGCAGGAATGAAATGCTAACAAGACCACAAATTGCTCTAGGCTGGCTCTACCAGCCAGGAACAGCTCCAGGGCCCAGCCTGTCCTGAGTCCTCGTCCTGGGATTACAGCACTGGCTACTGGTGCCAGCAGGAAGGGTCAGTAATGAATTAATTAATAATTCATTAGTAATGAACCCAGCAGCTCATTGTGAGCTTCCCACTGAGTACAGACAGGGGTTTAAGAGCTATGAGTCAGCCAAAGGAAGTTTAGAGCTGTACAAAAATTGTAACTGCATGGAATTGGGTGAACAGGATAAGCTGATAAAATCATTCCACTGGCAGAATGATTGTTACAGATCTTTCAGATGAATAATGCACCTACTTGGGATTCTTAATACCAACTGGTCAACCTTCTTCAAGAGGCTTTGCTGTTCTGGTGAATGAACAGAAGCAGGATTTGTAACATATATGCAGGATTCTAAGACAGGGCCTTTCAGAATGTCTTGAGGTGGTAAAAATGTGGGCATTCCTGTCAGTAGGCACCTACTGGCACTCATGCAAGTACCTCTGTAGTCTTCAACATAACCAGGGGTATAAAGTGGAATGCCACTCAGTGAAGGAAGACTTTCATTTGATTATTTCCTGGGATTTTAGCGGAACTTTTAAAAGGATTAGTAATGCACCCATTATGGTATCTTGTATCACCAAGTGAACATTGTTTGCAGACTGTCATCTTAGCAGCTGATACACAATTCAGCTAAAGTTAACAAAGAGCAATTTGTACATGGTAAACAAGTTTAGTATCTTTATGTGATCTACATACATACTTTAAAAATTACAAGAAGCAAGATAATGAGGAATGAAATAATTTTAAGAGCCAAATGCAGATACAAAAAATTCCTTTTAAGCAACTAAAAAGAAATTCAGTCTGCAGTAAATGTAATTTCTTCCATTTGCAGTTTGCTGAATAAGTACTTGAATCTGTGAATTATTTCTTGAAAATGAATACAGCTTCATGTAACAGATACATCACAAAGGTTTTCACACAGTGTTTTCTTTCAAATTTACTTGCAATTCAGTGTTAGTATATGTGCCATATTTCTACTAACCAACTCTCCACTTTCTGAAAAATGAGTTAAAATTATTTCAAAGTGGGACCATCATTATAGTATCTTCTCTTTCCAACAAAGACAAGTTAAATAATCAGCAGTGCATCAGGCTGAAGAGTTTGCCAGTCTACTCACTTTGCTTTCTCCTAAGTGAGTGTCCCACTGTAACTAAGACAAAACACCAACAGTAATGAATTTGTTAATGAACACACAGCACTGAGCTCCAAGGCTGGCCTTTGGGCTTTTCCAAGGCTGGCCTTTGGGCTTTTCTCTTTGTCTGTGTGGTAACTGACATCTCTTACTGATGGGAAATACTATTTTATTTCTGTGATGTGATTTTACTTTGTGGTATTTCACCTACTGAAATTTCTGACCTGGAGAGTGAATCCCACTCCTCTCTGCCACATTTTGCTGATGAGTGCAATCTGAAAGTTCCATATTTCCGTGGTGGGAATCCAGCATGTGGGGCTCACACTCAGGCAGCGCTGATGCCACTCACTGTGGCTAACAAAGCCTTTCTCAGCCTTTCTCACCTGAGAGGTGCCACTGGAAACCACTGACCACTGACCTGCCTGAACAGCACTCACTGCTCACAGCACTGCAGAACACAAGTTCCAGTTTGCTGGAACTTTAGTAAAGCACTGAGGTACAAAATCTGTTATTAATCATCAGCTTGTATTTTCCTGGAGAATAATATAAGATGTGAAAATTTAATATAATGAATGGATAATAAAATGACAAGATACATCAATTTAAGTAATGTTATCCAAAAAAACTTCTGAAAGGAAAGATGCTCTTAAATAAAGGAAAACCAGAACACGATACAAAATTTGAACATACACTACTTAAACTTAAGGAAGAGAAGAGGATAGCTAAAACATAATTAACTGCCTATGGCAGTGCAGCTAATGGATACTGAACTGGATTCCAGTTAATCCATGTCAGGACTTCCATCACTTGTAAGAATTCTTTTCTATTTTTTAGTTACTCTTACAGTAGTAGCATTACAAATTACTTTTCAATAAGAGGTGATGGGTAACAGGCACTTTCATTACAGGCAATTTTTAAGTATCACCATGTGAAGGGTATTACAAAATCAGATTAAGAATTCCACCCTGCCCTGTTAATGATGGACTGTTCTGTAACATAAGCAACAAATTAATAACAAAATATAATCCAACACTTAAAAGCACTGTTTTGCACCATGATAATTTTGTGTATCCTTGTGGTGGTTTGTAGAAATGAATAATATTGCACCTGCCTTACAGCAAGACTGATATTTCACTAAAAATAATTACATTCTCTGATTTTAAAGAATTACTTCCCACAGATGAATGCTATTGAGAATACCTAACTAGAAATGTACAAAAGCTATTTTTCCACCTGTAATGTTCTTCTCATCATCTACCTGGTGAAGTTTTTTAAAACCTTTGTGTGTCAGAGGTTTACAATAAAAAAAAACCAAAACAACCCAGTCTTTCTATTTACAAAAGGTAATAAATTAGTGAGGTTCTTTTAAGCACATCCTTCTGACATATTAAGTAGTGATAATCATAAGGGTTCTTCTAAGGAGAAAAAAAAATTGTCTTGACATGAAGCCCATGTCTCTCTGGAACAGAAAACTATACATGGAAAAGGGACAACTTAATACAAACAAGGAATTCATTGTGACAGAAGGACTTCAGAGGAACAAAGGAGAATTTGTGCAGTGCAGCTTTACAAAACAAAGGAAATGCCGATCAGTTTGCTGAGCTCTCCTGAAGAGCCCTCGTATTCTTTTGAGAAAGTGATTACTGCCTTCTAAAGTAGTTAATCAGGATATGACCCTTGGTAATGAATGTCTCTTTTGAGGATTTAAGTTGATGCAGCTGTAGTCTCTTCAGGAGCTTAAATTATAAATATAGGCTAGGAAGGAATCACAGAACAACTTGAAGTACGTGCTGCCCATGGTGGCAACTCTGGAGAAGGGTCAGAGGTCACCGCTCTGAGGCTCCAGGCTCCGGGGCTCCCTTGGGTGGCTGCGGGACAGTTTGGGGAAGCGGGTGCTCACTTTGGAGCGATTGCTTTTGCTCACTGGCTCTCCAGAGGGTGGGATATCACTAGGGAGACAAAAAATAAACACAGAACAGTTCATTTATGTTATATGTAAATTGTTGTGTAGTTATTTCCAACATGAAAAAAGCAGATGTTATGAGAGCCTGGCACATGACTGCAAAGTACAGCACACATCTTCAACGTCACAGAATTGCATTCTTTCTACTGGTGTCTCAAGTGTAGATTACAAAATGGGCTCTTTCAGAAATGAGAACTAGTAGAACTTTAAATACTTTATGGAAGATTGCAAGTTACAGGATAAAAGCAGATCTCTATGAGTTGCAGATCAGAAATGGTGAGAAAAGCATTTTGAAGTGATAGAAGTACAAGCAAAATAGACGAGCTTGGATGATGCTCAATTAACAATCCTCTAATCATGGATGGATGTATCATTACATGATGAAGTACATTGGTAATACATCCCTGAATTCTTCAGTCTCTCCTTACCCACAACAGACTACACTCTTACATGAATGAGCCTTTTGCAAAAGACTCTGAGAAGAAGTACATTAAGTTCAAAAACAAGCAGTAACAGAAAATTCCAGCTTACCTAGGTGATATTCAGGCTATAGACTCCTCGGAAAACTACAGTATAAAGGGATAGCATTGTACTTTTGCCATTCTTTTACAGGACTCCACATGGTTTTTAATTAAACTGCTTACACACAGATCAATAAATAAAACTAAGTTTTGCATTTAGCAACTCAACTAAGCAATAAATTTACACAGCATACAAAGCCAAGCTTATTTTCCTAAGTGAAAAACCCCAACTTCATAATACCTATCTTCAGAATGTGATAACAAGTCCAGAAAGGAGAAATCGCTCATCTGCACTTCTGGCCATATTAAACAAACACATATATATTTTAAAACAATCTCCAAATTTCTCTGTGCAGTTTCTTTTCCCACAGAGTGACCTTTCTCACACACAGGTCAGTCCCTCCTGCCAGAGCCACAGGCACAATCAGGCCTCACTGAGGCGTTTGGAGCACCCACATGGGAGAGATGTTAGCAAAGCAAAAGCCTTTAACAAGTCCTGGGATTGACTGGAAAATTCACCTGCAGGCAGCAGAGCACTTCTTCAAGGAAGGGCAGCTGTCCTGCCCTGCCGTTGGCTTCAGAACTACAGTGCACACACAGCTGCCCCAACAAAGGGAAGAGAAAAAAAAACAGTATGGAAAAGTTATGTTCAGTTCAGATGCTAAGCAAAAGAAGATAAAAGTTTTGTGGTGTCACTGTTGTGACACAAAATAACAAGACTCACCCACGATGTTTCTCATCAGAACAAGAACAGGAAGAGAGAACTTTATTTTTCTGACTTTAACATTTATAGAATTCTAAAAGTGACAGTGGATTGGAGGATGACATCGCCACCTCTCTAACTACACTGGTTAAACCAAAGTCCATCAAAATTCTCCTCTTACAGAGAAGAATGCAAAACAACCATTATTTACATGAAAGTGCATGAGAAACTCTATTACAAGAATATAAACATCAAAAAACTTAGAAAAACTAAAAAGAACATGACAACATTGTGGGGATTTTAATGGCAGAGTATTTAACTGGTCTAAATTTCTAAGCAGAAAACTCTGAAATAGCTTTAGTTAAAATAATAAAGGATTTTCCTAAATTAAGATTCACCACATTCCTATTATAGTATTTAGTCTTCCAAGGTAACTAAGACATTCTTTGTGTGAAAAAATGCATAAAATACCTGTGGTATACATCCTCCTTTTCTTCAATAACCAGATTAATAAGTTAGATCTTTATTCCTTATTTTCCTTGTCACTAAAATAAAAAGTCTAAAAATTAATTTAGCCTATGTTATTAATTCTTGGTAGCCAAGGATAATTGGGCTTCCAACTGTGGCCCTATAATTTCTTACTCTGAAAACTCAACAATGCTATCTAAGCTGCTGTAGAGAATTCTGATCATGTGAATCCAATTTCAGCTGTGCTCATTACCATGGATTTCTTTTAGTAACATGAATATTATTACTCATAATTTTTATACTATTTATAAAATTGAGCAATGCAGTGTTGATACTGTAATGCTTGTAAAAGAGAGCATGTGACATTGACTTCAGAGGGTTGTGATGTTGTTTTAAGGTATGTATTTTTCAGAACATGTAAACATAAAATAATCTAAATATCAAACATATAATGGAATAAAATTAAATGTTCACCTCATTGGGCTTTGCTCAATCTAAAATAGGTTAATTCACCAGCACGATGGCCACTGCTGACAGAGCTTTGGCTGTCTGAGGCACACGGAGATCCTTGGCAGGTAGAAGGGGGTTTACCTTGCAGCAGAGAGCACGAGTGGAGTGCAATTACTGTAATTTGGTGATTGCTTTGAAAGCACATTTTAATGCACAAGCTCCTCCTGCTGGCATGTCCCAAAAACGACATCAGTGCCAGCCCAATGGAGCAAAGCTATTCAGAGGGAAAAGGGCAAAAGGGGCAGAAGGAGTTCCCCTAAAATGAAGAGAGATGAATTAATTTTAGTCTGGCAGGGCTGAAGTAATCAGGTCATTTAGGGTAATTACGTGAACACCAATGTCTCTAAGCAAAGGACAGAAATTGCAAGTAATTCTGCTAATTTAAATGATGCTACTCCACGACATGATATATCTAATAACTAAATTAGAGATTAATTTATCTTAAATGTCTTAGCTAATTTTTATAATGACAATCTAAGACATATCATTATCTAATGTAGGTTTACAGAAACCAATGTATATCTGAGGAATTACATCTTCATGCATCCAGCATGAAAAGAAAACTGGAGCTGAAATTGAATTGATCAACTTCCATGGAAACAGATGTTCTATGCAGAAAAAGTTTCAAGTATTAAAAAAGAGTCATAAATTTAAGAGTCTTTCAGCCCCCTTTTCAGCCTCCTTTTTTCCAAACCTGGAAAAGAGAACCACCTATCTCACTTGCCTGCTTCAGCTCTGGTTTTCTTGCCAAAATGACCAACCCAAAACACATGGTAAGCAAGTAGGAGGAAAAGAGTCATCTCCCATCTCTTCTGTCTCCTGTTATTAGATTTAATAATTTAGTTCTGGCCTAGAGGTCGAATGATACCTATACAGTCTCTAGCACTAACCAAGACACTTTCTAAATGTATTGTCAGTTCAACTGGTCAAATATTCCATGAACTCTTGGGCAGAGGCATGAAGACCTTAACATGATTCTGTCTGTATTTCTGGCAAATGCACATGAAGATGGAATTGAAAGAAATCTTTTTGCCACCCAGTTTTTGGGATGAAGAGGGAAGAATAAGCCATTACCCACAAGGTTTGCAAATCCTCTCGTTCATCACACTCAGTAAAAATAGTGCCTAGGTTAGTTTGGGGATGCTGAGTTAGGGTCCACCTCTAGTTGATTGTTTTACTCCAATTAAAATACAAATTTAAAATACCTAAATCTAAACCAGGAAGTAGCTGTGCTGCAGTAACTCTCCCAGCCCGGCTCCCTCAAGTCCCTGAGGTAAATTTGCAATTCATCTAAGCCTACACCTGTCCCAGCTACACCTGTTTGGCTTTAATAAAACATTCTGTTTTTCTGAGCCACAGAAGACCCTTTGCAGGGTCCAGGCAGAGAGGCTTGCCAGGCACTGCCGTGTTCAGCAGTGGAATGTCCACCTATTAAAATCTCAAGTTCTTTTCTACATTCTAACCTTGGTCCATTCTGAAGAAAAAAGCAACCTGCTGAGGCAATCAATTCCTCCTTCCCACCAGGTCATTGTTTAGCTTTTAAGCATTCCTGATTGATCTGCCCAGCATTTGTTTGGCAAACGATTCAGTTTCATTGATTTTGTCTTGGTATCAAGTTCTGCTGAGGTGCATCTATAGAAAATAGCTTAAAATAACCGGTCCTTTTCATCAGCTGCTGGTTTATTCATCCCTTTGATTTATTGCTCTCCCTGTATTCAAATGCAAACTGTATTTTGTGGGATTTTCTTTACATATTCAGTACATGGAACTGCAGTATTCTCTTGCCTGATGTTGTGAGCATTTACATGAAGAAATTTATTTCCCATCTCAATGCCTTTTCTTCTGGATAAAATTAGAGAGAGAAGTCTCTGATAAAAACAGTATAACATATCTGCAATTGGAAATACTTTCGTATCAGCCAGAGATCAGAGAACAGAATAAGTACATCTTGGGAGTGTAGCAAAGCTCAGGATCAGGCATTTAGTGTATCTATCTATAGATCTAGCTCACATATAAATGCCTCTCTGGAGATATTCATAATTCTAGTTTTACTTGAGTTATGTTAAACACCTGATGAAAAAAAGGCATTCACTGCCAGGTAAATTTGGTGACATTTGCCAGCTTCTTGTGTTATTAATTCTCTGTTAGTCATTATAATAATCTAATTCTGGTAATAACCTCAATACTTAATGTGGTGCTCAGGCAGGCAGCTCCTCAAAAAGGTCCTGTTAAGCAACACCCATATCAGGAGATCCTTATTAGACAATTGAGAACTAATTCTGACTTGACAATGCAACGTATCTCAGCACCTTCTGCCAATTAAAATTAGATAAGACACTGTTAAGTGGCATTATTAACTAAGATTCTGAATTCCCCAAATCATTTCACATACTGTATTAACTCCTGCTTTGCAGTCAACTGGGTAAAATCCTAGTTTCCAGTTAGTGAAGTCTAAAACTAATTGGAGACACATTTCCTGCCACTGCTCCCAATTTTGTATAAATTAAGTATAATTATTAATGAGAAACTGTGATCTCCATTTATTAATACAAATTGTCTGATTTGGATGTTTAAAGAATCTGTTATTAACAGAAGAGATAGAAAGAGAATCCCTCTATATCACACTTCAACACTGAAAATCCTGAAGACACTATTAGAGCAAAGTTGTCAGGTTACAAACTGAATAATCATTTCCCATCAAGATTAGATCTGAAATGAAATTTCAAGAAATGAAAAGCATTAATTTTAATACTCTATCCAACCATTTGATTAATGTACAGCTCCTTCTACTTCCACATACACACTTCTATACTCATGATGTATTTGATCTCTTCTTGCAGTGAAATAATGACACACAATCATGTTTCCATTTGTTACAATTCAAATGACCCTAACTTGAACATTCACATGCTACAATTCAGTTTCTACAACAGCATGAAGACTTTCTTCATCAACATCTGCATTATTTGAACTTTTCTGTAAACCACAACACTGTACATAACTCTGATGACACATTTTTTCCCCACTAACTTCATTTTGAAATTGGCATAACAACATGATTACTGTATCTAATAGTTCTATGACTGAGTAAAAACTGTGTTATACACTTTTTCACTCAGGAAATGCTCAGAACCCTGCAAAGGTGACCTTTCATCAGTTTCCATCTAAGCAATACTTCTACTTAATACTCTCATTCCTTGGCTTTCCACTGCACAATGACCTCTGTATTTGGGAATGGTTACTCTCCATGTTTTGTGATGCCCCAGACAGAATGAGGGAATGCATGAACAATGTGCTCTGGCAACATCCTTGCCCAGCTAACTAGGAAGACAGAAACCACTACACGCAGATTTACATTTAGTTACAACTTATATATTTGGTTTTTGTATTCCTGTGCTTAGTTGAAAGGCAGAAGTTTGGTTGTTCCATCCATTTCCATCTGGAAATCACCAACATTCAGCTCTACTCATTCTCCTCCTGTCAGGGCTGGCTCTGTGTGAGCAGCACATGCACCACACTTAGCAAGAGGGGTTTTCATGAACCAGTGGTTCAGAAGCAGAACATGATCCAAGGTTGTTTATGTAATAACAAAAGGTCAGATTTGCTTTCAGAAGAACAGTGTTCAGTTCCTGGATTTGGGTTTTCCTGCTAGTAAGTAATTCTCTTTAAGGAAAGCACAGACAGCTAGAATATATTTTTATTGAAAATATTGAGGAAACTGAAGACAGAAGATGTGCATTAGAATTCACAATGCATCATATACATGAAAATAAACTAAAACTTTTGTTTGGCAAGTAGCAATTTCCACGTGCTGAGGCAGCAGTGCATTACAGTGACCAGCCAGGCACTTCCTCCTCCATATTCACAAACTGTTTGCACATAACAGTTTTGACATGGAGAGCAGACAAATTTAATTACCAAATTAGCTTTTAAACAGCATAACAGCATATAATCAATAAAATTGGCATTGGGGATAACAACAAAGTTTACAGCAAATGCCTTCCCAGACACCAGGACACCAGTAAAACCAGTAAAAGGAGTTAAATATTAACACCCCTGAGGTCTCCAAATCTAGTTTACACAGCACACAAAATGGAAATAATTAATCATGATCCATGCCAAGCACTNNNAGAGAGAGAGAGAGAGAAAAGAAAAGAAAGGTTTATCATCTCCTCCAATTTGCTTAATTTTGCCAGTATCACAGAGAGGAAAAATCTGAAAGCTTAAAATATTTTTTCCTATCTGTTCATCCCTATCATTTACCTGATCCTGAGCTCACTAATGTACTGAGACTAATTTCAATAAAAAACTTGGTGCTTATTCCTGCCCTACTTTCAGACTTTCAGCTTTCAACACCCCCTAATTTCAGCAACTGGGAAGAGCAGCAGTTACCAGTCTCCTGTTTTTCCATGGGCTCGGGAGCAAACAGCTCCTGGTGCTTCAGCTCTGAGAGGGCCATGGCCCTGCTGGAGCCAGCTGGCTGCTCTGTCCCTGCTGAGGGGCTCTGTCCCTTACACTCTCCCTGCCTCTTTGATTCAAATTCAGCCAGGCAGGAATATCTGCCCCAAAGCACTGGCAGGTGCAGCTTTCAGTGGTTTAAATAGTCTCCAAAGGAATAATGTGGTCTTTGCTTGGGTTTTGCCAGTAAACTGCCCATCATAAAAACCTGCACAAACAATTATCATCATTCTTTTATTTTTAAGTTCAAGCCCATTCTTTTAAAATTACCATAGAAGCAAATGGAACGAAGAGAAAAGTTGTGATCAAAACATGTTGTTTTGATCTTCCAAGGAAGTACTTCAGTTTTAATTGCTCCATCAAGTTAAGAGGTATCAGCTGCTTCTCTAAAGTATCTTCATTTCTCATTAAGATTACACATGATACTAACATGTGCAAAGGCAGGAGAGAGCTGATGTGACCATTATCAGGGACAGATCCAGATTCGAATCAATGTCACATTAAAAATAACAGCTATAAATATAAAAAAAAATTAACAAACTTAGAAACTGCTCCAGGAACCATAATCATAACTTTTCTGGAAAATATGGTGACAACAGTAACATGAAGAACACTGTTCTACAGCAATCACTCTTTCTGGGTTTTATTTTTTAAATATGAAGGGCATGTTATTGAATTCCAGCGATAAGTTTGATACTAATAGTGACCCATGACCTAAAAACCTCAAAAATATAGGCCATAATCTCAACCCCTGGGAGCTTTTAAATTATTCTTTATTTTAGCCCATTATTTAGTTTTCCTGAGATAAAAAAGAAATTCCCACTGAGTTGGATAAGCCCATAGAAAATAGCACCTGGCAACATAATCACAGGGTTGAGACTTGATATAGTGGAATTATATCTGTACTCTCTAAATAAACAAAAGTAATCAAGATGAGGAAATATGTAAATAAATGAGTACCATCAACAGAATAACAAGGGAAATGCTGACTTTGTTCTTGGTAATGAAGACAGGGACTAATGTTTACATTTAATCCAAGACAGAAAAGGAAGCTCATGGAAGAATGACAATGCCTAGTAAATGACTATGGGAGCCAGCTTGGGATGCAACAACCCTGATGGATAAGACAGAACCTAAACAAGCATCAGGCTGGCCAGCAAAAAGATGACCACAATAATCAGAAAACAAATCACATTTTCTGTTTAATTATATTTTAATTATTTTCTCTGTAAAATGAAAATGTCTGTGATAAATGCAGCTCATCCTTTTTTTCATTATGACTGCAAATTAGGTTAACAGGCAGCAAAATTTGCTACTGACTCCAGTGGGAGTTCAATGCACAGTGCATTGCTGGCCAAGAAATCCTGAAATTTGGGGTCAGCTCTCCAGGTATCATTAGATTCAGAACCTTTAAAAAGTATATCATCTTGGTCCCTTTATAACTCAGAACTTTGCCAATGAGTTCAAAACAGAAATAAATCGATAATTAAATCAATAAAAAACAAAACTAAATCAATAATATTTGCCAGAATATTAGAGAAGAATCAATTTAGGACTTCAGTCAGCAGCCGTGACTGTCTCACTGCTGGCAGGCACTGCAGTGTAGCTCCAGGGCTGGAGTGACATTCCTGGCATCTGGGAGGTGCTGAACCTTCTCAGTTCCAGCTCCTGGAGAAGCCTGGAAATGGCTGCTGCTGCCCAAAGAATCTGCTTCTGGAGGCCAGCTGAGTTTTGTCCTAGAAGGAAGCTATCAAAGGATCACAGGATGACAAGACAGGCACTTTCCTCATTTACCTATGAAATCCCCTTCTTTTTTCTTTGAGTTTTGTGGCTTTTGGCCACATGAAGATTTTGCTGCTAGGAAGAACAGTCAATTTTGACAGAGGACATCTTATGGCTCCAAGTAAATTTTGAACTAAATAGTGACTCCCTTTCCCTGGTTTAGAAGCTCAGTGAGGCACCTGTGTCACTGGTCAGTATTACAGGTGCACATGCCCAGTACCAGGCTGTGAGACGGTGCAGAATTTTATCTCTGTTGGGGTAGCTCTGCTTTGCCAGCAGAACAGCCCCAGCAGACAGGAGGGGAGGTGTGTGCCTGCAGTTCCCCTGCAGTGCTGGCCTGAACAGCAGAGAGGCTCTTTGTGCCCTGCTCAGGTGACACACAGAACCTGACTGCAGTGACAGTTCCACAGGCAGACAGGAAGCCTTTTCATCTTATCCCTGCCCTGTGCTCAGTAATGCTGGGCGCTGGATTTTCTTGGAGTCTTCAGGATTTAGATGCATTTTGACTCAGCTGTAGCACTAACAGTAAAAATATGATAAAATATTCAGTCTGCAAACCAATGCCATTTTCTTTCCCTTTGCTCATACCTGGCTATTCTCAATAGCTGATGCTTTAGGATTTATCTCTTTTATTATGTCAGAATCTTCTACTGAAAGATTTCTAACAGAGTCAGACATTCAGAGCTGTTCAGTGTATGTGTATGATTTACTGTATTAAAACTAATAAATTAAATCTCTTATAAAAAATTAACTTATGAGTTCTTAAGGATAAGAATAAAATTTGAGAAATAAGATTTCAGAAGTCAGATAGACACAGAATAGTAAGAAATGGACTCTGCTGTTTGCAAGGCCCATATTTCTAACTTTCAGACCCAAAGATTAGTAGGTCTCCTTTTAACACATATCATGAGTTTTACTAAACTCTTAAGTGCAATTGTGTTACACTTCTAAAATCTTAAACTAAAAATAAACCTTCATACTGCTGTTGGTAACCAAACTGTGGAGCACCGTGTAATTAATATGTGAAGATTTGAAGAAAAATTACTTTGGTCGGCTCTTGGAGATGGTGACCCCAGCCATCCCCATACAAATCCTTCCTGGAATTTCTATTTAAAATTGGGTTATTTGAGCAACAGTAAACTGAAGAAGCCTGTTCAGAATAAAGCAGATGTGCATTAGGAAATGTGCAGCTGTTGTGGCTCCATCCTCCCAGAGCAGCAGAGCCTGATGTCAGACTGAGGCTGTAAATACACAAAGTTCTCTGTGGGTGCAGGAACAGGGCTGGAAGCACGGCCATGATGGATTCCTGAGCCATCCCTGCTGCTGCACATGCACCAGCACTGGCTCAGGATGCTGCCACTGCTGTTTCTGCACAGACCTCAAGAGTTCAGGTCATTTGGCATTTCTGAACTGACATTTGGCCTCATTTGAATCTACAGAGGATGTATTTGGAGACCTCTGAAGCAGTCTAAAGTAAAAAAAAAAAAACCAGCCAAAATCACTTTCTTTACTCATTGGTTAATGATGTTAAGGGCTATGGCAGGGAAGGAAGGCTGCATACTATGATTTTTTTGTTATTAATAGACAAGTACCTCTAATTACACCAAGTTATTCTAGACTATTTCAGCTAACTGTTCATGGATTCTGCTACCACCACACAAGTACCAAACATATTAAAAATATACCACAAAAATAGGATCTGTAATACAACAGAATTGAATGGATTATGTTTACAGCTGGCAGATAAGCAAAATCAAAGAACAAAGCTTCTGTAGAATGTTTTGAATTTCAGTGATGGCCTGTAGCTAATTCCTGCTGTTTTCACAGGAAAAACTGATGGCTGCTGCTGCAATATTTTTCAATACAAGTTCAAATAAGGAAAAGAAATAACCACCTCCTTTTGAAAAACTGTGCAGTTGGGCATAAACAAGCTTGTTATGGTCTGGATTAAAGCCAAGTACATGCACAAGTACAAAGATACCTCCCTTATGAAGATTATTTTTTTTACGTATTTGAATGGATGCATCCATTTATCAGTTAGTGTCAGTGTTGCACAGAAAGGAGCATGAATAAGCACTGGACAACTGCAATATAAGATTTATAAACAGATTGCTCTAAAACACAGTTTCATGAGTATTCCTTACTGCTTCATATGCTAAGAGAAAAGAATAAAGTTTATTTTCCATCCGCAGCATAGCCTCCTTCATTTCTCAAAATCTCTTCCACTGTGGAAAAGTAATTAAACTCAATCTTTAGTTTTATTCCCAGTGAAATAAGCATTACAGAATATTTTTTCTTGCAATACTCCAAATCCAACAGTTATATGAAAAGGAAAAAAAGTCATGTTGTTTCATTAGCAAATTATTTTTTAAAAAAATCTTTCTACTAATTCTGCCATTCAAGCAATTATGTAAAATTTACATATGGGAATATATTTGCATACACTCATTCTGATTGAAAGAACAGTGTATTTTCAATAATCATTCCCCTTTTCTCCCCTGCATAAGAGATTTCTCAAGGGCAATTGCTCCGAGATACTGACATTTCAGGGGATCTGGAGCAAATATCATAAACTCATGTCTGAGAGCTCAGCTGGCAATATCTCTGACAATGCATTACAGAAATCCACCACACCAAAACTGTTTGTAAATGCCATCCTGTGCCAAAAGTGTTTGCAGATGTCACAGAGAACCACCCAATATGAAAAAGGCCCTTGGCTGAATGGAGAGCAGCTCCTTGTGCACCAAGGCCTGATGTGCAGGGTGCAAACACCAGCAGTGCCCACTGGGATGGTCACCAGGCAGGGACTTACAGGGGCCATTCATTGTTTTTCTGCACAAGAAACCTTAGAAATGCCATTTTCCATTTCACAGAGTATCAGAAAGGCAGTTTGGTGACACAAGAAAGGGTGTTTGGGAACTGAAGAGAGAACAGAGCTCTATGGCCTGACCAGAAGGAGACAGAGCCAACCTGGTAGGTCACAGAACTCAGACCCTGCTTCCGAAACAACAAATCCCCTAAATCCTGCCCTCCCTGAAGGTGCTGCCTTTGTACATCCAATGCACACGTGCTGGTCTGGGAGTTCTTCTAATCTCCCACATTTTAGAAACTCGTACAAGAAAAGTGATTTTTCAATGGTCTGTGTTGTTGGCAAGTACTTCTATCAAGCTTCTCCTGTTAATAGAATTCAAGCCGAAAATGTCAAATTAAAGTCTTTCTCTTGAACATACACTGAATTTCCGCAACTGGTTTGTAGCAGGAGTCATCTGTTATGAACTGTGTCTATCAGTTTCATGACTCCATGTAAGATTTTACTAAGTAGGGAATTAAACTCACAAATCTCCAGACTGGGTTTTGTGCAGGTCACATCCCCCAGGCCACACTAGCATAGTTTAAGTAATATATTTTGCCATGCAGACTGGTTGAAGTGAGTAAGAAGCCCCTAAGTTCCTTTCAACACATCAGAGAAAATCAGGAGTAGAAATAACCTCACTCTTTGTGAGAATAGTATGGCTTCAAAAACATCTTTAAGTGCCACAGTTGCATGCTATACAACTTCTAAATATATTATAAATACAATATATATGATAAATACAGTATTACTTTGTTTGGTTTCTTTCAGTTTCATTAATCAGTTTTTATTCACTCTGTGAACATATATTTAAAGAAATAATTCCCTCTTCAGCTGTACATTTCAAATTCGAATTTCAAAAGACAGCACTAGAAGAGTAGTGGGCTATGAGAACTTATTGATAAGGGAAGCTCACCATCCCATCTGCCCCAAGCCCTCCTGCCATAGCATCTACCTGCACCCTGCTTTCAGCTGCATGGAGAATGGAACTTGAGGAATTTCTCCTTCCAGAATTGTGCCATTTCCACAAAGAGCTCAGCTGTGGGAATCCAGGCTCGCTGGATGCAGTGGGTCAGCACATCCTCCCAGGGGGAGTCCCCAGGGCCTTGTCCCAAGGAGCAGGAGAGGGAGTTCTGGATCCCCAGCTCCCAGATCCATCTGCACTCACACACAGATTGCTCTGGCTGACCAGATGGCTTCTTACAAAACAAGATGTTCACATCAACAGTGTTCAAACACTTTCCGCTGGAAACTTGTTTTCTGTCAGGGACCTGCAGATGGTTCCCTTCCCCTACCTGTAAGTTCTCCAAAATACATCTCCTGAACTGGCTGTTATGCAATCTTCATATGCTGAGATTTTACTGTGAATATCTAAAGCTGGCAATTTTCTTAAAATAAGCTCCAGAAAGAGAAATTTAACAAGCAATTAAAGATCAGCTAGTTTAAATGCAGCTGTAGAATAAATATTACAAACTGTTTTGCAGGATTTAGTAGGCCAAAAAGTAAGCTTTAAAAATCACAAATTCATTACAGGGAACTCATGTGGATTTGGATAAGACCAGGAAATTGGCTCAAGAAGGGCAAATATTGTGAAAAGAATATTATACAGCTCCATCAGAGGTGTCTGTGGGGTGTGCATGTGACACAGTGAGGCACTTGAGCCAGTCCTGAGCAACTATGCAGTAAATGGCTCCTACCATCCATATGTCCCTTTTTTTTTTTTTTTTTTTTCCCAGCCAGTATGGTGCTCTTTGATTACCTGGATGCTACATCAAAATATGCATTACGATGCAACATAATTCTATATGTTTGTGGGCTTTTTATATTGCAAATTCTGTGCCTATTTTAAAATACTGTATTAATTTGGGGGGCTTTGATTGAAAAGGGACAAAAAGACACAGCTTTGGTAGTTCAAAGTGTGAGAGGTCCCACATGCTAGAAGGTAGACACTGTCATACAGCAAGGACAGCAAGAACATGGAGGCATCTGCACTTGCTTACACTCCCAGCATTTTAGCACATTCTCAGATATTGATTGACCAAGTTGCAAACTCCTCTGTGCTCTCCTCCTCTGAAAAAGTAAATTCCAGCAGAATAATGGAGCAAATTGTTACAGACAGAGAGGATAACTGGGAAATAAACTGTCCAGACATGTCTAGTCCCATTTACTAGAAAAAGAAGGATAACACATAGAAAATAAAACCCTTTTTCATTAAATTAGGTGTATCATTGAAGCAATTTTTAAAAAAGAATTCTACTTAGACAATCATGCCAGAAACTGGTTTACATAGTAAAATGAAATAACTAGACAATTGCAAAGATAGTAAAAGCTTGCTTTTACCAGCTAGCTTCCTTTACAAATTATGTATAGTTGATAATGAACAAAAAAGAATCTGAATCTTTAATAATTACTATTACTTGAAGGGAAGAAGAAACAAAATGCCCTGTTATATTTTTTAGCTATTCAAGTAGAAATATGTTCTATGTGTTCACTAGGAAAGTTTTATCAATCTTGTAGAGATGTCAAACCCTTTCAAACATGAAAATTTCGATGTCAATGTTCTACAGTTGTCAGTAATCAGGTGCAGACCAGGAGGGTAATGGAGAGCAGGTTTACAGACATTGGTTTGTATTTGACTGTTTTCATGGCTATGCTTTGCAACTCTTGATTCATTATTTTGCATGAGAACTAAAACATGTATTTACTTTATCCAAGATTTAGGTACAACATCATGGCATTGCTTTTGGAGATAAACACAGCACAAAGAGCTCTTTAACCCAGCACAGAGCTGCAGAACAGAGCACCCATCCCAGCCCTCGGGGAGACAAACTGGGAAGTGGGGCTGCCAGGCAGACTGAGGCTCTGGGCAGGCCTGGCTGAGCTGCTCTGGCACAGACTGAGAAGCAGCCACAGCTAAAAGGCAAAACCACAATGAGCCCAAGGTACCAACGCACTCCGAGCCAAGCACAGCTCTGCCCAAGGGGGTCCCTGGCCCCTCGGAGCTGGCTCTCCAAGGCACATGGATCTCCTTCCTATAGCCTTCCACAAAGCTCATATGTTAGGCCTAGAGAATGGGCACAGTAAATTGATACAGATGATATCACAAATATCTGCATTGTAAGTATTATTAAAATTGCCTGGATTTGATTTGGTGAGTATTTGTGTACGCCCCACACATGCACATTTCATAATTTCATATATCTGCTAACACTATCCTGATACCAATGAACAGTTGTGGCAGACTTTTAGAACTGCACAAAGAAATTGTTTCCTGCTGAGGAAATTGTTTCCTACTGAGGGTTTCAGGATGAGTAGAGTACATATACTGCTGAATGGAGAGGATCAACACATAAATTACATTGGAATCTACTAAATGTTTACATGAGCAAAAATTTATTTTAAAGTATGCAGACAAAAAAGTTGAAGATAGAAGATGATTGCTTGTGCATTTTCCAAGTTTCACTACTTAAAGAAAAATCATCCTGAATTATGCTGAAGGCACTTCACAAAAATATATTCAGGGTATGAAATTGAGAGAATGGAAGCTTACAGAGCTGAGGACTAAAGGATGAGAGGAGTTTTGTCCCAGCACACAGAGAACAAGTCCACTGAATGCCCACCAAGCTGGTCAGATAACCAAAGCAGAGGGATCTCCTCTTGCCAGGCATTTACATTGCTCTGTACATGGAGTAACACTGAATGCAGAATGCTCATTGCACCAGACCTCATCACAAGATCCTACGGGGAGCTTTATACACAGTAAGAATATTCTAAAATACCAGAATCACCCATGTATATTTTCAAGGCTTGTTTTCAGAAGACAAAATACCTTCCTACCGTAGTGTTTAAATAAAAATTCTGTGCCTATGGTGAACACCTTTGGTTGCTAGTTCAGCTACCATTGCTATTTCAAAAAACGAAAGAAAATCCCAATACCCTTCTAATGAAATGGCTTCTTCTATGTGTGCATAAAATGCAGTAAAGTAAAATAAATCCTGTGTAAGTGCTCTCTTTTTTTTACATTCTTTTCCACCATTTTCCCTTTTCCACCTCATTTTAACGTACATTCTCTTCAATCAATCCAAACTGTCTCATTCAGTCTCTTGCTCCTATTACATTCTACAGCACTCCTTTACTCTTATTCAACTCATTTATTCTTGTATTCCCTGCTTTCTCCAGTTTTCTTTCTACAATAATTCACACTGACAGCCACAACACTGTTACCCACTAAAACCCAGCTATTGTTTGCTCCTGTTCATGCCCAATTATTCTCTCAACATACTTCTGAGCTAAGCTGATTCTGTTGGTGAGTCAAACCTCTGTTGTCCAGAAATCATCATTCCCACAGTTCCCTATGGAAACCAATTCCCTCCTGCATTAACAACATCAAGTTATCTCTTTCAAATCAATTCACCTGTTCATGTTTCAGTTTGCCCTTGTTTCACATTTCCTTTATTACAATATAGGCCTCAAGTCCCTGTTGACTCACTCTGGTTTTCAGCCACCCAGACCTCAATCACGGTGAGACACTGCTCAAGCTCAGTAAATTCTGAGGAAATCCTACTCAGTATTTGACAAATTTTTATTCTATTTCTCTAACTTCCCAAATATATTTTGTGAAAAATTCCAGTATTTTCAGTACACTCCTCCAGACTGAAAACCTCATTTGAAAGTTCCTACTGATCAAGTGACTCCAGTTAAAACAATGACTCTGGTGAACAACTGCATTGTTGCAATCTGGACTTTTCCTGCTTTATGCACTGCTGTTGAATTAATTTAAACTAACATCTTGATACTGCGCTGTGCCCTTTAACATGTTATGATAACGACATGTTCTTGGGTTAAATTCTATTCCTGTATGTCATTAATTCAATATATTAACCAGTACTGATAATCAGAAGGGAATAAAGTGAGAATATTGAAATTCTATATTTGAATGTCAGGTACAACTGTCTATGGCTCATCTGACAAGAACATCTTTATTCTTTTACTCACTCAGGACAACCACACCACACAACAAAAAAAAGGTCTAAAGATGGCTGTCAACATAGCTGAAAGCAAAAAAGTAAACTGATTATTCCATACCTTATCCCACAGTAAAGTGCTTTCATGCTATCAAGAATGAGACAGGACTTTGAAGTCCTGCACACTTAACAACATTAGCATTTCCAACATTCCATTCTTCATAGCCCATATGCAAAAATTTGTTCCAGATCCAAAAATGGCATAAGGAGCTTTAAAAAATATTGGATCCATTGTTTGTGAGTTAGGTATGGACAAAATAGAAGCAGGATTTTTCAGTGTGTTTAAAATTAGAAACAGTTTCTGATTTAGCTAACCAAATCCATCTTGGCAACTCCTTGCCAGACACGAGTATGCAGTAAATATGCTGACAGGAATGATGTGCCCAGCCTCCAAAGTGAAACTTTCTTTCCTGGCTCCAGAGCCCATTTTTTGCTACCAATTTCAGAAACACCTGCTCAGTACAGAAATGCCTGAATGTATAAAGAATTCACTTTTTAACAAGGGAGTGCATGTGACTTGTAACCAAGGAAACAGGATCACTGCTGTAATGACAGAAAACTTAACTGGCTCTCTGTTCTTTTATCAGAAAAATCTTAATATCGTCTTGCACTGCTATAAGTTCAGTGTGTAGGAGACACAAACCCCAGAGTTTAAAAACCCTGTCTTTTGCTAAGGACTTGCTGAGTTTGTTGGCAAGCAGCAAAGGAGCAAGGAAGAAGGATGTGCTGCTGAGAATCACAACTCATCCCTCAGAATGATCTTTCATTACAAAGCCTGTTGTTAACTCAGAGAAAAAGGATAGAAAGTGATGATAGAATTCATGGGGCCCAATGGAAAAAAAAAATAAAAAACATTCAAAAACATCTGATCCAGACAGTTCCTTGCAAAAGACAGATGGGAATTGAACATCACAAAATGCACAGCACAGTTAAAAGCTCCTTTTGTAAAGCACTGAAGTTTGCTCTTACATTGACCATGGCTGTTTTCAACATGATCTCTGTTCCAGAGCTTGATAAATTGTGTGATTATGAAGGAAACCAGTGAGCAACACACAAAGTGCTTTATAACTGTTGCTGTCAATCTACTTGCTTTCTATTTTTGTCCCATTTTTTCAACCAATGCAATGGAGAGCATTTCCTGTACATTTCTACACATGCAAAAGAAATATCATAGCATAGCCCCTCTGTCATTTGTTTCAGTAATTTTAAACATAATTCTTATTTTCTCAGGCAGCATTAAACAAAAGTTTATTCCAAGGTGACTGTAAAGATCACAAGCCGTCAAATGTTTCCAATGCTGACTGAAGAGTATTCAATCCTTGTACAGTATGCACTAAATTATTCTTCTCATAAGTACTGTAAAGGTCACTATGAGTATAAAGAAGCATGATAAAAATCTAATTTATGGAAATATGCTCATAAACACCTATTTGTGAGGCCTGTTGAACAACTCATAGCAATTAACTCAGCAAAGCAAGTCTCACTGTCTTGATTGAGATGCTAATTGGTGTAAGTCACACTATTTCAAAGAGAAGTTGATTCCTTTTTTTTAATTGTAAGGCTCAACAGTGGGGCAATAAATACAATACATAAACCCCTTCAGCATTACGGAGTTGCTGAATGGCACCCCAGCTTTACTGAGCATCACACCAAGACAAAAATGACAAATACCTTTCCCTTGAGGTGTCTCAGTCCTGGAACACTGCAACATTGAGGTATTTTATTAGGGTGAGCTTAGAGGGATGTGTTTCTGTAATACTTTCACTATTACCCATCCCTGCAGTACTAAATCCTTTCAATTGTACTTCTGAATACTCAAACACTTCTGACTCAGTGGTGACTTAAAATTGCAAGACTGAGAAAATGCAAGTGAGAGCAAGAAACTGGGGGCAAAAGGAAGAAAACTTCAAGAGACATAAACAGATTCTTTCACCTGAATGAAACTTATTTGCCTTGGGCACTGCTGGCAAATTTAATAAGACCACCTGCTGGAAAAGAAACAACCTATAGAAATGCAGCTGAGAGAAATAAAGAACTAAGAAAACTAAACAGATTTTCTAGTCCTTTTTACTTTAACAATTGAAAAGAAAATCAGCAACTACAAAAATAGTTTTAAATATATCAAAACATATATTCTGACTCCAAATTTTGACTTTGTTTAATTTTTATCTGACATGGATTATAAAGTTTTGATACAAAAGGCATATCTTATTGGTTATTCTATATGTTTCATGCATATCATTAGGAACTAATATTCTTCCTGATCAAAAAATGTCATTTAAATTCCAGTGAGCAGTTGCTTGACTGCTAAATTTTGCGAAACTACTAACAGCAGAACCAAGTTAAAGTCAGCAAATATCTTAAGTTCTGATGAGTATTTGGAATATATTTCCATCTGCAGCAGCTGTGACTATTAATGGTATTGCCATGATAACTACCCTTACCTAGCTCAGATCTGAGATTTTAGAACCTGTTCCAACCATTTAAAAAGACAAACCACTTGTAAGAACAAAATCAGAGGGTGAGGGACAGCCCTTTACCCTGTGCAAAGCAGCAGCAGAGTTGCAGTAAATGCTCCCTGACAGACTTGAATAATCAATGGGAATGTGTTTCAGTTTTTCATGTCCCATAAAAAGCTTTAATTATTTCACAAATCACCTGTCAAAGCCCAGATAGATCCATTATAAAATGAAAACTATAATCATATCATCTTCATCTGTTTGGATAAAATCAGCTGTATAAAGCCAAGTGCTTCTAGTAAGCCTAAAGTACCAGCATTTATCCATAGGTCCTTACTATATTCAACCCCTCTTGCTTTTAACATCAATCCCATGTCTCTTTCGTCCTGCATTTTCTTGCCCACTTTATCACTCTTTCTATTCCTCCTTTCTTCTTTTCCCTCTAACATCCATAAACCCTCTCAACTACCCAGAGCAGGGAAAGGAAAAAAATGTAAGACATTTGAAGAATGCCATGTAATACACATCTTCAACTTCAGTATGTGCAAAACCACAGAACACACCATAACAGGCAATTCTTGCAGAAGGAAAAGAGACAAATGTTTGAATTTTCATATACTTTGACCAAACAATTTTTGCCCTACTTCTTCACATTTCACTTAGATCAAAACATGCATGATGCTTTTTTTAAATCAGATGTCAAGCATCATAGGTTATGAAAGACTAAAACCAAAACTGTCAGTTACAAAGTGAGGAACCCAAGAATAACAGTGAGATAACGCAATGTTTCTTAAAAACAATCTACTCAAATTCAAGTATTTTAATTCTACCATCAACAAAAATTCCACAAAAGCATATCACATTTTTGCATTGAAACTTCCTGCATTATCTGAACATGATAATCAAACTTTAGATATCTAAGATATTTTTACTTCAACAATCATCAGTGCTTGGCAACACAGTTCAACTGAAAGATAAATATTGTCTAATATCTCTACATTACATCAATTAATTAACATAGCAATAAATTAGTTTCATTAGCATGTTTCAGGCATTAGAAAGTGCTTTACTAATTAAAAGTCCCATATTTAAGCAAATGCTATTTCCAGTTTGTTCATGTAAATTTTATTCCAGAGTGCCTACTATGTTCTAGCAGAGAGCTTATTCCTGTTGCACAGCATAGCTGGGGTGTGCTGAGAAGGCACTGGAGCCATGCAGTGCCCAGCTGGCAGCACAGGCTGCCCCCTCACAGCTGCAATCCAGCACCAACCTGGCCACAGCACTGGAGGATGCTTCAGCTAAGTGCTGCCATTCATTCTAGTAGAAGGCACAGATATGCACCCTGATAGCTTTAAGAAGTGTCATGCCACCACCAACTCAGTTTTTGAGAAATTAACCGATTCAAAATTGTATTTAAAACTTCCTTACTATGCTTCAATACTGTTTTACAGCATTTCAGGGATTGCTTGTTTGCTTTTCATCTTATTGTTTATCTGAAGATGCAACAACAACAGTCACACCTCTATCTTCCTATGCAAATATATTCATGTCTATGTATCCAAAAATCTTATTTTAACTAATATTCATGTTTCTGTGAAAAGTTTTAGATTCATTCTTTACACTAAAACTGTGTCACATCTGCTATCCCTTGTGGGGATGAAGTTATTGAATGAAATATAATTGTTGCACTAATCTGTATGTAACTTTGAGTCTGAGAAAATGTTTTTATCCCTCTAAAGTATCTCAAAACTAACTTTGAAAGGGACAATTGTCAATTTCTTTAAAATTAACCCAGAAATACAACATTCACAGGTGCCTCACAGTAACTTTTCTACAAGATTTATTTAATTTCTACTTGGCAGCAACATTTTAATACTTGCAATGGTATTGTAGAGAAGTTAATGTTCTTTTCACCTCTCATAATACCTCTAATATATACATTTAAATGTTCTCAATGACACACTGACAGGTGCAACTGAAATAGAGATGAGAAAACTGCCAAATCCAAACCAAACCAAATGCAATTTGGTTTCTTCAATTCTTTCAGAACAAACATCTATTCTTCTACAATATTTTAACTTCATTGTCTGCAAGACCAAAAGCAGATAATTTGATTTAAAAGATGTTTAGTGCTAAATAGGTCTGAGAGGAGTATTCCCAAGATGGCATTCTTTTTTGAGTTGATTGGCTGGCACTAAAATTTGCCTATCAGTCTCTCCCTATCACATTTCTCATAACTCTACCTTCTAAGAGAGTGGAAGCATTTTACAAAATCAGAAAGAAGTAGAAATAGTGATTTTTTTTTTTTACTACAATTTAACTTGGTGACTCAAAGACAACTGACACAAAACACCTAAGAACACAACTTCTGCTATCAAATATGGCCCTACTAATGTCACCCAGGGGAAATGGAGACACCATATTTTTTGAAAATTACAATTCTCTAATCGTCACAAAGAACTGATGATTCCTTTGGTGTTCAAATACATCCTGCAGACAACAGAACCTGCTGATGATTTACTGAGCAGATTCCCCGCTTTTGTTAAAGCATCTATTTGAGCAGCACGCACAAGAGAATAAATGTCCAGTTTTGCAGCTCAGCATAACATAAAATTGTTATTTAGAAACCAGTGTAGCATGTACCTGTGGCCTACAATATAAGATAAAAAAGTACTTAGCACAGCAATCCCTGAAAACATTCACCAAATTGTGTTTATATCATTCTTCCATGTATTTTTATCCAAACATTTGCACTGCCAACGCAAAAGAAACAGCAAAGTGGGACTATTCCTATTGAAGAGCTCTGCACAGCTACCAAGTGAGTCTGTGTTATAAGAGCTTCCCATGTCCAGACTTTGCTTTGCTTACAGGTAATAAATATTGCGTGATCAGCTGTAATTTAGCCAACACTTCTTTGTGGATGTAAAACACAACTCAAGTTAAGATTACATTCCAGATTTACAGAAGATTTGAGGTTGGAAGGCACCTGTGGATATCACTGAGACAATCCCCACAGGGCTGCCCAGGGCTGTGTCCTGTCAAATCCAAGCATGGAGTTTCAGCAACCTCTGGGCAAAGTGCTGGAGGGTTCCATCTCCCTCACAGTGGGGGAAAAAGGGGGTTTTATTATTTTCCCTGCATTTCAGTTTGTGAGCATTATGAGGACGATGGAAAGAAAATCTCTTTTAAAAAATTAGAACACTTGATACGGAAACCAGAGAGATAGAAAATTGGACCATCACAGAAATTTAGAATTCTCTTTCCCAACTTTTTAAAGCTTTTAGCTTCTTGCATACTTGAAATCATACAATCTATATAAAGATTTATATTGAAAGACTCAATTATATGGTCCAATTTATTGTGATTCTCGTTGTCAAAGATCCCTTCTGGTTTTATATATATTTACGAAGAGCTCTGTATATGGGATAATTTTTCGTATTGATAAAAATGTGATTAAAACACAACTGTACTTATAACCAGCTTTGTTTATCCATAATGAGCCAATCATAAGTGCAAATAAATGTTCATTTTAGTAAGTATTAGCAGAAAGGCCTTCACCAGCTAACAGACGTAGCAATCTAATTCAGCAGTGCCAATTCTTGATTTAGGTTCTGCTGCACATGGACTGAAAATTTATCTTTTGATGTCAATTTTATTACTGCAAGGAATTTTTTATTCAGCATGTAAACAGACAAATTAGCAGAGTCAGAATCTATTTTTCATATTAAGACATGAATGCGGACTATAAGGGAAACTCTTTGACCAATCCTGTGACTGAGTTAACACAGTAGCAAAACTGAAAAAGATACAAACTGAGATTATAAGTGGTAGAGACTGACAAAAGAAAAAAATGCATCAATGACAGTTCACACCACAAGGATTCAGAACAAGAGACACTCCCACGAGTCACCACGAGCATTTGATACCACAATGGGAAGAAATGTAGCAAACTCATTCATATTATAGCCGAGTTTCAGAACAAAAGCAATTCCTTCCTCTGCAAGAGTGCCAGGCTATTTAATACAGATAAATTTAAATGTTTTTCCTTGTTAGATCTGTGCCTGATTGTATGGAACCACTGCATTTGAAAGGGAGGAATTCCCAAAGGAACAAACAATAAAGATTTTAGGCAATATTCATTAACTGTGGATTCACACTTAGAGATATTAATCTTATGTTCTGCTCACCATAATCATATTTTAAGATGACAATCAGGTCTTAAAAGTGATTAATTAAAACTGACCCTGTAATTTCTATCCATAGTATGCCTAATCAGACATAACATTTATGGGATTTTTCAATTGTACACTGAAGCCTGGTCACATAATTTTGCAGTGAGAAGAAACTCTATAAGACCAAAAAAATCATTATTTTTTATTTTACATTTCATTGCTTCCTAACAGACAGATCTAATGCTCTGGAGATTTTTTATGCATATCAAGACTAATTTTTTTTCCCAGACTGAGGTACCACTACTGTCTACAGCACAGTCCTAGGACTAATACCTCAATGTTTTGTAATTCTTCACTGATAAAAATGCAACTGTACATACATTTGCTACAGAGGAAAAACCAAATATAGCAGAATTTCTGTAAGTATTTACAGTTTTTTTATAGTAAAATATTATTAAACCTAACATAATAGAAGAATTGCAAGTACAGTACAAAGGTTACAACTGATTAAAGTAATAAACAATTCACAGTCTCCAAGATATTTAAGGTCTCCTGTTGATGAAGCTCAAAATCCATTACGGAAGGATAATGCTGGAGAAATTGGCAATCTGAAGTGGAACTGAAATGCATTTTCTTTCAGATGCTTTTTAAACCCCCAGCAGTGCCAGGTCATGACTCTCAGATAATAAAGGCCATAGATAGTTCAAATAGCCTAGAAATGATGGCACTTTCAGACACTGATAGAAGGAGCACATTTTAGAAAGGTTCTTTTTATTAATTTAATGCTGCTGCTGTAACTGCAGTAGAGTCTGAGATCTCAATAGTAAAATGCATTAAAAAGCTATTTTGTCTGCTGCTGTAGATGAGAAATGTAGTTATTTTGCTCAACAGCTGAATTTTTCCAGAATCCCACTAGTATTCCCACAGAAAACTATCTAATCTAGCCAAGAGAGAATGCTGCTACACTTGTTATATAAGAAAAAGTTCTCAGGAAATAATTCACAGATACATGTAGGAACAGAATCTCTGCCATAATGTCCAGATATCACAGAACATTCCAGTCCATTGTCTCATGCAATATGTTAAGAATTATGAATTGCCAAATTTAAAAAAAACCCTCTAAAAATAAAGAGGTTTTTTTCACCTGTGGAACACCCACACCAGGGTTAGAACCAGTGCAGTGCATCACAGAGTTGTTTAGGAATGGGTGATAAATGGTGTTGGCCATTTTCCTTCAGCAAGACTCTCTCCTTAGAGATAACTGCATTATTTTGTATCACAATGCTTCACTAACTAAATTGTACCCCTAGAATATTGGAACTTAAACATGCTGCCTTCTCAATAAAACTTTGCTCTTTCTGTGAAATTGATTGAATCTCTCGCTACATTACATTTATTAGAAGAAATAGATTTGGAGGGTTTTACAACAGGTGTTCACTCAGACTTGTGCAGCAGTGGCAGAACCCATTACATGGACTGTGATTTTAATCTTGTCCTGTGCAGGTCCCCATACCTGGCACTTCTTTTTATAAAGAGAAACATGAGATCTAAATTCTACTTACACACTTAGAAAAGAGATAAGACTAAGTATCAGAAAGCAATTGTTTAGGGCTGAGAAGTAAGAGGACACTTTTTCTCTTTTACTGTTTCAGACATAAGTGGCCAGGAGATTATAAATATACTATTCTTGAAATGTCATTTCTCAGAACCAAAACATAGTGTAATAAATTACTTCTGTAACAATAGTGTATTAAGATTTTTTTTAAAACCCACTAGAGAAGTAGTACAATGGCATTTACAATTACATTTTACAATTGCAAATGTATTTGGTATTTGCCCCCCCCTTCTTTAAAAAAACAAAACTAAGTACAACATAAAGAATAACTTCCTTAAAATCGCTTAACAAAAAGCTACACATGGGCCCCTCAACTGGAAATTTAAACCATTTCCACCTTTCCAGCCCTTAGTCAAATTCTAGACAGTAAGTTCTTAGGGAGCAAAAGGCAAGTCTCTTAAAAAGTTTTCCCCACAAATATCACTTCACCATTTATAACAGCATCAGCAGGATGTCTCATCAAATTGATTTCAAATCCACAGAAAAATTGGAAACTCATGAATGCCATGAAATGTATCTTGGCATTCTTCCTCTCATCTATTACATTTTCTAATAAATAGAGCTTTCTTGAAATGCAATTTCAACTTGAAAATCTGACACACTCTGCAAAAGACCAGGCAATAATACAACTAAATATGTGTGCTGTGATGAAACACATTCATTTGAAATTGGTCTTGAAGCTGCAAATGAATCCACCCATGGATTCACAGGCATGGATGCACAAACCCTGTGCAGAGGCTTGTGGACAGCAAATTTTACATAAGGACTTACTGTAAATGAGTGTTCAACCTATACATAATTTGTACAGATGTAGGACTGAAAAAACATTACACTGAAAAATTACTAGTGAAAGAACACAACTTTCAAAAACAAATTTTCATCACTATTTTTTCCTAAATAGTTTTAAATATTTACAAATACATGAAGAAGTAAGTTTAAAGGGAAAAGGGACAGTTTTACCAGATTATACCCCTTATGTGATGGAATATCAAAGGGTTTGAGATTCTTAACAGACAACTGTGAAGTTATTTCTGAACATATTCAACTTTAACATTAATGTAATCAAAATGTGCATCAGCAGACTGCAAAATTCAGCTAAAAAGAGTTCAACAGCTTGACTTTTTTATTTGGTTAGTAAGTGCTCAACCCCCATCCCCCAAAACAAAGATTAAAATATAAGACAAACCCCACAGAAGCAAAAAGCAAAACAAAAATAAGGAAGACCAAATCAAATAAATTGAAAATACCTACTGTCTGAAGAGCACATATGGATGCAGATTTTAAAGTCACTTAGATATTTCTGAAAGCTTTACACTGTGATTTTCATTCAAAATCACCATTTAAATAAACAACAAAAAAAATACTCTGTATGTCATATATTCCTTTAAATATAATAAAAGCACCTGCAATCTGAACAGGAGCCTTCTATTTTTAAAAAAGCACTGATTTAAAGATTTTGGAGATGCTGCCATTATATTTTAAATTAATATGTAATGAAAAAACCTTAATATTTTCTTGAGTACTTGACAGATACTTACAGAAAAAAGGGCATCAGCTGAATAAGTGTCTCTTTTTTGGGATTGGCTGTGAATTCTGGCACAGTTTGAATAATTTTGTTCATTACATTCCTTAGGTAATTTTGTAGCTGCTTGCGTCGCTCTTCCACAAACTTTGCATCCTAAAAATAGAGAGGAAAAAATATAAATGGCACAAAGAACTTGTTTCTTAACTTCATCATGTAACTAAACCATCCTGGTAAGCATAAAAATTGATCTTTTGATGATCTCTGTTATTACGGCTATATAAATATGTTGACAATATGCAAAAACCCCTTGACTCTGTCCTTAGAGATAAAGGAAAATCATGAATCCTAATAAAACTTGTTTCACAAAAACATCTACTGACAGGATGTCAGATCTTCTCTCTGGCAGAATCTGTCTTCTGTGGACCATAAACCACTGCAATCTTAGAGCAGAACAGCAGCACAGAGACTGTGGTATAACAATTTATGCAATTTTTTGAGATCCAGAATTACCAGTCTTGCAGGAGGAAATGCTGATTTACTCCCACAATGTTTCCCCAACTCACACTTTTCAGATGTTGGGTACACAAAATCCAGAATGGACAGGTATTTGTCCAGCACTTTCATGTTACTAAATTATTATTTTGTGATGATGTTTTCATAGATTTTTTTAAATATTATATCACAACTAGTATATTTTTTTTAATATTATATCATAACTCTCATTAAAATGTTTTACTGAAGTTTCTGTAGCCTTTTAGATCCAGGATTTTATACTATGTTAGCCCAAATAAACAGAATAGAATAAACTTCACATTCTGTTGATGGACTTAGAAGTTAGAAGTTTATCATGACCAGAAAGCTGCCATGCATCCCATAACTTCCCTGTTGTTGAAAACTTTTCCCTGTGAGGGATGACAATTACATGGACTATAATCTAAAGGTGACACATTTCCCAGGAACAGGGAGCTCTAACAGTTTTACAGTGACATCAGGTGCTGGATGCTTTATGCTCAGCCAGAGCATTCTGTCTCGGGCAGGCTGGCACAGCTCACCTGGTTTAAATGTCACAGTATGTTCTTTAGGCACAAAGCCAAACCTATTATTAGACAGCTACAGCTCTCAAAAACAACCATTAACTAAAAGATGTGTCTATCCAAACTGTATTATTTATGTCTGTAAGAAAAGGCATTGAAATTAATTCTTGTTTCTTGGGGGGAAAAAAAAAAAAAAAACAACGCGCCAACAAAACACCATAAATACATTCGACAACACTGAATAAATTCATTGTATGGAAAAGGTTCAGCCCATGCTGCCATGCAGGGGATGCAGATCTGAAGGTTATTGCTTCCCTAGATAGAACAGAACAACACCATCAAAGCAGGGATCCTCCTTCAAGTTCAGGAGGAATTTGCTGTAGCATTCCTAGAATCTTCACTGACATTTTGTTCTCTTCTTCCCTCTCATTAGAAGTTAACAGGAACAGAAATATTTTTATGAATAACAAATCAAACGTAATTACAGGGACAAAATAGAGTATGACATAAGAAATTGCTGAAAACATTCACACATACTGACTTCAAAAACTTAAGCAGTGCTTACGTTGTTTAATTAAATTAACAAAATTCCAAAATATATACAGATTCATTTTGTTTTTGTTTTCTTACTTATATGAACTTACACAGATGTCCAGTCCTGTTTTAACATTCCATTTCTACGTGAATACATTTCATTCAATGTAGTAATGTAATGAAAAATTAATTAATGTATTCATTAACCAAATAAATTAATTCAATGGAGATCTAAGTGAAAATGAAAAACCCTATATATTATATACTTTGCTATTTCATTTTTATCAGTCACATATTTTTTCAGCAACATACACACCAGTTGTGTTGCAAGTGACTTGAAACTCATCCTTTATTAAACCAACAAAGCTGCGGTGTTGGAACTCCCCCAAGCCCCTTTGCAGGGTCACCGCCCAATTCCCAGAGCTGAGAGCAGCTGCTGCTGGGATAGAGCAGAGCAGAGCTTGCTCCCTGCCCTGCTGCAGGGGGACAAATGTGGGGAACTGAAGCCTATACAAGCTGTTGGGAACATTAAAGCAAACATTTTAATTCATGACGACACATAATATTACCATAAAGTGGAACTATAGTAATAAATAAATGTGCTCTTCAATGCTAATTAAACAATTAGTATTGAATAGCACCTATGTTACTATTTTTTTCTTTTCACTAGGATTTTTGATCCCACTGGATTCTTCGGTGAGGCTCAAGGAACAGCCTTGTGTTCCCCTCTTTCCACTCTGACGGTTTAAAATACCACATCATCCCATTGGAGGGACACTTCTTTGCTGCCCCCAGCTGTGTGGGGATGAACACAAGACAGGGACTCATGGGAGATGTCTGGGAAGAACAAAAAGTTTGTGGAAGAGCTTTGGTTCTGGAAGCTTTAACCACATGAGCACAGGGGATGTTTGGCACCTGAGCCCATTTCGGTGGGAGCTCTCCTGCCCCAGGTGCTGTCAGGCTGTGCCATGGGGGAGGACAATCCTGCTTTGCTCCATGAGCCACTCCTAGGGCTGGCCCAGGGGCAGCTTAGAGTCGTTCCCAAGAGCTGCCTCACCCTCACTGCACTTGTTCATTTTATTTCATCACTTCTGTCAGTTATGGTTTCACAAGAAAACCTCTATTGTTAAATACCACATTCAGCAACTTTTTCAGTTCTGAAGTTTTTTTGGTCACAAACCTTTGACAACAGCATTTCAATTCTGAAATTATTTCAATTATGTTTAAGTTTTCTCTTAAGCAGAAGTCGCATTCCTTCTGTACTGTAAATGTGTTTAACAAAAACCATCTTCTTTCACAGGAAGGACTTTGTTATAGACACATGAGCTAAATGCTGAATGTAGGTACTTTCTATTCCTTATGTTACGCTAAAGAGTCTCCTTGACTACAGAACATAATGGCACAAAGGACTTTTCTAATTAAGACTGCCAGAACATGCTTAGCGAAGGCACTTTTTGTTGTTTACAGCTGAACAAATTAATGCTTATAATATGGCTATTTTTCTGCCATTTGTCCAAGAAACAGGCTGAACATCCCGAAATAAAAACCCAGCCTGAAAACGGTTAAAAATGTTCTTTTACTCTAACATGAATTTGATCTGTAAAACAAACACCAAGCAATCTACCATGAAATTCTGTACCATGTACTAAGGCTCGTTGTGCTCACCAGAAGCAATGTAAACCAAGGTCAAAATGATTCAGCTCCAGGTCTGCACTTTGTCATTAAACGTGCATTTTGCAACAGCAGGTTGGCTACTCAGAAGAATGATTTTAGCACAGAGTTGTTACTGCCAAGCTGTTGCAGTAATAAAGAGTTTTTGTCACAATATAGTAAACAGAACTGGTAACAGAAAAACACAACTGGCTCAAAATCTGGCCAATTTTTTCAGTCTTAAATTATAAAAAGGTACCTATAACCTTCTTTTCATTGGGCCCAATTATCCACAGCAGAAATCTAGGTAGTACTTTACATTTCAACTCATAAACAAACACCTACTTTTATTTGCAAGCAAAAAATTCAGGGAAATTTTTTGCTTTGGGTTTGTATCAGTGACACCCACCTCCTACTTCCAGTACATGTCTTTGGTGATTGTATGAGTTGATATAAGCCTACATTTGCATATGTACTCACACAGAAAACAGAAAATATCTTCCCCTAAGGTTCAATATACACATTTACACTTGATGTGAATTTACTTTGAGGACAAAGTAATTTTGTTAAAATTACAAATATATACACTTTGCAAAAAAACCTTTGCATTTTCACATTATTAAAGGTTAGATTTCATCATTTCATTTGTAGAGAAACAAATACATACACAGTAAGATAAAGTAACAGTACTTAAATAAAGACCCACTTTTTCACTGAAGTTTTTAAAGCATATTTTCTAAAAAATAAAACTGCTACTGTTTCTGTACTAACTACAGTGAAAGTAATTTACTAGCCTAGCCCACAGTTCAAGAACACACAGTTTTGATTAAGAAACCACAAAATTTCAGTTAACAAGGAAAACTCCTTCAGATAACAGAAGCATCAAAACACATCTGGTAAAATATTTTTAATCTGAAATTCATGTCTCCCAAAATGTTGTATGAGATTCTTTTTGACTGATAATTTGCCACATTTCTTCTGCCCATGGCAAAATGCTAGTATCAAATTACAAATCCCTAAAAATTTTAATAGATAATGGAAAAGTTAGAGACTCTCAACATATATTAGACTATGATGTTAAGGTGTAAATTCAAGAAGCAGAGTCTTGATGTACCATATTTTATGTCATGTTCTTTTGCAGTTTTTCATTACAAGCAGAGTTCATTCCCACTTGCAGTTTAAATTGTTTCACATAACTGCTGGTCTTTCATACACACTGCTAGTATGGAACAGATGGTGAAACACTGATATTCTTCATTATTAATGGGACAGCTCATTTAAGATGTTTCAAATATTTTCCAGGAGCTTTTGGAAATGCTATGATTGCCATGGTTACCTGCCATGATTTAGGGACAGATAAAACACTTTTAGATTCCGGCCTTGGTGCTGCTGCAATCAACATCAAACTCACTGCTCCTGAGGTTCTAACCATTACTTAGCATTTAACCACCCTCCTGCTGGTAGCACGGGTTGGGGGGGGGAAGATAACCCAAACAAAACCAAACAGCAAAACAGCTGAGGGCTCAATCCAACTCAATTAAGATAAAAGGAAATACGGCTTAGGACTTTAACTAACCCCTGATACCACACAATGCATCCCATCCTAAATAAAGCTGACAGTACTGCTATTCAAAGTTGAACCTGCAAATGCAGAAATAAACTCAGGTTATTCTAATGTAGCCTAATATTTTCCACCATCTTGGCCAACCAGTCTTAGCAAAATTATCATATCAGTTTTTATCTATTTATGAGGCACCAAATGCTAACCTCAAAATGAAGCTGGCAATCAGAAGCTGAGATGGGAGTTAATTAAATATTCAATTGCTGAGTCATTCTCACTAGTTTGTAATTAAAAGTTACATAGCAAATATTCACTTCACAGACTGACACCTTTACACAGGTCACAGTAAAATGTAACTCCAGTGCATTTGTCCTTAAGTAACTATTGCATCATAAAACTTTAAGGAAGGTACAGTTTCCAATCCTAAATATACCAGATGCCACAATACTACACAAAAATAATCTCAAAATTATTGAAACTACATAAAATTTCCATCTTACTTATATTGCCAGATTCTGTATGGCAGAACCAGGCCAGCATTATACAACGTAACAAAGGGATACAATACATGAAATTGTCATTTTCCCCACCCCAGTGTGAGATGGTTTTGTCCATTTACTATTCAGTGGAACTAACAGCAATTTCAGAGGATGAGATACAAAGAAGAAATCAAGGAACTGTCAGTTTTGAAAAGAAACCTATTTTCCTTTAAACAGAGATTTACTACATAATTGTAATTATTACTCTGTGTTTATCTACTAAAATAGCTGATGCATTTCCATCTCCAGCTCTGGGTTCATTTCAATGGTACCAGAAAAGTGCTTTTAGATAAAGTAGTTTGAAAAAGACATTGCTGTAAACCCGGCCAGCAGCAGACATGCTGAGTGTGAGCTGAAGTCCTGCAATACCCTCAGTCAAGCACCAATTCATTCAAAGCAGCATTTTAATCAGTAAATATGCCAACAGAAAAAAGAAAGCTTGAGAATAAATCTAAAACTGATTTTTTTATAGTGTTGTGGTTAATGCCACTGTTAGAAAAAGAACTCAGTAATGTTATGCTAATAAAATCCAGTGTCATCTAAATATTTTGTTATTTGAAGACATATGCCAACCATGTGTTAATTTGTCAAATGATCAGGAATCAACTGTTAATTAAAATGCATCAATAAAAAACTGCAGCAAGACCCCTAGGGCTCATCTCTTGCTCGTCTATTGAATAGGGAAACACTATTTCTGTTTTCTCTTCAGACAAAGTATTAGCAGTTTACCCTATAATTTTATTCAGGAGATTCTGCAAACTACAACACAACAGTTCATGAAATTGAGATCAATTTTTTTCACTAGCCTATACTACAGTAATAACTATCAACAACATTAGTTAAAAATGTGTCTCAGTTCAGTGCTTCTCTCCAACACCGCAGTTTTCTTTCCTAATTTCATTCTTTAATCTGGTTGAAAATACCCTGAAGACCAATAAAGATAGACTCTGAATTTAAAATAACAACAAAATAACCCACCTCAAAATCCTTTCGAAACACGGTACATACACTGCTTACAATGGACAAGCTTCTATATACAGTAAGCTTACAGTGATGGAAAAAAAAAAAACAAACCAATAAATAGATTTTAAAAATCAATAATTAAACAAAAACTTAACTCATGTAAAATTCTAGATTCTTCTTTAACAAAAATTTTTTATTCTGATACCTTCTGATGGGATGATTCTGTTTTCTAAAATATAAATTGAATTAATGAGGAATATTAATATTAAGTGCCCATAATTTATTGTGCCTTCATGCAAAGATATTTTACATGATACAATGAAGAAAACCAGATTTTTCATGCAAGAAGTGCCTTCAGCATTTCACATGATCTGAAGTATTCAATATTTTGTTTTCTTTAAAAAAAAAAAAAAAGCTGTATAGCAACTAAGATTGAAATTTGCCAATATTTATAAAACAATACATTTTGGGAAGGAGAAGGGAGGTTACATTTTTCCCTTTCCTTACCTTGATATGTAAGGAAAGGGAAAAATGTGGGTAAAATTTCAAATTCAAAAAAAGAATTACTTTTATTTTTGTAATTAGGTGTCCCTGTTAAGATTTCTCTGAAAGGAAGTTTATTAATCCAAGTAACTTGGTAATTTAGCATCACCATCATAATAAGAAATAAATATAGAAAATTTATTTTTATATTTTCATTTTATACCAGGAGGCTACTAGAATATCTAAATGACGCATGAGTTGTTATAAAACTGCCATATTTTTATCTAGCAGTTGTCCAAGCAGCATGTAAATGACTTTCCTTTTTTTCCCCATAATGTCATGATGCAAAGCAACACCATCTGAACTGTTTCTATGGGCTCTATATTCAATAATTTTTTAGAATAAATTGCTTCTCTTGATTATAGCATTACAAGACAGCAAGAATAAAAACATCTCTTGACAGGCAAAGTTTTGTTTTGTAGACCCTAAATAGTCTGTATTCCTTCTTCCTAAACTTCAACAGCAATTAGCAGGAAATTTTTGTAACTTGAAAAGAAAATGACTCAATTCACCATTTCATTGAAATGGTGCCCTTGAGCACCAAATGAACAGATTAATTCAGTGAGACATTCTGATGGAGATGGAGAAGCACGAGCTGGAGAATTGTTTACCTTTTAAATTAAACCCCTGAAAATGAAATATGCTGCTCTGCACTCCACTCAATTTCACCTTCATGCCGAGTTTCAGGTAACCCAGACATTTCATGCCACACAATGGGAAGCATTTACTATAAAGTATTTGTCATACAAAAGCCAACCATTTCCTGCTGACTTATTTCTCTTCTCTTGGATACTGATATGACAAAAAAATGGAAATGAAGAAGAACTGAATGCTCTCTTCTAAGTGCTGTATACATAAAATATCAACTGCAGTCTTATGCAGTAGAAAACCCAGATTCAAAATCTGAAATACTCTGTATTCCCCCTTAGTGTGCAGGTGATAGTGTTAGGAAACAGGTGTGCTGTGACCAGAAATCTTAATGACTATGCCAGGACTCACATTATTTTTATTTCTATTTGTATGGTACCACAATTAAGCTGCATATTTGAAAACCAGATTGTATTCATTTAGTCCCAATTGCTATTTTAAACTTTCTGTGAGAATTGAACTTTTCAGCTACAAAGTAACACAGTGAATTTACAGAACAGAGTTTCTTTAGTGGCTTTAGAATGGCACAAAAAATATATATACTGTGGTATATTACAGAATTATCACATACAACCATATATGAGATTAATTTGAGTTCCTTTCCTGGTTTGAACACAATACAAATGGGTCCATTTCTTTTCCTTTGACCCACACTATAGCACAAGCATATCTGTCAAATATATATAATTTTTCTACATTAAAAATAACATTTTCTATATAAAATAATAACAATAATAATTTTTACAGAAAATATTATTTT
>VZRH01003883.1:658992-739148 GCA_013397555.1 Urocynchramus pylzowi
ATTATTTTATATATAAAAATAATATAAAATAATATATTCTATATTCCTTTTCCTATAACCCACAAGGCAAAAGACTGTATGAAAGTAACTCAATACACTAGTTAAGTCCACTAAGAGGGTTAAAAATTAAAATCTACTTACTTTGAAAATTAAGAATAATACAGAATTTAAGCTTCTATATTACATAATACCTAAGTAGCATTAGTGAAAGCAATATTTAACTTCAAATTTTTAACATATAACTTGAGGATTTATACTTTCAAAGCTTTTCTCCTTTAATAAATGTATCCCAATTCTGAAACATCAGAGTCATAATTTTCTACCAATTCTACTTGAAGACATTGGATATCAAAGCTTAGTACCAAGAAACATTATTTAGCCCCCTGTCCCACGTGCATTGACAACAAGTTTTGCTTTCTTCTCAGCTCCCCCTGCCAGTCTGACTTTGATAAAGTAATCTGATGAAAGATAGTTTCTGTGCGCTCCTAAATCACATGGAGGACAAAAGCACATATATCTGTACTTCTGATTACAACGCAAGCCAAACACATACTTAAATTTTAGGATGCCCTGAATTGTTTTGCTGAATTTGGACAGAAAACCAGCTAAATATAAAATGAAATTACTTTCTCCTCTGAGCTTCTTCCTGCACCATCTCTTTCAAACATTCCATATGTCTTCTGTTATTGTCTATGTACTAGTTAAACAGGAATTGTTATACTTCCCATTTTCAAATACATATTTTATGTGGGAGGGGTGTGTGTGTTTCTTAAAAAACCTTGTTCCTATCATGCTGCTTCCCTTTCCAAAGGGACTTCAGTTCCTCCATCATCTGGTCTAAAAGCAGCTTTAAGGGGGTACTGTCTGTGAACAGACACGTCCTGCTCACCAAAATCTGCAATCATCTTTTACAGGAGAGAAATGTGTAACAGGGGTTACACAGCAATAACCCCATGTGAAACCCTTAACAGCAAAAATGCTAACATCAAACTCTAATTTAAATGGTTTCAAATTTCTTCATATATATATATGAACTTCCTATTTATATATTTCTTCATATGTACACACACACAGAGCCAGACAACTCTACTTGACAAACTTCCTAAAAAAACAATAAACATTATAAGCACAAGAGGAAGCTCTATTGTTTTCTTTTACCTTCAATAAAATCTTTATCTTCTCTGCTTTTTAATCCTAAAATAGTTATCCTACAGCCTATCTTAAATTCTTCACTATCTTCTGCAACAGGCAAACAGACCAAACACTGGTAAAAGGCAGCTTTGCTGTTGGGAACAAAGAAAAGGAATCCTGCACTCTGTGAGCAAAGGCAAGTTTCCACTGACATAAATGGGAGAAAGACAGAGCTCCTGGAAGCAGAACTTGCAGAATCACAACATACATTCCAGAAGCCAACTTCATATGTGTCCCAAATGCTGTCTGATGTTGTCATATGCATGCTCATGTATATGTGTATATACCAATAAAATATTTTTAAATATATGCACATAATATTCTTCAACTTTTTAAAATAGGGAGACATACAAATTAATCTATAATTTAGATTAGCCACTGATAGGTGAAAAGTACATATTCATTTTATTGAACTAACATTTGAAACATTTATTTTAGAGTTCTGTATTGTTCCCCCAATGTAACTGAGAAGTCACAGCAAAGTCACTCTTCTGATCTCAGACAATTGCTTTGTATTCTTTCCATATGGGGTATCCAGTATTTTAAAGGAAAGCAGAGGATATCAGGCAGTCAAGTCAGCACTCAGGGCAAAACTATCTGATTCAATTTCTCCTCACTCAGAGAATCAGTGAATTCAGGTCTTCGGTAGAACTAAAAAACCATTTCTATTTTGACATGCCCTCTACTGGGACAATACTCTTGCAAGAGGATTCTTAATTACATCTTTACTCAGTTACAGTAATCTGCCCAATGTAGAAGCATTGGGATTTTAAGGCTGCTGCAATATTTAAAAAATTAGACTAGCCAGTCCAGTAAATATTGATGTATTAATATTTAATCATTATTTTGAGTGACACCAACACAACACCAGCAAAGGTTCAGAAGCCAAACATAAGCTAAATGTTATCTTAAATGAAAAAAAATTAAATTGTATTTTTATGCAAAAACCTACAGGGAACCCTTTCCAATCAAGTGCTGTGATTGTATAGAGCTCCTCCTCACGAGCTTCCCAGAAGTGGGCACACTGCACTGGAGTGCTGCCCCGTGGAACCCAGCCTGTCCTGGGCATTCCTGACAGGAAGGCAGCAGTGACAAACAGTGAGAATGGACAGATGAGTTCAAAAGATCCCAAGTACCTGAAGGCTTGATAAAAGGAAAAAATCTATCTCATGCAAGAAACATCAGTCTGAAATTACAAATTTTGGTATTTACAGCTACATAGAAAATACTGAGCAAATCACAAACCAGGCTGATACATGGAGAACATGTTTTAAAATTACAAAACCTGAACAGTTCAAATGTTAACAATACAGTTGAAATTTGTAAGTTTTAAAGAAATTGATCTGCATGTTAAAAAAGAATTAAAATATACGCTGAGTATATGACATTTCTCTTATACACACAACACAAGGGAACAAATATATTTCTTGTCCTACTCAAACAAAGTATTGATGAATTGAAAAAAGAACTCTTATTCTTGTCAGGATTACTCATAAAGATTTTGACAACTATTTGCTACCAACACTGAAAGATCTTTAGTAGACAATACAGAGCATGGGCACTAGTATATATGAAAATTAATACATGGACTCTTGCAAGCATTATTATTTTCCTTCAATAAATACCTAACTTGATTCAAAGCAACATTTATAGAAGAAATTATTCTCTTCCCTGTTTTATTTTAGTTCAAACTTTAGTTCAAACTAAATTCAAATGTTAAACTAATATGCTGAAAATGAGTTAGCAAGCTGAAAGGCAAATACACACTCTTCTTTGTAATTGCAAAAAGGTTACTTGTCCAAAGCAGTATTCTTTCCTCTTTTCAGCTATTTTTCAACTAATAGGTTTTCTGTTATTAAATTTAGGTTTCCTCAAGCATTAAAGCTAGTTTTTAATATTACACGTATAATTTGTTGAAATGCCATGAACATGAACTTTTAAGATAAATTGTCCCAACTGAAGGAAAACAAATGAAAGGCAAAAATACATTACAAATATAATTATCAAGATTTATATTATTATTAAAAATAATGAATTATAATTGTTAAATATTTTCAAATTCCACTGCTACTTGGTGAAGATATATAATATTTGATTTTCCAACTGTTTAAAATATTCATTCAGCTGAAATTCTGCTTTCTTTTTGCATTTTCCCAATGTCAAACTCTACAACTTTGCATTTGAATCTGACCTCCCTGACTTCTATTGCAGTAAACAGGGAAAATATGCACGAAAATTAATACTTCTCTGTATTAATTTTTTATTAATTATCTCTTCTAGATAAGTTCCCTCCTCTGAGCTCCAATATTTTGCATTAGCAAAGTACTGGACAGTATTTTGTCAGTCTGCAGGAGTGATTCCAGGTCATTCTGCAGAATATGGTGTCCTCTTGTAGTCCTGGAGGATCCTAATTCTGGGACATGTAACCGAACACAGAATTCAGTGCTGGTTTCAATTACAGCAATACCTTTGGATGCCTCTGACATCTACAATAAGCACACCACCTTCACTAACCCCACAGTACAGAGTGCATTGAAGGGATGCAGGGAAAAAACTCATCCAGGTACTGACCTGAAGGATATAAAAGCATCAATGCCATTTTCCAAAAGCTGTAAAATGATCATTTTTAGCCATTTACACATGGAGGACTGGTTTTTACCAATATGTTATTTGGGCATCTAATAGCACTGAGGAGTGGCAAAGGATGTGAAAGCCATAGATTAATGTAAGAAATACCTTTGTTAGCAGAATTCAGCTACTGAGCCTCTTCTTTAGGCATTGATTTAAGATTGTATTGATTAATCTAGAAATGGGAAGACAGCTCCAATTCTATCAAAACCAGAAATGGTAATATCAGAGAGAAAAAATATCTATTGAAATCTAACTTCATATTTAAAGGTAAACGTGCTTTTGTAGCCACTTCATTTAAAAAGCAGTATTGAAAAAAAGTAGTACTGGCAATATCGCTTCTAATGTTTATTATCACACACTTCCATGTGTAACATCCTGCACAAATCTTCATCCTAAACTGAAAGTTCAGCAGAATTCCAAGACAGACTTTCCCACATGAATTAATTAATTTTATACTTAATTTTTAAACCTTCCTTTTAAACCTTCAACTGGCCCTGGAAAGCAGGGCCATTTTAGGGCCTTTAACCCATCTCAGTCAGTCACACAGCACAATTATTTTCCAAATAGTACAAATTCCAAAGGGGAATACATTCTGTGACACACAGAATATAGCCCCACTAAAAGGACAAAAATCTACCTGCACAATGTGCTGTGCAAAAAAACTCCAGTGTGACAAACTGAGCCTTGCACAGCTGAGGTGACAACATCACTATGTGACTTTCCAGGTCACAACCACACCATTGCCCCACATCTCATAACAGGAGACTTTCAGAAGTGCAAGGGATGGCACCCATTTCTTACCTACCTGTAAGAAAGAAACCTTTTTCTGAGATCTGATAAGTGGTTGTGGGTTTATGCAAGATAAAGGTAGAATTTGGCTCAAAGCTAAAACACCATAAGAATAAGCAATGCAAATTTTTTAATGAGTTGCTCAACTGATAATTTTGTATGCATCAATTGTGCAACTGAAGCTGTAACTCAATTAGTATTTAAAGTAATTAAAGATGAAAGAGTATCAAAAAAGCTTAAAAGGCGTCTTTCATAATTTACTGAAGTGGCTGATACTCCATCACTTCAAAAAAAGGAGAATTAGTTATATAACAAAGAAGAAAATGCCTGGTTTCCATTACAAAAATGTCCACTAAAAATTAAATGAAAAATGCATGATCTTCTAATAGATGAAAAGAAAAGCAGGAAAGCTTTCATAAGTACTTCCATTTCCTCAGTCAGCAGGCAATGAACCACATTAACTGGATCTTATGCCAAGCAAACAGACATATGGATTTCATTGATAAATTTCATATATATTTGTATCACCACCATCCATCCCAGATTATATGCATCACTGCCATTTTACATGTGCCAAACTTACTACTAATTTTTAAAAAATACCTGGGAAATCATTGGAAGTCAAAGTTACTATCTTTAAACATTCATAATCTACATTCACTGACATCTGAATGCCAGTAAGGAATTTCTAACTTTTCTCTATTTCTTTTTGAAAATTTATAGTACTTCATACAAATTAGCAAAGATCATTTTTCTAACACAGACAAAGGACAATTGTGGCATTTTAATAATATATGTATTACTGTAGTCTTAAACCAAACACAGTGTCATGAAGATCTGAGTTTTGAAGTCATTATGTCAGCTGTCTTTTGATCTACATGGATCACTATGGTTGGAGCTTCTAAAAATATTTAATACAAGAACTCAGTGGTACAAAGGCAAAAAAACAGTAAAAAGAGAAAGTCCCATGTAAAAGCTAAAAAATTAGATTAACCTTAAAAACTCTAATTTAAGAACCCAGCCGTTCAGTAAAGATGTTTCAGTCATAAACACAATTTAAATCTCCAATATATTGGAGATTTTATTTGTGATAGCTAAATGAAATTTTTAGATAATTACTATGTTGCAAAGGAAAATTACTTCAATTACTTCTCAATCCTTACTGGACTTTTAGTGTACATTGCAAAGTGTATTTACGCCCTTGATCAGTTTTAAGTTTTGATGATTAAAGATTTTAATTACATGGTACTACATATTTACTACGTACATACTACAATATTGACTGTTTCATTTCAAAATCTCTATAAGATAGGAAAACACAAATTCCCATTTTGAAATGGCAGGGCTAAGACACAAAGACATAGACTACAGGAATTAAGTACCTAAATGTCTTTAAAAAGCTGGTTTAAAGAACTTAAAAGTGTTGGTGAAGAGTGCAGGAATTCAAGGAATTTAGATTGATATTTTTTGAAATTTACAGAAAGATTTGATTAATTACTCACCACTGTTAATTGCCAGCATTTTTTTTTTGAGAGAAATGGAGAAAAAACTTTATTTTACATACCAGGCTGTCCAGTAAAGTTTTTGAGGGTTTGTGCATTTGTGTACGTTACCAATATTTCATTCAATAAAACTTCTCCATAAGTGGAAAAACCAATGCATTACCTACATCAGTGAATCTCCAGCTGGTAGAGAGAACGGCTATAAAAATAGCATGTACTAGCAGGTGTAAAATATTTGAGTCACCTCATTTTTTGTGTATGGATAAGAGGTTTTCCCCCAGCTTTTACTGATACTGTGAGTTCTTTCAAGTACCTTGTTTCCAATGGCCTTTTTTGGTGGGAAGTTAAAAGTCCTCACTTGCTGGTACTTATTCTGTAATTTCTGATGCAAACTTCTGAACTCTGCGTACCTTCGATAGACATTCCACTCATCATCTTTTATCCTGATATAAACCTGCAAAATACAGACAGGGAAGGGAATAATGTAAAGACAAGCAGGGCTGATGTGTGTCCTTCACTTCTTAAAGCCTCCTGGCTCAGCACCTTCATGCGAGGCATCACAAGTTCCAGGACCCCACAGCCACAAATCCATGTCTGGCTGCATTTGCTATTGCTGTTGTATATGTCATTAACCTCACCCACTCCCTTCTCCCTTTTCCTTCTCTTTCTCTCTCTTTCTCTTATTTTAATCAAGACAAACACAGCTTGCTCATTTTAACATGACTCTGGGGCAACCATGGCAGCACTTCTTGTTACCATGGTTTCCAGCATATTCTACTACCCAGTGACCAAAGGAAAAAATAATTCAATACCACTATGAAATTGATTTCTGTGTCCTCAATACAGTTTTTCAACTTTGTAAATTAGCTTTGAAGCATCAGAATTGCAAAACCTAATTTTATCCAAAGTATGAAACTTAATTTACTTCCTAACAAAATTACATTGAAAACTAAACTAGAAATTTTATTGTTTGGAAAATAAACACAGTTCATTCTTTCTGCTTGTATAGGACATTAAGTATAATTTAACACAGCTGTAGTTTTTGTGGTTCTGTTTTTGTTTGCTGCTCATTATTTCATGAGCCTATTACCAATTACATGTTAAATATTCGCTTTCTCTAGGAAAATGTCATGCAGAAGTGAAATATACTTACAGAAAACTGAGACTTCACTCTTTCCTAGGGAATGACAAAGTTTAAAAGAATGCTGAAACAGCACAAGTCAGAAACTCTAAGCATCAGAACTTAAGATACAGAGTGACCTTTCCCTCTGCTCCTTCAATGGAATCTGTAGTTTATTCATTCACTCGCACACATGCGTGTGTGTGTGTTAATAACCCAAATATTTCACATCAGGAATTAAGCTGGAACAGTACTGATGACACTGCCTTGAAGCTCCAAAATCCCCCAGTAATTTAGTAGTAAACTGTGATGCAAATATCAGAAGAACACTTATGTAAAAAAGCAACACCAACCACCATCACACAGAGTGGGCAGTAACAACTATATTTTTGTGGAAACTAGATAAAAATAAAATTTGGATTTTGATGTGACTAATTTCAACACTGAATTGCAGCTTTTCTTGGTGATTGAAGCATGGTCCTTCTCTCTGAGATGTTCCAAGTCCTTCAGAGAAAAAATTCCATTTTTCTAAGGACTAGTGGTATTTCAAAGATTGTGTCCTCTTCCATAAACACTGCCCATGCTTTGGTCTTTGTGAAAATCTCTCTTCAGACATCTACTTTCTCAAATTTATAGGAGGGTTCTTTGCAAAAAAATACAATATATTATGCAGATACTATGCAAATTTTGTCAAATTAGAATATTTCAGTGTAGAAAACACTAATACATTTTCTACAGGAAGACTATCATTCCAAAAAAGGAATGCTATAATTCCAAGATTAGCACATCTAAATATAAAAGATTCAGAGTATTGTGAATTACAAATGCATATGTAAACAAAAATTCAACTAGTTCTGGTAACAAGAATTCAGATACTGTAATGATGGAACCACAATAGTAAGTCTGCCAGAAGTATTCAGATTTCTTTTTTACTTTGAAAACAAAGCCAGGATAATTAAACACCTACTGGACCATCTGTTTTAACAATTGAGTACATCTTTAAAGGCAAATGGAGGAATAGATGAAATGCAACTATTTTGCATAATTCTAATCAAATTTATTTAATGTAGTAAAAACTATATTAAAATCTTTATTCACCCAGCTCCCGGTCTATTCTCACTTCAACGTATACATTCCTAAGATTCATGTTTCAATTTCCCTGTGGGAGGCAGGGATGACCAAAAAAANAACAACAACAAAAAACTATAAATTATTTTTAACTAACTTATTAAATATGAAAATCCTAATTTAACTAAGCACTTATCTTTGCACATGTGATTTGCTGAATCATGAAGTTTAACATTTTAACATTACCTGTTAAGCTGTAACCCATAGTTAACTAACTAAGGAATTCTGTACGCTGTAATTGAAATTTTTCAGGACTGCAAAAACATAGATTGATTTCTTAGATAAAACTATTGGAAAGTTTCTTACTGTTCTTCTATGTACATAGATATTGATTTCATTTAGACAGCAAGAAATGAAAATGCAATATTTGGAGCCCTGTGCCATATTGAATTTATTGACAATCAACTAATAGACTGTGAAAGGTATATTAAAGCTCATGACACAGCACACATTTAAACTTTTATTATTTTTTTATTACTCATATTCCCAAGCCAAGGGATTGCTACACACTTAATGCAAAGTTGGGAAATCAAACAAAGTAAAAACTAAATTATTTGGATAAACTTATCCTAGTCTAGTCACTGAAGGCATATAGTTATCTTAGGGCCATATTAAAGCAAGTTGAAATTACTAGTCTCAGGCTTATTCTTAGATCAATTTAGAAGCACAATTCTAAATAATTTCATTTCCTTTCTGATGTTCCAGTTTTCATGATATCACCCAATTCCTAACCTACTTAAATAATTTTCAGACAATGAAAATGTACAGACTAAATCAAAATCACTGCTAGAATATTTACATGTAGACAAAAGAGTTCACTTTAATATTGTCTTGAATATAAAAAAAAAAATTAAGTAGTTTCCGTTTGTAATTTAGGAGCACTTTCCACTTGGGTGTCCTGTGTAACGATTGACTAGTAACCTTTCTGTAGCTAAGAGCTACAGCATCTCTGAGAAAAACTTCAGTTAATAAGTATGTTTAATGAATTAGTCTGTTATTTTCTCATCACAAACATGTCTGAGATTTGGAGAGCAATAGCAATAACAGTAGTAATTTAATAGTATTTATCAGTCTACTACCTGCTAATGTAATATTACTGAAATGCCAAAAATCTTCAGAGAATCAATGTGAAAGCACAAGTTTAATGATTGCCTACTGAAATGAAAAATCCTGCTGCCATAGTACTGGGGTTTGAGCCAGAAGTTTCTTAACAGGTTAAGAATCTTCAAGCAGTTCTGAGCCAAAAATGCTGTTAGCAAGTCCTGGTAACAGACTGGTACCAACTGACACAGCTCATTGCCTTTTACATATAAAAGCCTGAGAAAAATAAAGGACAAAAGCCAAAATTCTAACTTGGTCCAGCTCCAGCGTACAGAGACCAAATGCCTGTGGTCTCATCCTTCTGATCTGCAGAAGTCCCGTGTGGGTGCTTCTGTTTTCTGATGCAAAATATAGTTTGGTATATTGAGGATTCACTTTTGTCTCTCTCTAGTACAGCTGGCAGCAAGAGATAATGACTGAGATCTTACAGAACTTTCTCCTGTTGCAATGACATCTATGCTGTAGAATTCCAGATTAAACATCAGGAAGAATATTCCCTACACAAAGTTACTCCTGAATCTTGCCTGTAAATATGGCTCCCATTTCCTGGAAGGATGGACTGAATACATAATGAAAAATTAATTCTAAGACAGAAAACTCTATTGATGGGAGCTCCACAAATACAGAAATTGCTGAGTCAAAGTCCTTGTGAGTCCATGTCCCATTCCAGAGGAAAGGGAATAATGTTAAGGGAAGGTGAGCAGTGAAAACTCTACTAAACCACAAATAAAAATGGCACAAGATACAAGAGAACTCAGGACATTTCAGCAGCAGAACACTTCAAAGGACAGAGAGAATACTGAGAATGTTTGTAAAGAATCAGTCCTAGGCTGAACAAGGTCATGGTTTTTTGAGCATAGAAAAAAATGATGGACAGCAGAAGGAATGCAAAAGACACTGATCTACACTAAGGAAGCTCCTGTGACATTTACCAGCTAAGTAAGCATTAGAAGGGGATAAAAAAAGGGTGAGAGAAAAACTTACTTCTGTATTACTGTAATTCTACTGTACTACTGTATTTCTAACTTCCTTTACCTCACAAGATCCTCTTGTTTGTTACATACTTTCAAATCAATGCCCAAGTATGTGATAATAAAAAGGAAAATTAGCAACTGGTTTGGTAGGGACAACCCAATCAGCATGAACACAAAACCAGAACATGCTAATTGGCACCATTATTTTTTGATGTTAACTCAGCTAAGCTTGACTGGTGAATGTTTCCCTTACGTTCTCTTTTAAATCACACTACAAATCTTGGAGTATCATTAGTCCATAATTTTATGCTTTGGATAATAAAGGTTTTTTAATTCTTAAAACTCTGGTACAACTTTAATGCACATCTCAATTATTCAGGAGCATGTAGAGAGATTTTGATCAAAGTTTACCATTTAATAAATAATTGTTCTCAGGGGATTGGAATTGTCTTTTTTTCCTGTTAGAAAAGCATGCTATGAAATGGGAGTAATGTATTTCAATCTACTTAGGTTTTATCAAAATTATGTATTTCTGCACTCAAAGCATATAGAAGAAGGAAAAACTATTCATGAAAAAAAGAACCAGTTTCATTTTACTTCACTTCAGGACAATGGGATCTGTTAAGAATATAAATTCAAGCTCAATTCTGCAAAGTTACCTCTGAAGTGTGAGAAATGAATACAAATGTAAGTTATATTTTGAGACAGCTGCAGGCCTGCATTTATGGTTAAGATCCCCCTTTGAAAATGATGCAATTTAAGAAATTTCTGCATAATAAAAAACAAATGGAACAATGAAACTTTTCAGCTATGATAGGAGCAGCTTTTTGTGTGCCATAGAGGCATAACAGGAATTAGAGTGAATAAGCTTTTATTTCAATATGACCATTTTATCCACATGCACAAAGACTACAAACACACTTGAATATAATTTATCTTAAATCTTCAAGTTTCTGTTATTTAGTTCACAAAAATGAACAATACAGTGTCAAATATATGACACAACACATATCAAAGCATAAACTTTAAAAACAGCCAATATTGTTCCACTAAAGAGAAAAAATGTCACACATTTTAGGCTTATCCACTCAATTACAGACATGCAGAGTAATAATCACTGCTTCTGCAGTCACAGTTCTGCTTCTATTCACCACAACAGCACTGAAATGACTGGCCACTAGAGAACAAAGGCAGCACTGCCTCCACTTTTGCTTCATGGAATCAGTATTTTTTGTCTTTTGATATACAAATCAAATCAGCACCAAAAAACAAAAGTCACTCAATAGCGTAATAAGCTCCTTTTGACAGTGAAATGTGACTTATAATTACCCAAGATAATTAAAGTCGTTTCACAAACATGCACTTTGAACCACATAGTCATTGCAATGCATGACAACCACTGCAGGGAAAGAAGTTTCTGCAGAAGAGAAAATAGGTAAGAAAATAGGTAAAATGACAGTAGTGTTGCTTTTTTCTCCAAATAGAATACTGTGGGTGCCATTTCAGGCAAGGGAAAGGAGGCTATCTCATCAAACAGTTTCTGAAATACATGCCATAACCAGTATTTATTTCAGATATTTACTGAATATAAATTATTTGCTTCTTTCTGAAGTAGTTACAAAATAATCTGAAAATAGAAATTCTGCTTTGACTTTCCTAGGATTTTTTGCATCCAGAACTTCAATAAACAAATCAATGTAGTAAGCTGTAATTCTGTTTCCTTTAGAAAAAGAAATAATTACAGAAGTCTCCAAGGACTGATCTCATCTTTCTATACCCCCTAAATCCCAGTTATTTAAAAACTTTTCTGTTTTATGCTTCCTCTTATGTTTCTTTGATACATCCTTGGGTCCCACTGCAGAAAAAGTGGGATATTCAACCTTTTTGGCTCGCACACTCTCAAATCACTCTGAGAATGTCATGAGCCACATCTTTCTTTCAAATTCTCCCAATCATTCCAGTTAATTTTCTTCTCTACTTGCCCTGAGCTGCACTGAAATGGAATATGATTAGAAGACTATTTATTTCTCCTTTTTGCCTGCGTAGCACTGCAGCTGCTGAAGTATCCAATTCATCATGTATCAGGAAAATAAAATGCAACTTTGTGTTTAATTTTTTGGGTTTAGTTTGTTGCTTACCCTTCAACTCTTAATTGCCAGTCCGTTGCCTTCCATTTTCAACCTTCGAGGAAATACCCAGGCCATGATGCCTTGTGATTAAATTGAAGGTCAACAGGCCCAGCTGGCACATCCTGGACTGTGCTTTCCCTGTTTCATCTCTCACTCAAAGTATTTTCTAGGCACTGTCCTCCTCAAACACTTTTGGGTATCAGACACTGTTCTCCTCCATCTCTTTTATGCTGTTTCTGTGAAAATTATTTCCTCTCCACTGCAAGGACACTGAGAGGCTGGAGCGTGTCCAGAGCAGGGAATGGAGCTGGGGAAGGGGCTGGAGCACAAGTCCTGTGGGGAACAGCTGGGGGGCTCAGCCTGGAGAAAAGGAGGCTCAGGAGGGACCTCCTCACTCTCCCTGACAGGAGCCTGGAGCAGGCGGGGTCGGGCTGTGCCCCCGGGGAACAGGCACAGGACAAGGGGAAATGCCTCAGGCTGTGCCAGGGGAGGTTTACATTGAACTCAGGGAAAACTTTTTCATGGAAAGGGCTGTCCAGCACAGGCTACCACACCAGGAGTGGAGTCACCACACCCGCAGGAATTTAAAAGCCATGAGGATGTGGCTTCTGGGGACATGGGTTAGTGGTGGCCTTGGCAGTGCCGGGGAACAGTTGGACTCAATGATCTTAGAGGTGTTTTCCAACCCAAATAATCCTGTGATAAAAGCCCTTTTCATAGGAAAGTGTACTGCTCTTCCTTCACAGAGGAAGTGCGGAGGAAAACAACAGGTTTTAAAACATTATTTAAAATAAAATAAAAAGAAATATTACAAGCAAATATGTCAGCCAATACTAAACAGCAAGACTGAAGATAGTCAAAGGAATAAAAAAATTGTAAGAAATGTTTATGGATTATAGTCTTAGGGTGTCCTATTCATATGCAAATAGTAACAGTCTTGTCTGATTAGCATATTAATCTTTAAACTTATTTGGTTTATAATGTAAAGTGTTCATTGCACTGCAAACAAGGCAGATTTGCAGGAAGCCATTTAAATATTGATATCACTTTAGGAATAAGATCTCAGTTTCATTATCTTAAGTGTCAGGCATTGATAATTATAGCAACAAAAGGCATGACTAATGGCATTTGCTGTACACTTCACAGGAAAGTGGAATCCACATGTATACAGAAAACAAGGTACTCTTCAGCTGAGAAATATGATAAAATAATATTACTGCAATATTCAACTTGCTTCACACACTAAAAAAACTGCATCTAACTATCACCATCTAGAGGTAAAATGAAAATGCTTTTTTTTTTTTATTTTTAATCCTGATCTGAATTCTGTCTATATGGCCATGAATATATTAGACAAGAAATTATTTTCTAATGGTGAGCAATGTCTGCCACACAAAAGAGATGGGCATCAAACTGCAGAGATCACATACAGCAGTCATCAGAAAGCAACCTAGAGAAACTATGTTGTTCCTCTCTAACTAGAGAAAACAGATTGTTTGGAAGATAAGACTTTTGCCACCATGACCCTGGCTTTAAAAAGTCGCCTAATATTTAAATTGTCTGTTAAACAGACTGGGCTTCCTTAAGTGTGACTTTGTACAAAAGAAATTAATTTCTCCATATATGGCTGTGTCCTGTAATGTTTATAACTAATCAGTCTGCCACTCAGTAATAGCAACCAGAAACTTTGTAAGAGAATAAACCTCTGAACCTTCTTTTGGACAACTGCCTAATGTTCTTGCTGAAGACACAGTTATGAGTGTCTAGTCTGAGCTCCTGTCACAGCCTGGATAATTTCATCTTTCATCCACTGAAGTCCAAACAATCTTTATGATTTGTTGATTGGCAATAAAGACATCAATTGGTCATCTAATTTTTTTTTTCTACTCAGGTGCAAAATTAATTGCACTAGTAATCTGTCAGTGCTAATGAATGGCAAGACAGGAGTCAAGAACTAAATCTGAAGCAAAACTTGAGCAAGTACAAATAGAGAGGATGTGCTCTGAAAACATTTAGAATGAGCTTGCCATGCGCAGAAGATAAGCATTAGTTGCAAGGAAAGATATTTTGTCATCATACCTAATATTTCCATTTTAGGACTAAATTAGTCATTAGTAGCATAACATTACAAAGGCTCATGTATAGTTAAAATGACCTCCAAGTTTCTCACACCCTGCTCTTACAGAAAGGCACACTGATCTCAACAGTTCAGAAAATTCCTTGGAGAATTATGAAATGTATTTTATCCAGAACACTTAAATATAAACACATGGAATAGTGGTATGTATTATTCCAAAGCATCACTATCCAGGGATTTCCTTAGAAAGAAAATTACATCTTCGTGTTTGGATTTACTTTTCTTCAATTTAATTAGCTCAATTATTTTCTAGACCCACAAAAACTTCCAGTATTACCCCACATTATACATTGTGGAGAAAACTATGCACTTGTTTTGAAATTGCAAGGCAATAGTTTCAATGGATGCTCCAATTTGCATTTTGAAACAGTTAAGAATGTCTCCATTTCCTTCATGATTTGAAAGATTGCTATTGTATTCGCCTCTCTGTTACCTTTCATGCAGGCTGAGAATTTCTAATATGCTTCTCCAGTGAAAAATCTCTTTTTTTTTTCACCCATATTATTTGGAGTTGATGTATTTCTTTGGAGAGGAGTAGAACTGCACGCACAGATAAACCAGAGATTATACACAGCATAATAGCATTTTCTATTTGTCTATCCCTTTCCTAATCATTTGTAACAACTTGGTTTTTAGAGGTCCTTAAATCCTTTTAAAAATTATGTCAGATTAGCTACTTTAAAATCTGTGGTATGCAAGCCAGAAGCTATTTATCAGTCACTTTTCAGCTATTCCACCTTTGAATTCCTGGTGCACTGCATATGAAGATTTATGCTTTATTTATTCAATAAGATCTGCTACTGGCATTTCATTTAAAACAGACAATCTGCTATTCTCCACAAGGACTAATCCAGAATGAGAATAACCCATAACAATTCCATGGTGAACAGAGATTACAAATATACATTTTTCTGTTACTATTTTATATTCTGAGAAAACAAGTGAAAAAATATTTTTAATTGAACTTAATAAAAATAACTGCACTGAAGTGCACATCCGATTCTAAACAGCTTTTCCCCTAAAATTTATACACCCTCTAATTGTTGTAACATCCACAGTTGAATGATACAGATCCCCAGCTCTGTTAATTTTTAAGCCAGTAACAGAAAGTGCTAAACTGGGACACTGAATTATCTGCTGCTCACAACTGTCCCCTTGAACTCAGCCATTCAAATTGAGAATAAAATTTGGCTATGTTTCCAGAGCTTGTTTTGAAATCCACAAGATTCATAACCAGTTAATTCTGCAAGAGTGCAGTGTAACTCTACAAATACAGAGGTCTGATTGAAATTTCCACATCTAATAGGATTAATTATAAAATGCTGCTTGCTTTCAGAGTCCACAGTTTTATTTCTGAGCTTGTCCAGAATCCTTAATCCTTAACAGAAATTAAAGAAATTATTTGATGGTTGAAACTATGTGACAAGTATGCTGGTCCTGAAAACTTTTTCTGCTATATTTACTGAAGAGCAACATCTGGATTTTTTTAAGGATGCAAAATGCACTGATTTTGAACATCAGAAACAGATGTTAACATGACACAAAAAGAAATGCTTTGAAATGCCCTTCAAAACAGCATTACAAATCCACATTAAAGTTAAAAACATAAAATTAAATTTTAAAAAGCATGCACAGTAAGAAAGCTCCTGCAGGAGTCTATTCTTATCCTGTCCAGGTCAGGCCCTCTTGATATACAAATTAACATGTCATTCATTTATTTTCCTGGTTTAAGAAGCACAAGTGCAAAATTGGCACTGATTTTGAAGAGGCACAGCAACCCATATTTATTTCTCCCAGTTCTTATATTCTTCAGAAGCTTCCTGAAGTCCATGAAAACTGATAACAGATACTGTGAAACTGATAGGTTCATAATTTTCCAAACTACTTGAGATGCTCTGCAATTGTTTCCACCCTCTTCTAGCCATTTCCAATCAAGTGGTATGTACACAGTAGTCTATTTTCTGCTACAAAATACCTATTTATAAGCAAAAAGGGACAGAAGAGGCACAACAATACTAAAGTGCATCAACAGTAAGTGTGACATAGCAAGTCTCCCCTGGCACAGTCCTGCTCCCTCCATCAAGTGAAGTGCTTCAGAGTCAAACAATTCCAAATCAGCAAAGGTTAACAAGGTGGCCCATCAGAGGAGGGGAGAGAAGGACAATCTCTTTAGCTTTCTAATAATAGCAAATGCAGAAGAGATCAAGCCATCTCAGAAATACACTCACATGAACTGTCTTTGGAAAAGCAATGGCCAAGGCTCATGCCCTTTTGTAGCACCCTCATTTAGTAGCAACATCTTACCCGGATAGTATCACATGTATGATCTGATTTTCAGTTGGGTTAAGCACCTGAGGGCTAATTCCTAATTAGCTTTAAGTACAGTCATAAGTATCTAGCAAACCTAAAAATCATGCTTAACCAAACCAAATTTTCAAACTTTGCTGGTTCCAGCTGGCACAATTTAACTTTCTCCAAAGTTCATTTGATGTCTTTTCCTCAGCATTAACGAGCACAACCAAAAGTAATTTTTTTACATCTGTTCACTCAGGTTCTCCCAGAGAAATGTGAACTCCAAAAGGTATTGGTAATAATCTTACTTACACCAATATTCTGCAATATTGCTACTTTCCTTTATATTGATATACCACAAGTCCTTTCTCATGTGGCTGATACAAAGAGTTATAGACGCATTTTAGTTTTCTGCCACTGGCGAAATAAACGATAAGGCAGTAAAAATAATGTTCATTATGAATAAAAGGACTCTCAGAAATGAGCTCAATCATTTATCCTAATTGGACTCCCAGCCTGGGTCTGTTTAGGACATCCTGGTAGCCTGGTAAATATCCTGTTTAAGAATTTCAACACTGAATCAAATTCTCTGTAATCAGGAGCACATGTTTTAGCAGAGATTTAATAAGATAAATGCACAGTGCTGTTATTGAAGCTATTCTGAAGTTTTCTAAATGAATGCTTTCCTGGTCACTATAGAATGTAAAATATATATTCAACAAGCCTACAACTATATAATTGATCAGAGAGGTGGCACTCACTTCAAATGTTTCATCACAGTTGTAGAAGTCTATTTGGGAAAATACTTTTTTTTCACAGGAACAGGGGCAGTGACACTCCTATTACTGAGACCAAAAACTGACAGGAATGATGTTCATGTATTCTTACATAAGGAAAGAGCTCAACAGGTGCCATGATCAAAGTTTAAACAAGAATTATAGAAGTTTTAAGTCACTTCTACAGGTAGTTCCTGCTTGCCTATTCTCCTAATTATTAAAAGACAATGTACAACTCTTCACTGGAAAAATTCTATAATTCTGTGCTGCTCTGTAACTGAAGTTAAACTAGACTGACTACATTCTATGTTCTAGACAGCTATATTTAACTTTTCACTTAAAAAAAAAATCTGTAAACTGATAGTGTGAAAAGATAATGAACAGAACATATTCAGAAGAACTTGTACATTTTTAAAATATACCAATAAACAGAATTTTGCATACTATGAATGTCCAACATTACGAATTTATACTTTAGACATAAAAACCTAATAAAATTCTCAACATTGTCTCTTTGTAGATTCAGAATTTTCAATCTTTTCAATATTTCTATATTTTGCTTCCTTTTTTTTCTGTTCTCAAGAGACTTAGCCTTCAATTACAAGTTCTTTGTTTTCTATTAAAGACAAGCAACGTCTATTTCTCTACTCACTTCAGAAGATTTTTGGGTAAAGTTCTGAATCTCCTTCAAATTGGGAAGCTTGATTTATCTCAACATTTTCCTTTTGAATATGCAGAACACCTGTAGTAGATGTGAATTCTGCATACTTTGCAGGCTTTCACAATCCCACTTGTACAGTGATGTCCAGTCAAACTGCATGACAAATACTGAACTCTTTAGTAACCTATGTTGATACCAAGTTACAAGTAAAATTAAAAAACCATTAAATTCTTCAAAGAATTCACAGAATGGGTAAGGTTGGAAGGGAACACAGTGGGCCATCTGGTCCACCCATCTTGCCCAAGCAGGATGAAAAACTTAGGAAAGAAGCAGTAGAAACCAGAGCTCTTCTGGTGGACATGGAGCTGCAACATCATTAGAGTAACAGGTGGGGTGAGATCTCGATGCTTTTAAGAATTTCTCTGTTGGCAGACTTGTGTCTGGGTTTGAGAATCTGTAGCCAGTGACAGGAGCATGGAGAAATATATGAAAGCCAGAAAGACAAAAATATTACACTTGTCAACAAGTTAGGTTTTCACAAACCTGTGCATCTCAATTTGACTGATTATTCATTGCTTTTGAACAAATTAATAACTGTTCCCATCCCGGTGGCTTTTCTTTCCATTACCTCAAGTCTTATTTTTCATTGTCTTTTACTGGCCAAAAGGTGGGTGTTTTCCTGTATTTTACAACTACCTGCCAACACTTCATAAATGATTCAAAAATCTACAAAAAAACATCATTCAGAGTGAGAGGAATGTTAACAAGCTTCAGCAATCTTGTTCAGAACTAAGTACATGTGGCTGATACAAAAGTAGAAAAATTTTGCAGCTGCTAACAATCCACAAATAAAGAAATGCAAACAGCCTAGGACAGCACATTAGAGAGTGTTTGAAGTTCACCCTGCCATTCTATCCATGGAGGGGTCACTGCTCTGAAACCAAGAATTCAGGAATCAAGGAACAGTATAAAATTTCAATGCTTCAGCTACAAGTCAGGCTAGAGCACAAACCCCTAAATTCAGACCTGCCTAAGGCAGAACACAATGTGAACACATTCAATAACACACAGTGAAGAATTATTTCATTATTCAAGATGTTTTCAAGTGAGCTACAGTAAAACACATCTGTCTGTCTGTCAAGCAACATTTCTGGTCATTGTTATCCCCAAAACTGAAGTAAAACATGTACATGCATACTGAAGAAGGCTTCACTGATTAATATTGAATTGTTACACTCCCTAACCAATGGAATCATCTTATTAGCATGCTTTTAAAGTATTAGACTACTAAAAGTCAACCCTCAAAATACGCTATTTGAATAATCAACACAATCCTATGGATGAAAATATATGAAGTTACTGCTGCTGCTCATTAGCTGATCTCTAATGAAATTATACACAGAGCTTTAAATTATTAAAATGTGCTACTTCAGTCAGAAACTTCCACACAAAATCCCTGTTCAGCTGTCTCACTTACCTGGTAAACATGGAATGCATTGGCAGCTTTTCCACGCAGGAAGACTGAGGGAATCCAAACATTAATAAGAGCACGATTTGATCTGAGGAGGAAAGGAAAAAAACTTCAAACAGGGAATCATATTTATGTATAAGAATTGCAGAGCAACTACATGCAATGATTTAGATAATGATCAAAGTGATCAACAAAAACACTTAAAATTTCAAATGAAGTAACAGAAAAATTGGAGTTCTGCCTGAACTTTTTATATGTTCTGAATCTAAAATTAACCCAACTGAAACAATTCCTTCTACAGGTTTTCTGGGGTTTGGGGTTTTTTTTCACAGCATGCATTTGACAACACTTGATTATACACATGAAGCACAAATTAGTCACTTCAACAAATTCAACATTTTCAGACACAAACCTCAGGTAAAGTTTGCTAAATAACAGAAGAGCAGTGAACAATTATGCAGAAGCCATTTCCATCCACTCTTTGTGATCCATCTCTAAATTTCTATTATTCAAACACATCAGCTACATTTTCAACCCCTCATCCACAAAAGCAAGATTCATTAGTTTGACTACTAAAGGCAAAATTCTAAATCACAACACTCTAGAATGATCTGGGGTGGGTTCTTAGTGGGGGTTTTGGGGTTTCTTTAAGCATTGATTAGGAGCTATTCTGTAAAATTAGGAAGCCCATTACATGATGAATAGCCACCAGTACCCATCAAACCCAAAGCACTAAAACCAGTAACTTCTTGGTGCTTTGGCAGAATACCAAGACCTAGGGCACTTAAACAGCATTACAAGGGAATCTTCCTAAATCTAAATCCCTTGAGGTCAGCATTATTAACTACACTGGGGCATGGACTGTGCAGCCCTCCATTCTTTTTTAACAATGGAATGCTACAGCTAAGAATGCAGTTATTGAAAATAATATAGGAAAAGCAAAATATTGAATCTGTTTGCTTACTCTCCTTTCCCAGAGATGGTATAAAAAGAAAAATTTGTGAATTATGAAACTTACATTTCAAAATCTGATAAACTCTGATCTTCAGATGTTTGACTTAAATCTCCAGGGACCTTTATTTACAAAACAGAAATAATTTCCACACAGTGGCTATTATGTTTTCAATTAAGAAAGCATAATATTATAAGGAAATTACAATTCAACATTCAATTTTATAAATGCCAATAAAAACTATTACTGACAAGCAATAAAAGAAAAACAAAATCCTGAAAGAAGATTGTGAACATATCACCCTTGTGAGTCCTTTATGTTAGAACTTGCTACAATTTTTTAAAGAAACAAATTGGGGTTTGTAAAAGCATGTAATTTTGAAAGACATAGAAAATGCAAGAAACAGCATCTATATTAGGGCTTTATGAGCAAAGGATGCTAAAACTAAGTACTTTTTGTGGTATAGGGACCTTATGGAAAAATATAAAACCTACTGATCACCTTCTTTAACAACCAATATTCCATTAAGGGAAGGACAAGAGAGCATTTTATTTCAGCTACGCTCTTATAGAACATTATATAAGTACAAAGTTCATAATGATGCAATGATGCACCAATACCTGCAGAATCAAAGGAAGCAGCAGTTGTTAGAAAACCAGATTGTAAGAGCATTTAGAACAAAACAGAAATAGCTTTTTACCTTACTTTACAGCTAGAATAAACATAAAAGGGTATCTTCCTTTCCTTTAAAAGGAAAATGTGAAATGTAAAGCATAATCTAGAATAGTTAAGAGGAAAAGGAATTGTTCAAAGCCAATTCTCCACAGATCTGTTATTTCTTACAAGCTAACGGATATTTTATCATGAGTAGCATGTTTGAGCCTATTCCAGAGGGGCATTCTACAGTGCAATAAACAAACACTCACTGGCCCTCTCAGATCAATGAGTTCTTGTCTCATCTGGAACACCAGAACTTCCTTGGCCATCAGAGCACGGTGCAGCCTCTCATTGAATTCAATCAGCTCCCCATGCATTTCAGCCACCTGAAAAGCAAAGCCAAGGATAATTGTGATCTAAATTGGGAAAAAAAACCCAAAAAATCCCACTATATAATTTCTTATACGTATATCAATTTCTTTTTACTCTCCAAGTACTGCTAATGCAGTAGTTTGAACTGATCATTAAGAACAGACATTGCTATAATTTTGACTCATGCCTTGAAATGTAGTTTTGATATTGAATAGGACAAAATACAACTTAATGTCAAATTTTATTCTTATCACTTGAAGTCATATGACAACTGAATCTAATAAACACCCATTGACTTCTGTACTCAGTTTAATTCTTTGATGAATGCAGCACTCAAAAGGTACAAACTAATCACAGTATTTTGAACAGGGAGTACTGCAAAATGCACAAACTGCATAAAACTTTGTCAATAATTCATAAGTGATGTATTCGTCACCCTTAGTTGGAGTTTTAATAGTATTGGACCTAGAAGCCAATCACTCCAGGCAAATCGGTTGGAGGTCAGAGGAGTCTAAATACCAGAGTCAGGCTGCGGCACAGGTTGTTCTCACCGGTAAACAGAGTGGCCTCTTTGGACACCAAGTGTGGCTGTGGTTGTGCTCTGCATTTTAAGTCAAGAGAGCAGCAAGTAATGCAGGATGTTCTGAGAGTACCAGGGGCTGGGAGAGTGAGGGGGATGGAAAGTTCCAGCAGTCAGATGAGCACAGTGGGCACTGCTGGGCCCCTCCCCATGGGCTGCCCCAGCAGCATGGTTTAACCTGTTTCTGTTACAGCATTTCTTGGAATGCCTCCTCCTCATTATTCCCCATCCAGAGCTAGAGAACAGCAGAGGCAGCAGGGTAACAGCATGAAAGCACAGCTGAACAACATGAATTTCAATCCAGGCACCTCAACAATAACACGCAGACTTGAACTACTGCCAAATCTCTTAAGAGTTCATAGTTTGCCTTCTGGAAGCAGTTCTTATTATCTGTGAACTTCACTGTTTCTTTTTCTTGAATTACTCTGCCTTCTCCCTCTTCCCCAGGGAAGTTCTCCAAAATAAAGGACTTATTTCATTTTAATTTAGTGTCTGCTTTTAATTTTGTGCTTTGTTCCACACAAACCTGTATCCTTCACAGAATCAAAGCAAACAAAAAAAAACCGCTTTGACAAGCCAGAATCTGACATCATTGATTATAAATAAAAAACAAAAATAATTTTCTCAAGGTGAACTTCAAGTATTCTTTTCCAATTTCATTTTATATTAGAGGGAGTCCTTCAAGCCCAGTAATTATTCACTGAAATATATATGCAAAAAAAGAGCTAAACTACACCAACAATATACTAGAGAAAACAATGTTATTAATTCTAGATAAATCATTTTCCATAGTAGCTTAATCACTACTTCCAATTTAAAGTGGGTGGTGTAACATTTAAGAATACCAGGTTAATATTACCAGGTCACTGTTAATTCCACAGAGCCTGGGCTGTAAGGCAGAACTTCCTTGTGTTTCAAGTACAGAGATACAGCACACAACTAGTTGCAAATTCACAGAGAAAAGCTGCAATACTGCTGGTTATCAAAAGCAATATAAAAATTTACAAGTGGATCTCAGTAGTTTACATATTTGAAAACATGTTTGAATTTTCAGGGCTTGTCTATCACAAGAACAAAATCCAGACTGATATGTGACTGTTTTGTCTCTCTCTGATTTGGATGTCCTTGAAATAACTTTCCACTTGCAGATTCAATTAATATGTAAATTCAACAACTCTCTCAAAACACTACAAGTAATGCAAAAATTTGTAAGTATCCCTACCAAAGTTAAATAATAAAATGAAAATTTGACAGCAAATAATACACTAAATCACTTGTTCTATATTATCAAAAGGACAACTGGTAGGTATCACTTATTAGCAATTAACTTACTTCAATACTTCTCCTCATCAAAGAAAAATGTGTTACCATCACAGCAAATCAAAAGGAGCAATGAATAACAATATTAATTTAAATTCCTTTATTTTTTCCTGTATCAAAGTCTGCTAAAACAATAAAGAGGTCTCCTTATAATTATATTCTTTCAGTTATATTTTCATAGAGTCACATCTTCCTTTACTCAATCCACAATGAAGCTTACGCAATAAATTTCCCTGCTGGGACTTCAATCATCTTCACAGTTGCTTTTCTCCAAAACAATATGCTTGAAGCAAAAAAAAAAAGTATAAATAAGCTAAGTTTCCCTTGGACAGAGGATCCTTTAGATTTGCTCCTTCCTATAAGAGAAAACAGTTTAAAGAACCCAAACCATTCTCATGAAGCTGAAGTGAGGCTAAAGTAAATACCTGAAGCTCCACACTAAGAGAACTCTTTAGAGTTGTCAAAAGAAAACCTAAGAGCCTGAGAGCACTGCAGTTACACTGCTCAGCATGACCACAGTTGAGAGCAGTCTCCAGAGAAAGGACAAAGAAAATACCACTTCATGTTTCACAGCAAAGGACCAAGCAGTTAACTTAAAACAGGCTAGGAATGTTTCACTAAGCATCTAATAATACAATCTACCTTGGAAGGACACACTTCTAGAAAAAGAAAAAGACATTTAACAAATGCAACAATAAAGGTAAAATAAAATAAATAAAAACTTGCAAAAATAAAAAACTAGTAATTTTCTTACAAAGTGTTTTAATGGAACCCAAGTTTTTTCTTTTTTAATATTGCTTGCAGCGAAGACTTCATAGAAGTTTTTGCACAAGCCACATCTGAATTAATGACTTTTTGTCAGGCACAGGCATTTTTTCCCCAATAGTCACAAAATACAAAACAATGTGTTTCCCAAAAAGCTCTCGACAGAACTGGAAGTTGCTTCTTTTTGCTCTTAGTGGAAGCATGGGTGTATTTTTGCCATGAGAAGATTTCCTTTCCAAAAATCAATGCTGTTATACATCTTTTTCTCATAAGAAACAAGGCCAAAGGGCTGCAAAACAGAGCAGGCCATTGTATTAACAACTCCATTGTTCTACAGATGAAAACCACTAAATCTCAAAATGGTAGAGATGGTTCCAAAAAATTGACTGATACAGTCATAAAATGCTCAAACTTGGCTTTCTGTTTCAAAACTTCCATTTTCTATTGTCAGTATTTCCATCTGCAAACAAATTTTTTGGTCCAAGACAGACTGAAAGACTTAAGAATAGGGTTGGCATTGAACTGCTTTGGTTTGGGGTTGTGTCCTAGAGTGACTTTATGATGCTTGTATCCCCAGTTGTCTCATCTGTTTATGCTGGATATTGAGTTCTGCACCTTTAGGACTGGTTCTGAGAGCAAAGGGGGAAGAAGAGGTTGCATTGTTTAATATTATTCTTTTTTTTTTTTTATGCATGTAAATACTTTGCTTGTTAAATAAACATTTTTTTTTCCACTTTTCTCAAAGGAGTTTATCTCCCAAACTGGTTGGAGGAGGGGCTGCTTGGATTTGCTTGGAAAAGACCACTTCAGAAGTTTCCTCCCAAAATTTGCCCTAAACCAGGACAGCTTGGTTTTGGTTTGTTGTGTGAATTTTTGCTTGGTTGGTTTTTTTACTTTCATAAAACTCTCAACTTGTGCTACATAAGGTAAGCACAAGTTGAGTTTCCTCAAAACCAACAACTAGAAAATAACCTGAAGATTTCATTCCAAAATAAACTGGGAACTGTGCATATTTAATAAAATTCTTATTCATGCTTGCAATAATTCCCTGTCTTTGTCAGTTGTGTCCAGTCCTATCAGTGTTTACTGAGACTGACACTGCTTGCCATGCTCAGAGCCTTAAAGAAGGGCTGTTACAGGGGTTATGTCCTATATGGAGTACGTGAGGATATTGTTGGAGACTAGTAAGTGAAATAGAAGCAGGCCCCCCTCTTCCCAGTATCATTGGTAAAAAAGCTTTTCCTGTGGTTACATCCAGAGCTGTGTCACCACTGACACTGCCACAAATTCAGAAGCAACAAACTCCTGAGCATGCAGAACAAATGTGGTGCAACTAAGGAGGCTTCCACAGCAGAGGGAGATTTTACCTGTGCTCTTAATTAAGATATTCTCTTGATAGGTACAGAACAGAAAAAAGGAGTCAGAAGGACTCAACCAAAGGTATAGAATTACTTTCACATGGCCCTATGAGAAAAGGATAACCAAGTATGCATGTTTTAGAAAAACTGTATGAAGCTCTTTGATCCATGACCTGCATTTTCAGTCATTTTCATGTTAATCAGTTAATGTGGGTATCCAATTTCAGGGTATTTTGGGAAAGAGAAAGACATAGAGAATTATTTTACTTCTTGTAAAAATGTTCTTTTAATATTTAATAGCAGATATGGGTATTAGATACTACATTTCATTACTTTTTCCTTAAAAATAATTTGTATTCAAATTTAGGATGAAAACCTAATCTATCCTTTTTTTTTCCTTTAATGAATTTTACATTAATCTCTGAAGTAAATCTTGCCTTAGGAACTTTTTCTAACATGGTCATATCAACAGAAGTAGTAGCTTCTATCAGCCATTTCCTTACTGCAGTATTCAATAAGCAATACAAAAAAAAAAGATGGTTTGCAATCAGAAACCAGCATGAAAGCACAGAAAAAGCTACAAATTTCACTACGACCTGAAATAAAGCTCAACTGCCAACACAGCCTTGCCTGTAATTATGTACTGTAACTCACACAAAACCTCAAATCTATTGTCTGTGGTGATTTTAACTTCACCACCAGCAGTTAAAGCCTGAAGAAACTTGTTTATTTATTAAAACCTTCATTTTAATATCAGTGTATAAAAGTGTACCCCTGTTAGTAAAAGTACTTTTAATGATCTGAGGTTTTTTTATTTTTGAAGAAAAAAAATCAGATTTATCTTCTACATTCGTGAGCAGAAAACCTACTTAAGCTTCAAACCTTACTTTACAATTAGGATTTCATAAAATCTTTGCAGTACAAACTTTACCTCAATCAATTTCCTTTCATAAGAGCTGGCCAGTTCCTCATTGTTTTCTACTTGCTTTTGCTCTGGAATTGTAAATTCCCCATCAGTGCTCCAAATGTTTGGCAGAACTATAACAAAGAGATACCTCAAATTAAAAAGTAAAATTCCATAAATGTCCAGGACATCCTGTTTAGAAATAACAGCTCTATAAGAAGCAGTTATTAAAAACATCGGAACAGACCATAATATTAAACACTAGTACAAGCACTAAAGTACAGATTCTGCTGGGACCATTTTTGGTAAGAAATACTTAGACTAGAATCTTAACAGAAAAAAAATATAAACCAAAAGCATTTGGCTGTTCTGTGACCACAGCTGTCTAATATTTGTAGTACCTGCAGTTCCTGCCAAAAGTCTTTTAGAACTAATCTTATGCTTCTCTTTTAAGTCTTTTTTTTTTACTGGGCTTCCAAAATATCATTTCATATTACTTGCACAGACTGCTTACATATCAGAGAAATTACAGAAAACAGGACTGAGAATGAACATTCCATACTTCATCCAGTATTTCATGATTTTGCATCAAGCAGAATCAGCTGGAGTTATTCCGTTCCTGATAGTTAATTGTCTAATTTCTTCCTAAAACCTTCCAAAAAGGGAGATATCATGCTTCCCTGCATAACCTATTTAAATTTAAGTGTTCTTCTCACAAAGGTTTTCCTGATAGCTAATCAAACTTCCTTCACCTGCCATGTCAGCCCATTACTTCTTTTATCTGTAGTGAATGAAAATTACAGATCATTCTATTCCTGTTCACAGCTATCATTTACGTATTTGAAGATCACTTTAAGGCCTATTCTAAGTAAATCTCCTCCAAGTTACACAAAATCCAATTCCACTTTTCCTCATAGCTCATGAATTTCTAAGAAAACAAGCTAACACATAAAAGTAAAGCCCTAATAGAAGAGAAGTTGAACAAATGCTTTCACCATTCTTCAAAATCTGAACTATATATACAACTCCTATCAGTAGATAGAAGCGATCCATAATTTATCTGGCTAAATATTTTTGAGCCTGGGAACTGATTTTTGCTTTGAGGAAGAATTTAGAAGTTTATTATTTAAGAGAATTTGAAAGCTATTTTAAGATCTTTTTCTTGTAAATGTTGCTTCAAGTTTTTCAGCCAGACTTCTAAGATCAGCATTTTTATATAAATGTTCTATCTAAGCAGGTTTAAAAAATGGTACAGAGCCAACTCCTGCTGATGACTGAGAAATCAAGATGCTCATTTATTAAATATTTAAATACCAATATCCAACTGCTCAGGCTACAGCAGTGATCACTCATTTTGAAAGTTGATAGTTCTGACTTTTGGTTAATTTATTTATAATCACATTTGCTGAGTGGGGTTTTTGGCCTTTTTAAGTCTCCACAAGGCAAAGAATCAAGCTGAGTTTCATTTATTATTTTAGGAAATATTTAAAAGCCATACTCAATAGCATTTGATCTGATTATTGTAGCAAACATGTAGAGTCTTCATTATTTATAGTGACAAAAATAACAGCAGAAGCCAAATTTATTCTGACTCTTTCAAAATCGAGTCACAGAAAATCTGTATTTTAAAATCTACAACACATTTAAGACTTTTGTTTTCATATCATTCAGAAAATTAATTATAATTAAAATTACTCATTACATATACAAACCATGGATGCAATAGTTTCTATAAATCTACTAAAAGAAAAAAACTCCTTTTGTTTCACTTCTTTTTTGCAGTTAGTTCTCAGGGATTATTTACATGCTTATGTACTTTGAGTCAGAGACCCCTGTACTACTAAAATTTCAGCTAAATTTTCAATGGCTGAAAATATTTAGGAAAAAAATTTAGTTTTATAAAAATTCAACATGTGAAGTTACAATGTAAGAAAAATTTATTACAAATATTGTATGTAGCTGAAATTTATTATGGCCACTAGTGATAAATATTATAGAAAATTACTATGGATTAAGTATCTTTCCAGCATAAAGTACAAGTGTGTTCATTTTTAGAAATGTTGGTACTGTTCCATCCCCCTTTTTCATGTATAAAATCTGACCATCCTACTCAGTTTCTATTCTTATCACTTACTAATCTGCATAATTTTAACACGGTGGAATATAGCTAGCCTAGGAATTTTTTTTTTTCTTTTCCTATAATTACAGTCATCATGGAAACTGTCACTACCTAATGAAGGATAATTTCTGCTATTATAGGAAGCCTAAGCCATGGTTTTCGTGAATAATTCTTAATATGAATCACTACACTCCAGCAAAGTCGGAAGTAAAAACATGTGTTCTCACTAACAAATATCCTTTTAGGGATGAATGAAGCTTTGAAACTCCAGATAAGTACAGTGGCTAACCCTGAAGAACAGTAGTATTCATTCATACAGCCACTTATATGACCAAAATATTCACAATTTTAAAAAATTAGATGGTGTTAATTTCTGAAAACCCATCTCAGCTCTCTGAACACCTTCTGTAGCCAGTGGAAATCCAGGTCCCACCAGAAGATTCAGAATCAAGACATCAATTCAGCCCCTCATGGATGCTTCTATCACAGACCACAGAAGACAAACAGGTAAAACTGCTGAAAACTTCACTCATTTTCTTTCAGATATAAAATCTGCTCATTACTCAGTACAGAGTCTATTTCAAACAGTCTGCAAACACTGATTTCCAAAATAAAAGTATAATCCAGAGATACTACATTTATTTTTATATTCCAAGACCACATTAATTCACAGATTTTTATTTAAGTTAAATTTTTATCAAACAGCTTTTTCTGGAAAATTTCTTATTGAAAAAAGACCACTTCATCTACCAGAGAACACTCTGTAAAGATGAATACAAAAATCTACATCTGTATTTTTCTCAAAAGGAAAATATATCAAATATGTTATTTTCACTATTGGAAGGTATTACTCCCTGAATGGCAGCACACAGAAAAACAAACCCCGTGCATGGATTCTTTTCTCCCCTTCATTTTATCCTTACCTTCCACTGTTTGACCTTCTCTTCTGAGCATCTGGACAGCTCCTACATACTTCTTAAGCTGCACTTTTAGCACCTCATTTTCTCTATTGATAATAAATAAAAAAAAAACAAACACAAAAAAAAACCCATAAATATTCTTTCCTCAAAATAGAAGAAAAGTCCTTTTAAAATGGAAACAAACAGACTCTCTGTTATAATGAGCTTTACCTAAATTGTGTCACCATGATGCAAGGAAAAAATTAAATAATACATCAACAGTAAAGTAGCAGGAAAATTAGTTTTCCAGGACCACGTAAACATATCAGTGAAACAGATTATCTCATAATCAAAACTTTTCCATTATTTAGATTTTCTGTACTATGCTGTATTGATGGCAAACAATCTACACAGTCTATCTAAATCAACAATCAACTAAAACATAAGGATGGGATGCTACACAAGGAAATTCAGAATGTCCAATGTAAAATGAGATCATTATTTTACTAATTTGCATCTAACTGCAAGCAAATAATAATTCAGCTGTGGAAACAGGCTTTATCATTGTAAGAAAATGGCAGCACTTCAGCAACGACATTCAAGGCAAAAGTTTCCACAAACCATTCCTAAATGAAAACCGTAAGACATGAAATTTAGGTAATCCCTTCAGCTGTCATACTTCAGTGCCTGTGCCTGTCTCATTTCTCTTTGGAGTGTACAAGCATTCAAACCAGGTACTACCATGGCTCCACTTAACAACATGAAGCACCTCAGTTTACATTTGGGGGGAAACTAAAAAGGGCTCCAACTGATTGATTTTAAACAAAGCTGAGAAATCACATGTCCGAAAATTCAATTATCTGACTAAGCCCATTCAGTTAAGCGAGTACAACAGAAAATTTTATAGAAAAGAAACATAATTAAAATGTGTTGCCAGACTGTGAATTCAAACAACTTTTATTTTTCTTTAAGAAAATACCGAGGTAGAAATATGTAGGTGCTACAAACGCAGCACAACACACAAGAACCCCAACAAGTGTTAGAGACAGGAGGGAATTTTGGCTGGCAAGGCCATGCTCCAAGCACATAGATGGAACCTGGACATGGAACACAGCACAGAAAGCTGCAAATAGATGATACAAAAAAAAAAAAAAAAGGCACTTTATTAATGGAAATTTATTTAAGAATTAGAAATATTCAAAAAAACATGCAAGTATGTTTGATGGTCCTTATCATACTAGATATACACACACATACATAAAATACACATATTTTATATATATACACACACAAACTGCGGCTGTTTGCTATACTGCTCTTATAAGGAGCCTTGACTGGCACAATATTCCCATTCCTATGGATTTCAAGTCAGCTTGCTGAACTTTGTAACCTCAATTTTATTCAGCATTTTAGTAGGAGGTTGCTAAATAATTGAGAAGCTATTGATTGCTTAGCAATCGAATTTTAAGAGTCCTTGATGATTTTATGCATTTGATGATATTTTTAATTTCTGAGACTACAAAGAACAAATCAGTTTTTCCACCAGAGACAGACACTGATACTCAGGATAAGGGGAAAAAGCATAAAAACCACAGTTTAATCCCATATACTATATAAAAACAAAGTTAAATAATTGATTCATGAAAAAATATTTCTATGACAGCTAAACAAAAAGGTTTCTCACTAGAATTGAAAGAATGTCTGCATGAAAATAGCTGTGTACAGTTACAATATATTGAGTATTAAGGATTCTCATGAAATAACTCTATATCACCTCATTTATACATACGAGAATAGACTCAGTGCCTTCTGTCAGTACTGTGACAGGATTTTAAAAAAATCCGTTTTCTGCTACTTTGTCTTAAAATTGACTTAAATGATGAAGTTGAAAAATACTTTCATTCGTTTAAGGTTTTTGATACAAGACTGAAATTCAAAGCAGGATACTATGGCCCAGTCACAATTTTCTAATATGCTTCTATATAAGGTTATTGTTTCTCATTCTTTGACATCTCTTTTTCCTTACTACTATTTAGGTGGATTCCAAAGAGGGACCATCCTGATGTATTTTAGTTTATATAGTTCTTTTAATCAGAGCATATTTAAAAAACATTTAGTAAGCACTCATTGAAAAGTCTTTAATGACTTCAAGAGATGTTTTATCAGATATATTCCTAACAAGCATTTCACAGGAAGATAAATTCCTGTCCAGGAGTTATGTGTCAGATCTGCAGACTGAAGGATGTTCAATACTTCTAAATGCAGACCCTGCTGTACTTCTGCAATGTATCCAAACTACAACACCCAACCTGAAGCAGAACTGTTCACCTGTTATGAGCCCAGAGGTCAACACAATATTGTCATCATCTTTAAAGTGCTCCAAATAATTCCACATTTAGTGCTGAAGAATGAGCAACAAGACTGTAAGTACAATTTGAAGGTGATAGAGAGGACAAAAAAAATTTTAAAAAAGTCTGAACTAGCCAGGAAAACAAAGGCAGAACTGCACCACCAAAAGCACATCCTTCTCTAAAAACTCAATTATACGAAACTTCCATGCCTGATCACTTCTTCCATTTAATAAGCTGAAAGACAGATGGTAATATGTGCTGATATAGGGGAAAATGACAATGATAGAGGATGACATTGTAGTATTCCTACGAATTACTCTTTGAGTCAAAAACACTAGTGAGTGTTGTTGACTAGGTTTCATAGCACATATATAGGAATGAGCAATTATATAATAAGCATAAGTTGTAAAATACCTTCAATTCCCTGCCTAATTTTGAATCAAAACCAATTCCTCTCTATTTTATTATTTTAAAATTAGCATTTAAGGAAACCCTGTCTGAAAGAAAATCAAAACTTCAGTCAGAATGGTAAATTTTTTTAGCAGCATGAAACAAGCTTGTGTTTAGGAAACATGTACTTGCCTGTTTTGCATCCAGTGAATGAACATAGAGCATACATATTTTGCTGCAGACAAAGAGGCCTTACAGGATTTATTTTCTTATACCTTAACAGAAAAAGAGAAAGAAACAAACCCAAACAAAACTCCGCCACACATCTGCTTCTTGAAAACAATATAAAAATTCTCTAGGGCTTCTGTAAAATGAGCATGGTAAGAAAAGAATTTGAAAAAGTGATTTCTCATGTATCTCAAATATAATAGTGGACTGAATGTAATTAATTTTTGGCACAAATATCAAATTCTAGCAAGTGCTTTCTGTGAAGCTTACTCCAGAAAGGTGTCTCATTCCTAAATTCAGCATTGGGAAAAATGAAATAAAACAAAACCAAACAATCTACTGGAACCCAACAGAAGTCTATGTTTTGATTACAATTTTAATTTTTAAATTTTTTTTTATAGTATTTCCTATAAAGGTAACAAGTATCCAAACAATAAAAGAACCTGCAGGAAATAAGAATGAATTGAAATAAACAATGTCCTGCAACATTATGTAGAATCTGAAGCAGAGGCTGAGCTAGAGGACTTCCAGAGGTGCCTTCTGACCTGAATGATTCCACTATTAGGAGATGCAAGATCACAGTCAGTTGTCAACAAATACAATTAAATAAGGAAAAGGAGAACTGTTACTCATGGAAATGGAAGTTGAACTGTACACAATATAATGAGATTATATAACAAAACCAATCTCCTGAAAAAATTGTAATGAGGAATAATGTGCTAAACTTAACTGCCAGTCACAGGCTGGGGCTGCAGCTGAAGCAGCACTGAAACCTTCCCCTTGGCTGGGGGCTCACTCAGAGATGGAGGCTGGGTGGTTTTCACCTTGTTTAGGTCTTCCCCTTCCTCCTCCTCATGCTGCAGCAGCTTCTCCTCCTCCTGCCCTCTGCTGCCAAATATTCTTCCTCATCCACTTCTTCTTCCTGCTCCCTCTAGGAAGCTCTGTCCCTTACTAAATGGGCTGACTTCCAGTGGGTTTTTTCATGTCTAGGAGCTACTGATGACTTGTAACATGTCACCAACTAAGCAGGAAGAAAAAGTCATTTAATATAGGAATATTCAAATTAGTTTTCACAAGCAGAAACAAGAGACGTTTTTCCTCTCTCTAAGAAGCTGCTTAAGGGAAGTGATGGAATCATTCCAAGATGTACCAGACATCAGTTCACCCATCACTGAAGGGGTATGGCTGTGAAAGAAGTGCTGCAAAACAGAGTAACAGAAAATGCCAAATCCAAAAGCAGTGTGGTTTAAGTAACACAGACAGTAGATAAAGGAGGCATATTAGGTTACAGAATCTACAGTAAACAGGAGGTATGTAAAAGTGTAAGATAAAGTAGAAACAAATTCTCATCCCCCATTTCCCCACACAGTGCATTTTCATCTTCTCTATCTGCTTTTCTTGCTACAAAGCCTGTACTTTGTAGTATGCTTTCCTCCAACATTGCTGAATATAGTCTAAGAATATGCAATCTGAGATTATCCAATTTCACAGTCAACTTCAATAAATTCCTTTGACTTGCAAAGGGATGTAATAGTATTCCACACAGAAAAAAAGAATCTCAGTTTAAAAACTTTAGTATTGCCAAGAAGCCACTGGCACAATATGTCCATGCAATTTGAGAAAGGTTCATTGACAAGGACAGAAAAAGAAAAACAAAATAAAACAACCAACAAACAAACAAACAAACAAACAATAAAACCCAAAACACCAACACCAACAAAANAACATTATACTAGAGAGACTACTGAGTGTATTCTATCAGAAGACTAGCAAATAGATTGAACCTGAGCCTTCTTCTTTTGAAACAATATAGCAACTGTTATGAAAGAGTTATTCAAGTATTTCACATGGAACAATGAGATTACCACTACTTGAAATTAAGCTCACCTAAGACCTTTTCTATTTTTCAAAGAGAAAATGGGAAACTTGGGAAAATGTCTCACAGTAAACTAGCATTTTGTCTGGGAGGCCAGAGACTCTTGGGAGGGTCCAGGAGAACAGCTGAATAATTGCAGATTTCCAGAAGCCATCATTTCAGCACTGACTGATGTGTCACTGAAATTTGTGTTCTCAAAGCCTTCAGGAAGCTATTTATGTCAAATTCTTCAAAGAGCTTTGGGGACACACATAAATATCAGCTCTCATAATCTGAAAAATATTCATTCATCAAATCACAACAGTCAGATTGTTACTGAATGATTTCCCTCGCCTTAAAATATTCAGAACATCACAACTGAGGAAAATTTTCTACTCTGGTCATGTGATCAATTATTTTCAAGGGAAACAGTGAGATTTCACTACTTCAAAATATCTGAAACTTAGTTTCCTCTTACTCACCTAGTGTATTATGTAGCACTCAAAAAGCAATTCCAAACTTTTTGTTACTTCAAATTCCTTAGATTATTCAGCTTGTTCAACTTCTTTATTTATTATTAAACTATTTATTTAAAAAATTTACTACTCTTACTATTGCAGCAGCATCACCTACAGCATACAAAGTGAACCAACCAAAAATTTAGAAGAAAAACCTATATTCCAAACAAACTACATGCGAAGTTTCTTATGTTAGGATGCTAGAAAATGAGTTGCAATGAATCATTAAAGAAATGCCTCCATTTCCAAAGTAACTGGTGACACATGAATTTATCATGCCTCAGCAGCTCCCAACACTGTTTTTATCACATGACAAGGCAAACTGACTTTCAGAAGAGCAATCAACACAACACATCCACATAGCAATAAGAGGAATTACATAGACTTATTTGAAAATACCTCATTAGTCTAAGTGAGCATCTCTTCAGGTCTAGTTATAAAAACTCCTTATCTATTCTTTAAAGAGGTATGTGCATAACAAATATCTGATTCACCCATATGTCACTGCAAATTCTAAAATTGTGGGGGAAGTGAGTCAAAGAAATATGAATATACAACTCCTATAACATGAAACATGAATATTAAATGATGAAGTATTTGCATTGTCTCTACTGCCTTACAGCACATGAATGTCAAACCCACTTATTCATATCTCTCCCTCCCTCAAAGCAAGTAGTTTGGTTTGATGTGTCATCAAAAGCAGAATTAGTAGTGTCCTAAACACCTTTATTTTTAAGAAAGCTTTATATTTATCATTTTCAAATCGGCAATAAAAAGCTTAAAGGAACCTAACTGTGGTACCTTGTGATTGACACTAAACACACTCTGCTCACACATGCAGAAAACAAACACCTCTCTCTGGGTAAGGCAAATTATTTAACTCTTGGATTGTTTGTAGTTTACTATACACATTAATCACCTCCAAGATCTTACACATCATGGTTACTCTAGAGCTTATTTTGAATTGTAAGAAGCAAATCACACTATTACAGCAGTATTTACCTTCAGAAGTCTTTCTGAAGCTGAATCCCATTTAGACAAGGAGAGGGTTAAAATTCTTTCAATGGCACTGTAGCACAAAGTCAAGATGGAGGCAACTCAATACTGGGGCCAATGCTGTTAACACCTTAACATCACCTGGATGCCGGGCCAGAGCACACCCTCAGCAAGGTCACAGACAACACAAAACTGATGAGCAGAGACACTGTGTGGCTGTGCTGCCACCCAGGGGGACAGGGACAGGCTGGAGAACTGGACTCAGAAAATGTCTGTGAAGTTCAACAAGGGTAAATGCAGAGTCCTGCATTTGGGGAGAAATAGCTCAGGACACCCAGGCAACACTGGAGGGCTGGAAAACAGCTCTGTGGAGGAGGATCTGGGAGCCCTGGCGGGGACAGGCAGCTGAGCATGAGCCTTCAACACCCCCTCCATGGTAAAGCAAGCCAAGAGCAGCCTGGACCCCACTAGGAACAGCACTGCCAACAAGTCACTGCCAACAGTGTTGCCCAAAGGGACTGGGGAGTCTCCATCTGTGCAGATATTCAAAACCTGACTGGAAATGGTCCTGAGAAACCTGTTCTAGCTGATCTTCCTGGAGCTGTAGGAAAAACAGCTGCACCACTTGAGAACTTGGTACTCGCTTGTTGATAATGTTTAGCAACAGTTATTGCTTACGATAGGGTTTTTAGTCCTAAATCACTTCTGTTCTTCTGCAAACTTAGCTACTTGAAAATTATTTTCCTACTATACAAACTCTGTTATTCCCTTGCTCCCCTGCAGTTACTTTTTCAGACATTTTCAGGACTTCTTACCGTGCCAAGGCTTGGACTTTTGTGGCATGTCGCTCTTCCTGTTCTGCCACCTTCCTCCTGCAGTTCTCCATCTCCTGCCTCAGTGCTGCAGAATGCTCCATCTCTGCATCCAGCAGATTTCGCAGGGATCTGCAAGAAGGCAACAGCCTCTCTTTAGGACACTGCACACACTACCTGCTAATTAGAGTATACTCCAAGAATCACAGAGGAGTGATACCACTCATGTCATCCAAAAATTTTATTATTCAATTTAATAAGTTCAACTGATTTGATTATACAAAAATATGAAAAGCTACAAGGGAAAAGCAGTTACAAATGCTTAGCATTAATTTGTATTACTATCCTGTCAACAAGCCCAAAGCACAACTTATTATGGAATCTACTGTATCAGCATGCAGAGAGAATTTATTTTTTAAAAAAGCTGGTAAGCTGTTTTCAGTACTTTAGCGCAAGTCCATACATCTTGGGAATAATCTATAAGCAATATATTTATAGCAAGACAGGCAGGGCTCTTGTCTCTGCCAAGTGCACTGCCACAGACCTCTGTGTAAAAACCCTTGATGAGATAGCAAAGGTCAGCATGATGCATAATGGTAAAACCCAAAGCATCCTGGTCCTTCTGCCAAAAAAAGCCCGCAAAGCTGAATGAGGCAACAACTTGCAATTATGGGAGTGGGAAGAACAGGAGGAAGGAAAACAGGATCTGTTGGTAAGCTCAGCATTAAAAACCCAAAATAACTATAGGAAAATATGAATTACCAAAATAGCCCTACTAAAGCATTGAATACATTTGTATTTTCATTCATCTAACCATTTGTTTCAATAAACTAAACAAAGTATGTTTGATGGCATTTATATAAGCAACTGATCATTTCTACATTTACATCATAATTGTGCCCTAAGTGAATACAAAGACAGTCATAAATGAAAGTCACTTTCAGCATTACATTGTCAGCCATCCTACATCACTTCTTCACCAGAAGGGAAAAACCAGAAATTTTCTGAATATTTGCATTAGGAGAAACTTTTGCTCATTTGGAAAGCTATCTTAACAGCACTTCAGAATCTCTAGACTATGAGGTTTGGTTTTGAAAAAAACTACAACTGCAAAGCTCCCAAGGTACAAAGAGTTACCTGATTCAAACTAAAAGCAAAAAGTTGCCCTCAAACCACTGTTTTTCAGTATCAACATTTAAAAAGTGAATTATTAAGTTAACCTTTCAGAGAAAAAATAATATATACATCAAAAAGGTTACATAAATATTATGCATAGCTTTACAGAAAGGACAGCTTGTATTAGAGAACAGAATTTTTTTTTAAATTACAGTCCCTCTTGACTAAAAACCACAAACTACCTATTCTGTTCTTCCAGTTCATCCTTTCTATTCATCATGGCCACGATAGCTTGACGAAGTTCATCTAAGAAGAAGAAACAAAAAGGATTAATGTCTGTGTACATTTTTGCTCATTTCAGATCTAGAAGTCATATACACAGGCAGCACACTTAAGATGATGCCAACACCATTTGCTATTCAGCAAAGCACATAAAAATGCTCTTAATCTCATCACTAATTTGAGCAATCTTTCAAAAGCAGTGTTATTTAACATCACATCAGAAGTATTGATCAAATCAAATTAGTCTGCATCTGGCTTTAATACAAATGTTTACAAGTGTGTCTGTGGTTGCAGCTATTTTGTTTCCACAGATGTAGGGCAGAAAGCACCTTTTCACCACATGCCTATTAATGAGATACACTGTTACTTGTTCAGCTTCTCCAAATTGCTTCTTCTCCTGGCTTGACACAGGAAATCTTGACACAGGAAATAACTGCTACAGGGCGATGGGAGTAGAGATAATGTCCTCGCTTCCTCATGGCATTGTTTCTCAAGCTCAGCCCTAAAGATGATGAGATTTCTGAATCTCATAATTTCCTATAAAATCCAATTTTTTTACAAGTACCTTAAAAATACTTTCCGTCATTAAATCAAGAATAAAATTTTTTAAAAACCAACTGACATAATTCTAGAATTTTTAAATATTTCCTTTGGGTTAGGTCTAACATGATACCAGAACAGCCAAATAAATATCATACAGAAAAGTGTCAGCTCCAACAATTTCATTAACAATTTCACATATGTTAATCAATAATTTTATAAGCGCTACAAGGACACAATTATATTAAACCACCCCTCCCAACATTTAAGTGAAATGTTTATATATAATAAATCACCAACTCTTTTCTGCAAGTATTCAGTGCAGATGCCAGAAAATTTTATGTGCTTTTACTGAAAATATACTAACAAAACTGCTATTACTTGATTTCTCCAAGCAAGCAAAGCCATTGGACAACTTTTTTCCCCTTTACATTCAGTACAGAGAATTACCTGTATCTCCCTCTTCTATAGTTACAGAGGTTTTTGCCCATTTAACAAAAACTTAACATTGTCCTATGGGCCAGACTGGAGTCTCCAGTAGTGGATAAAATGCAAAAGATTTTATTATGTCAACCAAATGTTGACAGTCAGTGCTGCAGACATCATTATTCCAGTCTGGCCTTGGTAATCTGCAGATAAATCCCACCCTTGCAGGATTGCAGGGTTCAGCAGAGTTCTCATATCATTTGAAATCAGCCAACCCAAATTTCTTCATGCTAGATTTTTTTCCAAAACATTCCTGCATCTTTGGCCAGGGAGAAATTAGATGATCAGTTTTCTGCCCATTCCATAATACCCATATTACACTTTAAGAGCTAAATTACATTAGCAAGAAATGTTTCAGTCAGTCATTAGAGGGAGTTTGCACTTCATTAATTCAGCACAGAAAGAATAATTAGTTTTCTATGGTAACTTAGCATATTTTATGCAACCCTAAAATAAAAAAATTCAAATCTTGTAGAAAAAAATGAAAGTGAAATAGTGCAATTTCTGGGTATTAAATACTAGCACAAGGGACCCCAATCCATCAGCCTATCTGTGAAATAAACAATTGCTCTGTGGATGAGGAAAATGGAATAATCCAGTATTAGAGCATCATACAAATAAACAACACAAGCAAAAGGATACACAGTAAGCTTTCTGTACAGTAACACTCCATAACAAAATAACAATCTTGAACCATAATGTTGAATTCAGAATCCTCCTCAAGGACGCATCAAGCCGATGGCATTTTAAATATTTCAAGTGTACCATTAAAATATGATAGTGCGCGATCAACAAGTAGTTGCTGTTATGTTTCTAACTCTGAATAAATTAAAACTGTTGCTGCTCAGACACAGCTCTGCACTTGCACAGGGTGCCCACTCTGCTGCAATTGCCTGTGTGTGTACTCAGTGTTTTAATGTGTACTGATTTATTACCGTTTATACAGCTAAGCTATTACAAATTGGCTTCATTATTTCAATTTTACCAGCCTACTCAAACTGTAACCTTAACTTGCATAATAACTAAATCTTCTTTCCCTTATTCCATCCAGAATCTTCTGCATGTGTTGAGACCTGAAATCCCATCTTTTCTCACTCTCCTCTCCCACACACACACACACAAGCAGAGCACAAAAGCAAGATCCTTCTAAAGATCATGGTTGTCACAGAAGAAGAAGAAAAAAAGCCTCTTGAAATAGAAGACTTTAAATTGCTTATTTATTCCATTTGTCTCTTTTTTCTGAGAGTCATGGAATTGACTATACTATAGAGAAACAACAAATCAGAAACTCCAAATTCCATTATCACGTATAGGGCAAAAATTGATGCTTAATTTAGGACCACAAATTCAAACACATTCTATACTCAGTATTTCTTGCTAATTTAGCTCAATTACAGGTACCAGTGGAGGTGTGGATGAAAGCATCAACACAAACTACCAGTCTGAGCTAAGAGACCAGAATTCCAAGAAGGCTGGTCCAGCCCATGCCTACTTGAGCAGCAAGATTGCTCCATAGCTATAGCCCTGCTGTTTCTTCTTGGATTGATGAGTATTAAGAAGACAAATTTTCTATATATTACTCAAAACAAACACAAGAACTATACAGTTTATCATGAACACTTCTTTAACCTCTCTATCCATAGTAAATACAAAAGAGTAAAACATTATTAGTGTAATTAAATGAGTAAGAATTCATCAAGAAAAAAAATCAGAAACCTTAATGTCATGATCTTTTGAAGCAAGGAACTGGGCAGAACTAAAAGGAAACCATCCTATTTAATTCAGGTATAATATTTAAAACTTTCAAAAATTTTAATTTCTTACTTTCACTTACACTTCCTGAAAAATTTCAGCAGCATGTCAGAGCAGTCAGCTGAATGCAAAGGAAATCCAGTATCATACACTGCAGCAGGTTCCTTTCAAACCTGCCAGAACATCGCCAGTTCATGAGCTTTTGTCTGTTACACTTGCCTCCAAAATGTGTGTATGATCATAACCTAATTTTTACAGCAATCTTATGTCTCATACATTGTGTGGGTTAGAAAAGTGAATAAATTTTAAAAAATGTCAGGGTTGTAGCAGCAACCATAAATTTGGCATTTTCTGATTTCTGAACTGTGCAACCTCAGTATTTCTCCCCCCATTCTTTTTTTTTCTTCTTTTCTTTTTTTAACAAAACAGTGGGAGGATGGCCAAGTATTCTTACTTCAGAAAAGTGTTTGATATTAGACTTTATGTCCTATTTCTGAGCTGTTTTGCGCTTGATGACATTTATGTTTTGTAAAGTAATATTAATGAAAGGCAATACACTTCTGTTACTAAGAATCAGCATTCAACACCAACATATCTAAAAGTGAAGTGATAACCTGAGTTCCATAAAGACAGAGGAAAGATATCTAGTGAAGTTTCTCCTAAGAGGTAGTTTTGCAATGACTTCTTAAAAAAATAATTCCCATGTACAAAGAAATAATTCCAAGCCATTCTTTATCAGCAAAAAAAGAAAACATAATACAAAATCAATGAATGTACTAATTAATTTTTTCATATTAAACCTCACTTTTTCCAACACTAGCAATATTCTTTTATTGCTGAAATTAATCTGTGGTGCCTAATTACTCATGAAGTGAGTATTTGTTCCAAAACATTTTTTAATTCCATTCCATACTTCATGCAAAATCTAGCTTCTGGAAAGCTTTCATAGGGTCACAGAGCATGAAATATATAATGCTTTGAGAAACACCTGCCAGTTTCCAGCAACCTCCAGAAAAGTCATAAGTTTCACAACTCTTGTGCTATTTAGCCAAAGATTGGAGCAGTATGATTTGCCATCACCTGTTGTGAAGAATGAGCTGTAAGTTAAATCATTCCTCAGAGTACACAAGGTCATGCAGCCTCCTCTGCAATCCTGCAGATAGAGTATCAGGGTGGGCTGGGAGCAGTTTACAGGATGTTTTGTTTTTTTTTATTTTCATGAGTGAAAATTTACACAGATATTTTCAGAGACAAATAAGACTTCCAGCAGACTAGTTACATCTCAAATCAGAAGTCTGACCTTTAAAGACTTAAAGAGCTCGATGCTCCCTAAGCTGCCTACATGAACACTGTGTTTTAAGGCTTAATTTAGTGGTCAAAAACCTTGTAAATATTATCCTGTCATGTCACTATTCACAGGGCAAATTTTAGTAGGAAACAAATTGTGTTGCCCTTCTACTGCATAGAAGAGTCCTGGTGAAAACCAAGTCTGTAAAGTAAACTGCAGCTTTCCTCTCCCTGATGAAATACAAACACCCTCCCCTCACAGCTGTGCTTTCAAAGAAAACACAAGAATTTAGTATCTGCCAGTGACCTGTGGCAACTGGGCTACAGAACAGGTCAGCAGCTATTCACAAAGGACACAAAGTACAAAAACATACACCGTATTCACTTACACAACAGGGATAAAATTATAACATGGAGGTTTGATTACTCAGTAAATTTCTTCAGTGATCATGAAAAACTCGTAGATTTCTCAAGAATATAAGAAAAAGTATGGAATTATGTACAATGTTACAACCTTTCCTAACCTTTGTGGTGAAGCCCAATTTCAAAAACTGAAGAAAATGATAGTGAAAAAACTAAATTATTTCCTAAAAATAGTAGTATAATGAAAGAACCTTATAAAGAAGAACACAAGCAGTGTCCTTCTAAAATGAAATAAACTTATTCTTTTTTCTACTGCAAAAACAAAATCAAGACTTGTGCTGGCAGAACAGATTGCTCTGGTGAAAAACAAATGCTGAAAATACAACCTTCCAATAGCAGCTCTTGAAACACTGTTATTTGTGATTCAAGTACAATAAGATAAAGACAACTTTTTAAAAAACTGCAATTACATAGTAGAGTAGATGCATAAATAGAAAACTTATGACCAGCTTAACTCTATATAAACTTGCTTATGACAAAACAATCTGCACAGCAGGGCCAGTATTCAAATTATGCCTGACATAAACAGCAAAGCTCTGTGGATTTCTCGAGTGGTATTAGTATTTTTTGAGATGTATCTGTGGCTAAGTTAACCTATACCTTACAAATGCATGGGACATAATTCAGGAAAATAATTTAAAATGGCAGAAATTTGAAATTACAGCTTCTCCTAACTTTCTAGCCTGCATATCAAAAGAAGTAAGAAAAGTTTAGTACTATACTAATAGGTTGGAACAAAAGCAGGAAAACAATATAATTTTTTTTAAATCCATTTCAGGCTTTGTCTTCAGAAGTAAGAAACACAAAAATCCAGTCACTGGAGACCTCACAGCTTTTCTCACTGCACTACTGCATTCCATTTTTCTTGCCTGATGTGTTAGAATCAGTTGCTATGCAACCAAGCTATAAGCCTCAGCATTTAATAATTCTTCTACTAATTGCAATAGAGAGCAAGAGCTTCAGTGCCTGACTTCATCATAGCACTGAATTCCTCCTGTAGAGAATCTACGACCAATAAAAGGAAACTTGAAAAAAGCATTTTTATTCAATATATCCAGGATCATCTATTATAAATGTAATCACTAATTCTATAAATGTATAATCAGCTGAATTTTAATTATATTTATGATTATTTACTAGGTGTTCTACTGGCTTTATAGATGGGTTTGACATGCTTCCCACACTTCCTTTCACCAAAACCTTCTCTGAACTGGGAAACTAATGATAGTGTGCACGCTTCTGTTGATCCTGTGTTTTCATTTAATTTACAAATTGCTAAGTACTGAGAATTGAAAACCTCCAGATTTTCTTTCTATTTTATAGTTCTTACCTACAATGGGAAATAACTGAGCAACTAAAGGAGACCAACTGCGGCCCCTGCTGGTTCCTGACTCCTCTACAAACAGCAGGATCAACAGAGTGCAGGAGCACAGAAAACTGCCCTGTGCAATTCTCTGAGAAATAAATAAGAACAAAAGGATGTTGTAGGGATAACATTAGCAGAAAATATCTAGTGACCAAAGTATCACTGTAGCTAATAGCAGTAAGTCCATTCCACACTTCAATTATGGCTCCTAGAAGTCCCAAACTAATTTGCCACTTCATGACGTACTTTGCAAGAACGGATTTTTCAGCTTTGTAAAGCTCAGTCAGCAGACCAGTGCCAGAGTCTGAAATACTGCTCAGTGAAAATGCTTGTTTTATCTCCTTTAATACAGCTATAACTTTAGAAAATGAGATTAGAATATCTTTAAGATTTCATTCATTTTGATGATTGCAGAAATCAATTGCATAAAAGAATCTTGGCTGCATCACTTCTAACTTCCCAAATGCCATAATTTAAAGCTTGTACATATTGAAATTTATAAGAAGAAACAAACACACACCCAAGAGCTGTAGGAATAAAGCCAGTTCAGTTACAGAACATTCTGTACACTGAGGAACATAAACACATACTGGCTTACAAGCTTAGACATTCAGTTTAAGAATTAAATCTTTGTTCTATAAGCGTATGCAAAGAAAAAAGATCAAATATGTGATAAACAAACTGCCTGTGCTTTTATTAATCTCTCTCTGCAGCAAAGACTATTTCATCTGGTCTAGCTCTGCTCTTAATACCACTGAAACATGACTGTCCTCACCCTTAATCTTAACTCAGGTTATTGTGACAGTTCACATTTATGTTTGGAGCAGATTTTCATACTAAAACCACAGAAAGAGTGGGGTTTGTTTGTTTCTGACTAGCCATTAATGAAAACAGGCAAAATAAGCAAGACTACATCAGAACTAACCCTTAGTGTGTTCAGAACTTGTAGAAATTTAAATATGTTAATCAAATCATTATTTTTCATTTAACTACTAAAGCTACATGTAATATTAAGGATGTATCAGCTCCAATGAAGCATAACCTGCCAATACAAACATCATTTTAGAGCAGTTATTACTAACATGACCAGCACATCAGAAATTAAGTGCTCCATTACTCTCTAAGCAGATTTTATAGAAACAAACGTAGAAAGAGTTACAGGACTTTCAAAGCTATTTCAGTCAATCTAGATACATCAAGAAAGTACTTACTAATTGTCATGGATTCTGGCACAGTGACTGAAGGCAACATACTGCTTGAAGTATTCACTTGAGCTGGAGGATTAACTTCCACTCTAGTCATAAAAGCACAGTATAATCAATATATGAAAACAAAATCCTGAATTCAAAACTTTAGAAAAAAGCATTCCAGAAAATAGAATTGTTATTCTATTCACCCATATTTAATAAAAATATGTTGAACAACCCTTTAATGTATCTCCTAGGAGTCTGATTTAAGCAGACACACAAAAATTCCGAATTAAAAGGCCATGGAGAATATAGTAAAAAAATAACATAAAAACCAACATAAAACCTATTTTCAAAACCAGGAAGCCAAGTCTGTTATTTGACATGACTAAGTGACTTCCTCAAGATAATTAGGAAAGTTCAGTGTATGAAACTATGCAAAAAAGGCAATTGTAGGTTTTTTGCATTTATCTTTCCAAACATATGTAGAAGTATCCTGATGAGTAGTTGGTTTTCCAGTACTAAGTGCATTAGTTAACAGTAAGTTGGCAGCTAGAGGGTGAAGGTTTTTTTCTTTTAGGACAAACATATTTGGCACATACCTGTAAGGAAGATCAGATCTCCTCGGAACCAGTTCTACCGGATGAACAGCATGTTCATGCCCTTCTCCATTCTCCAAGTTATCTAAAGTAGAATGCACAAGCATTAGCTTCCTTTGGGTTAACTACTCAAAAATAAAATAAAAACAAAAATCCAGAAGTTAGGTAGTTACCTTTTTAAACAGAAACACTCAATTTACTATAGCTTTTAAACACTTTTAATTCTGTCTCCAAAGCTAGCTGCAGCAAATTGACCCTGAGTGACAGCAGGATTGTCAAGACTCTTAGGAACACAGCCATCATAGAGAAATTAGTATTGCACAATTCCTAAATTATACTTGATATGTACAGAGTTGCAAAGCTATGAGGAGATTTCTTCCTGAAGTTACTTGTGCAAGCCCCCGGAGTTGAAGCACCTCATGACACCTCACTACAAATCTGGTTGTGACTTGAAGGAGAAGGAGTTGTGGCTAGTCCCCAGCACGTGAAACCTTGCGAAGACATCAGTGCTTTCTGTATTCCCAACAGAGTACCATGGCTTTTCTCTAGCTCTTTATGTCTCTGTACCAACCATCAGGAATCAGACAGATGAGACATTGTTTAAAAAGCATGAATAATGTGCATCTGTCCACAGATCCACAACTGTCGGCAGCAAAACATCCACTTCACTGAGCCTGTCATTGAGGAAGCTCAGGTGGAAACAAACAAAAATCATATTTCATTGATGTGTTCTGCATCTCACTATGTAAGGGCTACAAAGATACTATAAGACAATCCTAAATAGAACACATTTAAAAAGCAGAAATTCTAGAAAATAAGTAAATGGGAAATAAAGTTATATCAGAAAGTCTATGGAGGAGAAAAAACATTTTTGAAGCTGTAGAGTTTACTGAACCTCAGTTCCTAAAATACGTACTCCATTTTTGTTCCAAGCAACTGCATTTTGATGGAGGCTCTCTCATTTCTAGTTACATAGAGATATGACATGCCCTGACACATCCCTGGAGCACTGCAACAGATTAATACTGAAAACACATATTAACATACAACACTATAGATTACGCTATTTCAAATATATATGTACATGTGTATGTGTTATTTATTGGTATTAAAAATCTTTAAACCAAAATATTGGGTTAAACTATGTACTTTACAAGAGCTCATTAAGCATATTTTAACAAAAAACATCAGGATAATAATGAGCTTGCCAGTTAGTGGGCTGGACTGCCCTCAGAATAAGCTAATGCATGTTCCTTCTGACATCATTCGTCCAGCACAAGTGCAACTCCCAAAGTCAAGCAAACAAGTGCCTAAGACAGCTTGCAATCTCAGCAAATTGTCAGTATGGCTGAAGAGAGGATGCCTGGATCCGTGTGTATCCCTATCCCTGACTGGCTGGCACTTGGGCTGCGCAAAAGGCACTTAGTGCAGCCCTCCCTGCACACTCCATCAGCTCCTCCTGTTCAGAGAGGTGAGACCAGGAGAGCAGACAGCAGGGTCTGAGGGGCTTTCCTAGCAGTGATGAACTGACTCCTTTCACCAGCCCAATGCTGTGCCACTCTTACTTGCATGACAGACCACAAAGAGGGACAGAAGGAGGACTAAAATATCTGTCCTGGGCCCAGAAGGGATCTGAATACGCCAGTTGATCATCTCCAGTAGGCTGAGCATTGCATTCAAAACAGTTCTGAGATGAAGCAACACAAAACAAGGGGCTTTGGTGTCTTCTTAGTAAGGGTAAGCCCCTGGGACAGTTATGGATAAGATGCATACAGATATATACAGATGTCCTCTTTGCCTCCAGAACTAAGTCTTGGCTTGCACTCCTGATTTTTGATTTCAGATCAAAACCCCCAGCTCATACTTCTGATGCCTCATGACATCTACTGCCAGCAACCGTGAGTTCCCATTCCACACACCACCCCCCATAGACAGGAATGGATTCTTGTATTCCAGATTTCAAACTGTGGATGTTCCCCAACAAGTTCTGTTTTGTATTTAAGAGATCACAATGCCACAAACTACTCAATGCTTTCTAAATCCTCTCCTTTGTAAATTGAAAAATATGGCAGCACAAGAAATAATTTTAAATGTCCTTTTTTTTTTTTTTTTTAACCACTGGCATTTCTTATGAGGTACATATTTTAAAATACAGCAGAGGGCAGTGCAGCATTATTTTATGATTCACATTTTTTTCACTGAACTTACACAACTGAATTACACTTTTTCACAGGCCTTCAATCAACAATCCATTTAAACTCTTGGACATATAAAGTGTATGCAAAAAATATGAAATATACTACAACTAAAACATTATTTAATACCACTGAGAAGTTTTTAAATGGTCACTGAAATGAGTATACCTGAAGTTCAGTGTTTTATGAACAGCTAGAAAAATATCAACAGGGTGAAGGGGAGGGCTGGTGGATGTTTTTTGTTTGGTTTTGGTACTAATAGAGATACTGTAAAAGCACCAGGTCTTCTTTTCCATTCCTTTAACCATTTTTATTGCTTGCTTCAAATGGTCCACATAATTCTTGAAGTGTCCCTCACTGCATTCAGTACTGCAGCTGAGGCCACAGCAGAGCCAATGGAGCTTACATTTACAAATGACACTCTCATTTATGCACAGCTCTCTTAATTCATTATCAGCTTGTAACCTGCAGAAAACAATTTGAAGATACTGGTGCATGAAAAATTAGATGTGAGCTGGCAATTGGTGCTCACAGCTCAGAAAGCCAGTCTTAGAATAAATGATCTCTGCAGATCCCTTCCAACCCAAACCATACTACAATTCCCATATCCTTTTCTGAGCAAGTATTTCCTAGTCAATCATTCTTTATTCTGTATTTCAACAATTAACAGCTTCTATTGAACTGCTTCCAGCTGCTCTACAATCTGTCAAGATTTTTTTTAATTCACCTTCTCAAACACACTTGGAGCTTCTTGCAGCTTAGAGGTACCTAGAAAACAGATATTGATACTTTTTATACTACTATCCTAAACTTCAACAAAATACAAGACCACAGCTTAATCCCAGTGAAACTCTGGTTTATTTTGACATTGATAACTCCCCCTTAACTAACTAATACTCAAATGGAGAACTCTGATTCAGAACTAGAATAAATTTGAATTGAACTTTTTATTCCAGTTGTGCAGTAAGTACCTCCTGTGTCTGTACAATCCTGTTATTTCTTACCATTGTCCCATGTTAGAATAAAGGTTGCTGGATTTCTGTGAATTCAAATGCCCACCTGTTTGGGAGTAAGAGCCAACAGCACTAACAGGAAATAGAACATCTGAGTCATCATTCAGGACCTGCAGAGGACTCCAACTGCATATCTGAGAATTGCATGTGACTATTTCATGAGGCCTATTTAGAACAAACAAACAAACAAACCAATTTATACAGGCAGTATTACTGTTCATAATGCTTATATTTTTTTCAGAGATACCACTGCAAGAAAAATCTTTATTTCAATCTGCCTGCCAATTTCTCAGTCAGCCATACATTAATTCACATTAAAGACCAGACATTCCAAAGCAGATGAGACAAGCAGTGCTTGCCTTTTTCTTTAAATGAATTTCTATCAGAAATAAAGAAAGCTTATCAGTATCTAAAATTATTCTTTCTGTCACAGTTTTGTCCTGCCTTGTTGAACCATCTACACTCTGATGAAACAAGCTTACTCCGTTTAAAATACACATTTTTTATTGTGAAGCCAAAATAGAATTGTTATCATACTAAGAATAAGGAAACATCAAGTAGGCCAGAACTATAGCCTGGTTATATCATATCACAGTTTTAACTACTGAGAACTTCAAAGAGAACAAGAAGTCTGAAATCTCGACATTTGGGGTTTCAGTGAAACTTAGAAGCAAAATATCATCGCTGCAGTGTCCCATATTGTTTAAACAGTAAAAAGAAAAAAAAAAAAAAAGGGAAAAAAGGTGGGGGAGGAGGAATAGGGAGAGAGAAAAAAAATAAAGAAAATCAATAGTTCAGTTCAACACATGAATTTGCAGTACCCATAAAAGAAAGGGAGGGATGGAGGGGAAGCATGGAAAGTTTACCACTATCTCCTGCACCAATACTTACTTTTCAGAAGCTTCAATTCCACCTTCTGTGCCTTTATTTCCTAATGATTTTCCATACAGCTCATCCTCATCTGCATCTTCATCATCAATGCTCTTCACATCCAGTTTCTGGTATTCATACTCTCCATTCATGAATATTGAATTGTTCTTCCACAAATGGTTACTTTCACTCCCATTCAGATTTTTTCCCAGAGTGCTTTCAGATGAAGACAATGCAAGAACTGAAGATCTGTCTACACTCTCCTCTGAACTTTCTCCTGTAATAAGAGTCTTTGTGCAATCCCCCAAGTTTTGCTCATCTTCCTCTTCATCAAATGAGATAATATTAGTCACTCTCTTCTTCTTTTTTCGATCTCTTTTGTATTTCAAATCTAGAAGTAATACAAAGTTTTTACACAGTTTAGAAAAGGGAAATAATATATGACACCTGTTTTTTTTCTTAAAAGAGCTCATGTACTAAATTACTCTACTTAAGAAAAAAACGCTTTGATCTACATGGCATTCATATTCTTTCCATACACATGAGCTTTTAAATCTCTAATTACCAGCTTTACTTTCTATGTCTTACACAATTCAGATTTCAGAAGATATTCTGAAGATGCATTCATAACTTGGTTCAACTGAAACTGGAAAAAAATTTCAAAAAATCCATGAAATTAAATTTAAAATAATAACTTAGCCTTCCTGTCACTTCCTCCCATAGACTGCACCTAGTATATAATGCAGAGTAGGTCTGCACAACAGAGAAAACATGAAGGACTTTCAGAGGAAAAACTGAAAAGAACCAACTCCCAACACGAACAAAATCCACAACCCGCAATCAAATAGTTTTGTTTATACTCTAAAAATTGAATAGTCAGCTTTCAGCTAATTAGCTCTTGGTCTAGAAATACACCGAAATCTTCTCTGATTATACCACATGTATTCAGTGACAGCACTTATTTTTACTGTATTACCTATTCTCACTAAATCTGATGCGCATATGAAGCTAAATGCAAAGCTGAAGCACTCCAAGAAATATCAGAAACCACTCACCAAGACACCTCACACTGGGACCAAATTGCTTTGTTTAATTCCAGCTGTTATACATCCGCAAAACACATTAACATATTTTTTAAAGGATGTTAAAACCCATTCTGGTTGCAAATGGAATTACAACAAAGAACACAGACTTCAATGGAAACATCTGACTTGCTCTAATGTTCCACAAATAATTACATTTTAACAAACTCAATTTTTTTTAAGTGACATTTCATTGGAAGTTGTACCTTTCATGTTCTGTATACACATGTGCTGTACACATCAGGTACATCATGTTGTGGAGTCATATGCACCATATGGTCAATTACTGTCTTCTTTCATCTTGCAAGACTATTCTATACTAAAAAAATTATCCCAAGTCAAGTATCACCTATGATTTTAATCTCATTTAAGTGCTATACAACAGAAGTTTTACCATGAGTTTGTTCTAAAAACTGTCTTAATACAAAGTCTATTTTAAACACCAATAACAAACCAGATTTTTATCTCAACTTCTGTCCCTACCAGATTCTCATGTGGGGTTTGTGCTTTTTTCTCATAACTAAAACAATTATTGCCTAAACTCAAACCTTGTTTCTCAATTGAAAAGCATATAAATCTTCCTGCTGTTTTCTACTTTTACAAAGCAAAAGAAACTTTTAGCTCAATTTCCAGAAACAAAGATAATAAAATATTACTTTATTAATTTTGGAACAAAAAATATATAATGAAAATCACATTTTCCTTGACTGATTTCAAATAATAAGAGATTAAGACTTTAGGTCTTTGTTAGTAACTAACATCATGCAAGCTGGCTGTAACACTAAGAACTCTAAAGGCAAAGAGCGTATGAGTAAATTTTCATTTTGGCAATTATCTGCTTTGCATAGGAATTCAGATGTAAACACAGTCATTACTTGAAGCAGATTACAAGCTAAGATTTGTATCTGATATTTAACAAAAGATGTAAGTCAGTGTATGTGTGACTGGCAAGGTGGCAAAAGACAACATTAAAAATTAAAAAACATTACATCACAAACTTCAAAGTATAATTTTATGAACAAGAAATTGAACTTCAGGTCACAAGCAAAGCACTACCAATACAACAGTTTAGCCTCCTCCTCACAGTGATACAAGAATGCTGAAATACATAGTTACCATCCAGTATTCACACCCAGTATTTCCAATTTCATGCTTCTTAATTACACACTCAACTGGTTTGTATGCACAGTGCACTTATTTTTAAGACTTCTGCTCTACAATAGTACATTAAAAATAAATTAAAAAGTTATTTAAACACACTTGAATATTTCCTAAGTTTCTGAGTGGCACTAACATTCATAAAAGCTTACCAGCATTCACATTCCTGGACAGAACAGGCAGTGGGTCAGAGTCCTGATCGGGTTTTATGAGAATGGAGACCGCAGACGAGGCAGTGATCTCCCGCAGGAGGCTGCTGACACCCTGAGTGGACTCCTTCAATAAGGAAGTTACATTTTGTGTGGATTCCTTTAACAAATCTGACACAGTGGGTGTGCATTTGCTCTGCCCATTTAAATCCTTATTATCAATGTTGATAGCAAAAAGAATGGAGTTCAGACCTTCAGATAAAAGAAAGGGGGAAAAAGAGACCAGAAATGCACCATATACTTCACATGCAAGTTATGAACATAGAAGCTAAGGATTAATGAAACTGTGACTGGAAAACATTTTTCCCAAAATTTCCCACAGTTCCCAGTGCATGAATTCGTATTCTTTCATGTACCATACATTCCTTTCTAGATTCCTTTCAAGCTGATGCAATCAGTTCTGAATTCTTCTTGATGGCTGTTCAGCTGCACATTAAATAATCAAAAAGTACTGTGAACCCATTTATTTATAACCTTTTATTTAAACCCATTTCACTGCAACTTTACTATTTGTTGCTTCCTATATTCTATTATCAAAAACGCCCAAGAACCTTGTCTTGCAGAATGAAGCATGTGACCATGTATCTGAAAAAAGGGGTAAAAAAGGTAATAATACATCACTTCTGTGGATGAACTCTGGAAAAGTAAATTATTTGTTATCATTCCTTACTCTTACTCTACTTACCTGTATTGACCTGTAATTTCAATCTTACTATAAAAATCCATCATTACACTTTTCTAGTCAGGAATAACCCACTTTGCTTCTCTAAATTGCACTGGTTTTAAGTTAGCCTTGACTGCCGAAGAGTTAAAAAAAATTATGTGGAAAAAATTTTAATTGTAGGAAGGCCAGATCCAGGATTCTAACAATCCATCAATTCATAGCATAAATTGGTATAATACTCTGACTGCTCGCCCTGGCTGTGCCTCTGACACACATTCTCCACATAAACAGAGTGTATTAGAGAAACTCCTAACAAGCAGAAACAGATGCAACATCCCAAAATGCAGCAGTTTTCCAAGAGCAGTTATACAGAAGAGAAGACCTTACCAGCTGCCATTGTAGGGATCATGCTAGAACGTTCTTCATCCATCATAAAAGACCAATCTTCATAGAAGACACTGTAATTTAAAGAGGGGGAAAAAAGGACATGCAGTGCTATAGTAACAAATACTTCACTTCTGAAAGACAAAAAACTGCTGAAGAACAAGTAGGAGCACCCCAAAGGATGAAATTTTATGTCACAGTTAACTCCCTGTAGGTTCTGAAATTGATAACTGTTCAGATGGTTCTAAAAAGACATGCTAAAGAGTATGGTTTTTTTAGTTTTAGCTCTGCACTTTTTTAGGGGAAAAAAAGACACTCAAGGCCTGGGGGTTTACACTGCATTAACAATCACAGCATCTCTCTATACCTATTGCTAAATATGTTTTGTATAATCTTAGAACACATGAACACAAACAAAAAGGTTCCCTCTATCTTGAGCAACCTGCTCTGATGGAAGGGGTCCCTGCCCACGGCAGGAGAGTTGGACTACACAATTTTTAAGGGTCCTTTATAACCATAATCCTAATATTCTATGGTTCTGTGACCTGTTTCAATTTACAAACCCACATCAATTACCCTAAAGAGTTAGGGTAAACTATGAATTTGGATGTAAAAACCCACATTTTTTCACTGTGAATACATAAATTTAGTTGTTCTAAGCCTAGTTCTTTCTAGTAGCAGAATGCTGTATTTTTACTATCAACATTCAGTTAATTAAACAACAAAACAGATAGCAAGAAAACCCTCAATCTATATTAAACAGCTCTGACTCATTTAAAAGATTCATTTAAAAGTTTCCAAAACTTATAATTGGAGACGTAAACTGATTCTGTAAATCCCATTGGAATTCAGGTAACATTTAAGTCTTAAAAATTCTGGAATAAACCTTTTTAGAAATAGTGTTACAATGCAGGGTGCTGATAATCCTGATACTGTGCAAGTATTGCTACTTGAGACTAATTAGTGATATAGCAATCTAAGCCACTAATTTTCTAGTGGTTTTCAGACCTTTTATTATTTCATTTGTCTTTATTTGATTTCTCCAAAATCTGTTTTGCAGGAAAGCTACAGATGACTGGAACAAACTAGAAATGAAAAGGAGCCCAAACTCAGCTCAGACAATAATCTTATCCACTAGATTAATTAATCAATGCAAATGAATAAAATGCCTTTCTGCTGAATCCACTGAACTTGATCAAGTGGTTTGAGCAAGCTCAACAGTTAGTGACTAAAAAAGGAAAATGCCTCAAGTTTTCATAAAGAAAAGAAGTTGAAGCCATATGAGAAAAAGGCAGGACTCAGTTTATGAACTTAACTGCATTTTGCACTTCCAACGTACTTCAGGATTGCACAACACATAGTTATTCTCAGTAACTGTAACAAAAGGTTCACAAACTGCTACCTAACCACTTCCCAGTGATCTGCAGCTGCAGCTCCCCACTGCTGCACTGCTGGACCTCTGCAATTACAGGCTCTCCAAAAGGCAACAGGCAATTACCACTGATGAATTGAGATCAGACACGGCTGCAATTGTATACTATTTTTGTGGAATGAGAGAGACACCTTAAAGCATGGTGTCCAGGTTGCAGTGAGGAAAACTGATGAAAGAACAGGGAAGGGACTTAGAGAAGAGGTCACTGTTGATACAGGCACAAGCCACTACCTTAATGGCTGACAAAAATTTTAAAAAATTATGTTAAGTGACTTGACAGGCATAGCTATTAATATGGGCTACAGCTGTGGCTTTTGGTTGGTTGCCTGGGGTTTCAGACATTGTCAGCACACCTCCTGCATTACAAAGGTATCAGACACAGTACCTGAGGCGACTCTTATCTGCAAGCAGCATATGAACATATCTTTCCAGGGAATGTTCATTCAAAGCACAGCGCAGCCAAGCCCGGCCTCTGCCGATGTCTGTAGTGATGGCCTTCAGAGAGTAGAAGCGCTGCAGCTCGTGTCTGTTCAGCACTTCTTTCACATAATACCAGAACACTGGCTCTGGAATTTAATGATTAATAATAACAATAATGACAACCACCCTTCCAAGAAAACCACTAAGCTCATACCTGAATACATTTATAAAACAAACAAGCAACAATATAACTTTGAACAAAGGTGAATCATTTACTCTCTTTGTGCAAACCACCAGCTAAATAAGTTATTCATTCCTACAGAACTCGGGCTATTTAAGCACTTAGAAATTTTCACTTCATTGAAAAAGCCACACAAATTAAAGGATTCAATCTGACACTTTTACATAGAATTCACATTTAAAAGCACATTTAAGATAGTATTTTATCCACAGGCTCATATGTTCAACTAGAAATATATTATGGAAGGGAAAAGATTTCTTTAGAACTCTATGTTACTGCTGATGTGAAATGTTGGAAGGCAGGTCCAAAGCAACAGGTAGCTACAGAATTTGCAAATATGTAAATAACAAACTCATGTTACTTTAGAAAACAGAAGTGTTATATTTAAACAGAAAAAAAAAATGTTTCCACTAAAACACTTTCTGTGCACTTTTCCCAAATATTGACAAAAACTGATCAGTATCTTAATAAAGTTCTGATTAAAAAAAAGAGAAACATCATGGTGAAGAGAAAAATAAAGGAATCTTTTCTTTGAATGTGGAGAAAGTAATAAAAACCAACCCAACCAAAATAAGCAATATAATTTTTCCTTCTAAAATTACATCAATAATTAGAAGTTAAACATATTTGACCTATATAGAATATGGCATTTAAAGAACTGAGCAAGGCAAGGTGAAGAATAAAAAAGTTGTTTTAAAAACTTAACAGCACAATTACACAACCTTGATCCCTGCCAGAATTCAAAATAAATTTGCCACTATACATGATGCAACAGTAGGAAGTACAGAATTCCTATCAGCAACTTTTCTAGAGAAACTTGGAATGCAAGTTAAACTAGACTGAGAAACAACAGTCATTTTCACTGCTACTTCTACAACACATCAAGTGTCCTACCAACAATTTGCAGTTTGGTGCAACGCTTAAAACTTCTTTTAGAAATTGTATCACTTGACTGAACATACGAACTAATTAAGAGAGGATAGTTACACTTAGCAATTTACCTGTTTCAGTTTTGCTGGAGAAACCTGCTGCCTGTTTGATTGCTGCTGCTGTCAGTGCTAACCCCCGGCTCCTCCTCAGGCCATGCTGGAACACAGCTTCGAACTGAGCACACAAACAGGTCACTCTGCAACAGAATTTTTAATGAACTCATGTAAAAGGAATTGTGAAAAAATCATAGTGAAAACCAACTATGTTTCTATACAGAAACTTTATTCCAGATTCCTATTCTCTGAATAGGAAATGTAAAGTGAACCATTATCTTATAAACAGTGAAAGATCCCTCCTATGCAGTAATCTCATTATTTGCCAGCAGTATAATCTACTTATTCCCACAGTCTCATCATAATGATTGAAAGCTGAGGCTCAGGTTACATTCAGAAGAATTGGCAATCAATTTGAGAAATCACCCTCACCGGCTAGAGGGGCTGCTAACCATGTTATTTCAGCTTCAGATCACCTACATTTCATGCAATGTAATTTTTTGAGCATGTCAAATATTTTGTGCCATATTTTTTATGTCATTATGATGCAAAATCTAAGCATGTTAATCTTAGACTATTTTACCTGCTATCTGAGTCTGAAGCAATTTCTTTTCTTCCTCCAAATCGTATTTGACACTGCAAAAAACATATTTTAAGAAATTTTAAGAACTTTTTGTTACACTAAATAAACTCAGTTTTCTGAACTATTTCTACATATGAAACAAAGTTATATCAAAAAAGGAAGAAGCACAAAATAAAACATTGCGAAATACAGCCTGCATCCAAAAAGTGAGCCAAAGAATCCTGTTACACTAATGGGCTGCTCTTGCAGTTCAAATATATCCTTGCTAGCCAGAGCAACACATCTGCAGGTCCTTCAGTAAATCGAAAACTGAGTGGAAATTACTACTTTTGAGTTTTAAATGTGCGCCCACAAAACCAAACATTGCTCCTACCCAGCTCAGTGTTACAACTACAGAACCACTCTCTAAAAAACATTTCACTGGCTTACTTCTGAGGAATTCTTTTGCCTCCCAAGCTCTCCCAAACTGACTCCAGTCTATGAAATTCTACTTGGTGAACTTCACATTGACACAAATATAGACATACATATATAGATCACATCTTTGCATGTATTTTAACCATTCACTAAAAATCTAATGCAAAGAAAAGAAGCTGCAAGTCTGAAATATTAACTAAGTTAGACTTTGCAGTTCACTGCAATTTAGTTCAGTCATATCAGGATTACAAGAACATATGTTCCTAATATATATTCTATAGTATTACATACATTTAAAATAGATCTATTACAAATATAACCTGTCCAGAACAAGAATTTTAAATAAATACTACTCAGTAGTTGTTTGCTAGCAGACAAAAACTCAGTTGTACTACGTGAAAGCCACCATTTCTTCTTTGTTTCCTTTTCTTCTTTTTCTTTCTCTTTGTTAAAGAGAAAGCAAAGATAGTCCCTGCTAGTAGTAACAACACTGAGTAAGCCACTGCAGAAATGTCTGTTGGATTTCTCACCTGTTTAACTGCATCCAGTAGCCGTTCTAGAAGAAATTGTCTTTTAGTGTCGTTGGTCTGTGAACCTGAAATCCAACAAAATCATTTCATTTTAAAATAAACTGGATTTTAAAATACATTTGGGCCAACACAAACTTCTTTCTTTTGGGCCCTGAAAACTTTCTTTCCATGCCAATTATTCTACTAAATTAACTAATATATTTTCTCTAAGTAAAATGATGCAGTGTAAACTATGCTTTGCGATTTCAAGTAGCCTTTCTCTAACAGGCAGCAATACTGTTCCAAATATCACCTTGATTCTTATTTTAGTAATATTTTGAAGATCTATTTCACCAGTACCAAATACAGAATAATTATTCAAGCTGATGCACAGCTTGCCCCGAGCTTCTTAGCACAACTGCCAGTGTCGTACAGCATCACAGCACTAGAAAAGAATGGAAAACAAGAATGAGACACCAGGAGTATCTTCTTAATGTCAAACCTTACTGCAGAAAGAGCTTTAAGTCAGGTGAACAGAGAGCAACTGTAACAGTAAAACCCTTAAAACTTAATTATCAGCATAGTTCCTCTAATTAACACCTATAAAATCTATTTTGTTACAATTTAAGGAACTATGCAAGACAACCTTTAACTTCTCAAGCTATTTCAACAATAACACAATACTTTGCTTGTTGGAATATCTTTTATAAACTCCCATGAATATAGTAAAATTTCATCTTTTAGATAACCTACATTGCCTCTGTAATTTCTTTATTCTCAGCTTAAGTTCAAAACATCCATCAGAAACCTCTGTGACCTCTCTGGAGTTTAAGTCATTCTTTTCTCCTTTCTCTATCAAAGAACACACAACCAATGTACATATGGACTGAAAGCCAATTATCCTAACTCTGCATGAACAAATTCCTTCCAACACTGAAAATCAAACATCACACACTAGCAAAGAGAGATGACATCAAAGATATGTGCTTCCTCTTGCTATCCAAAAGTGTGAGGTCCAAATCCCAGAATTTCCTATCTTCATAATCCCATTCAAAACAGTTTGCTTTTAAACCAGCAGGACACGACAGAATTTGTCCAGTTGAAATTATTCTGCCTTTAAATATGCATACTCATATAACATATAAATATACATTATACTGATAAAAGGTATTGTACATATTCATATTAATCTATAAGTATATTAATAGCATTCATATTCCATATAGTTTTATATATTCATTAAACAGAAGAAAAACCCCACAGTATGCCAGAATAATGAAAACAACAGGAAAAACCTGCAAACATAGCTGCTAAGCAAGCTTCTCAATGTTGATTTTGCTGATTACAGGGCATTTTCAAGAAGTTGTGCTTCCCATTTCGAACTCTGACTCAAACTGTGCAGACATGTGATGTGTGAGGTCTGGGGCTGTTAGTCAAGCACTCCAGTGCACACAATGTTTAGTGCCAGTTCAGGACTCCACGAACAAACTCCACACCAAATGGGTTTTAACTTCCTAACAGCTATGCCAGTTATGCCAGCGTGAAGATAAGGCTAAATTCATATAATCCCTACCATTCCACTTTGTGCTCCTGCAGAGACTACAATTTATTAAACAATATTCAATGTTCTTCCCATCCATAGGTTGCCAAAATGGACGTGTATACATGCAATACACATACTGCGTATCCATTTGCTTTATAATAAATCACATCACCATAAAATAAGGAAAACAATCCCAACTTTTAGAGCAACCTCTCATGTTCAGGAACACTGAATATGCACAATTCTGCTGATTTTCTCTGTTGTTTCAAAACTCATTACTCTTACAGTCTTACACTACCCACAAGCCTGCAAGAAGAGGCATAACACAATATTTCTCTTTATATTAATAGCTTGAAACAACATCAGAACAAATGCATGCAATTAATAATTTCATGACCAGAAAAACATTCATCAAATGAAAATATTAGTAGGTGGGCAAAGTTTGTCTTACAAATGCAATACATGTTAGTTTTTAAATTCACATCTCTTTGGACTCTTTGTATCTATTTGATAACAGAAATGGTTTTCAACTAGATTCCAAACCGTGATCAATATAAAAAGATGCATAAATAAATACTTACTGATGCTCACTATACTAATTAATGTTCTAAACCACTGAAGCACGTGATACTAAACAATCTTAACTTTACACAGACTGAGTGCAACGTGTATTTTCTCTTTATTTTACCTGTAAATTTGCACTACTAGCAATGATGACTGCAGGAGATTACAACCAATAATTCCTGAAGCAGTCCAGATCACCCTCACCATCAACAGGGCTATAAGGCCACATAATGTGTCTGCTGAGGGCTTAGCTGAGGTTTCTCTTCAACGCACATCCTAAATTCTTCTACTTCTGCTGCTTAACAGAAATTTTACAGGTAGAAGGAAAAGAAGACTCACAAAGTCTAATATTTTTTAAAAACTCAAATATTAAGTTGTGTCTCTTTTCATGCTGAGGGTATAATTTTCTTTATAACAAGCCTGGCAAATATGGTACTATTTAGAGATGGTTTTGTTTCCAGTAGGTGGAAGACAAAAATAAATGTCTACTAGCTCTACTGAAGATAGAGCTTTTTTTTCACATTTTGATTTCCTAAACTGTCTTCAGANATCTTTTCAGAAAAGAGCATCAATTAAGTGTGATCAACTCCAGCTGATTTAAAGACTAATAGTGTATTACACACTGACTAAAATACCCATCTCCTGATTCAGAATAGCAGTAAAAACTTCAGCAACACACATACAAATAAAAAACATAGAATGCATAAAAGCAGCATTACTCAGAAAAAGGCTGTATTTAGACTATTACAATAAAAAAGGAAGTTCATACGAGGCTCTAAAAATAATTGTGAAAACATAAGTATAAGGTTGAATAACTAAGAAACTTCAAGAGACTCCTCCCACCAACATCTACTCAGTCAAAAAGGGTTTAAAATAGGTTCAGGTACTGCACCTGCCCCTGTGACCCTCTTCATTTTCTGCTGTTCAAGGTCACACTTTCTTATTTTTTAAACAAACTTCCCTCCATACTCTGACACTAATGACAGCAGCAGCAAACTGGTGTATAAGTAAAGGAAAGCAGGATTTTCATCCAGTTCTTCCTAGGTAAAGCCCTCTTCAGCACCACATGCAGCATATAAATAAAATTTTAAAAAAATCTCATATTGCTCTTATATAACTTGCATTTATGTCCTGAATGCAACATTTCAGACTGCAATCCCTTTTGCTTGCTCTAATGAAGGTTCTGATATTTATCTTAAAATAAAGCAAACACAGACCTAATTTAAATGCTACTTTATACTACATTATTATGATTCCACTGCTTACTCCCCCCTACCACAAGTTGTATTTTTAAGTTTTTTGAAACTGTCATAAACAAATGACAACACCCCCAATTCTTGACAAGCACATAAATCTTGTATCCTTGTATTATTTGCCTTTAAAGTTTAGCCTACTCAGCACTGTAGAATAAAATATGAGTATGTAATTAGTAAGCAGCATTAGTAATATTAAGGTGAGGCTTACATCAACAGGAATTTACCTTCACATCCACTAGGAATACACTGTAGCTAAAGAAAATAAACATTAACCATAATTACAGACATTAAGAAGTTCTTCCATCTATATTTTAGGAACACCTCTGTTAGTTAAAAGGGCTAAAACTGGGAATAGAAGTAAGTACAGGCAGTGCTGTTACAGGCACTAAAAGAAGGATACGGTTAAAATTGATGAGACGTTAACATCAACCATCTCCTTTATCTGAAACAAGCATGATAATGATAGATATTTCTGTTCTGATCAGTTTGATTTCTATTATTCTAGAAAAATACTGTACAGCATTGTGTAACAGTAATGTTTGTCAAAGTGCAACATTAGGGGGTTTTTTGTTATCTTGCTGTCTAATTGAAATTGTTGGAAAAACCTTATAACTCGTGGCAGGGGCTATACATGAGTGGTTACCACGCAATTGAACCACTACTGTTATTGTCACCTTAGGCATTACTCTATTTTAAGTAATTAAATGTTTCTTTTCTCATAAACATGTATCTCTTCATTGTCTTAAAAAAATATTAAAGGTAACAAAAACAACTACACGATGAAGCTTTAGGCCACATGAGGTGTTACCTTGCCTTTTGAGTCACAGAATCCAAATAGAGCTCTGAAAGATTAGTCTCCTAGGAAGATTTAGGCTCTAATTTGCATAAATTTGCACAAGGCTATTCCCAGTTTTAATCTGAAGGACTGAGGTTTTCCATATGAAAATGATGACTCTTACAAATTTTGTAATTAGGATTTAGTCTATATTGTGTCAAGATCTGAAACATTTGAGAAACTTTCTTTTCCCATGTTTTGAAAGATTTCACTGTTATTTGCATTTTTCACAAGCAGTTTCCCCATTATAATCCTTTTTTGCCTCATCTCTTCCACAAAAATCTTCTGTTTTCTTCCTACCATAAAGGTGAGAATAAAACAGAGAAAAATACATGTGAAGCGGTTTTATTTTTCAGTTCACTTTTAGAAATGTCTGCTCCCCACAAAACATGTAGCATTTAGTTAGTCCAGTTAACTCTTCTGTTTTTTTCTTACTGCCTTTGACAACAAATATCACCATGTGATAGATCAGGGTGGAAGATCAATATGTGATCCAATCCCCAGGTGCAGAGCGCTGTCTGCAACTTCCATTGCTGAAGATTTACAAAGAGCCTCCCTTCTCAAAAAGCCCCAAACAAATCTTTACCAATGTGTTTTAATACATATTAACTAAATAACACTTATCCTTTACCTCTACAAGAAAAGTCTATTAGAATTTTTATCTCTATCCTAACAAATAACTCTCCATGCTTGCCCATTCAAGTGGATCTGTTTCCTCCAGTCCTTAGTTTATGGGTCATAATTCTTATGCAAAGCTTCAAGTATTTCCTTGACAAACACGTCAGAAAGCTCAGGATTTAGCACTCATTTACCCTCAAGATATAGCACACGCTCCGCACCACTCCCCTCTACCACAAAAATTACCGCATCCAGACACGTTCTCACCGGGACTCTAGTTAGGGACACAGCAACAGCAGTTAGGGGCCCTTTTTCCATAAGCCGTGGTTCTCACCTCTCCCACCGACTGCATGCTCCTGAGTTCATATTTTTAATTTTTTCAATTTCCTGTTTTCTCTTGGTCATTTATTTCCTCAGGAGTATTTCCTATGATTTTGCACATCTGAGGCAACACAGATGCCCGAGCCCAACATCCCTTGTGCTGTGAGCCAGCGTCACGCTCAAGGGCAGGACTTAGGATTTAAAACGGGGTAGAACACCACTTCAGGGGAACTCGGGGAACGAGGAACGGGGTAAGAGACCCAAGTGTCCCGTGCCTCAGCACGGCACCAGGGAGCAGTGAGGGGGGAACGAGGGCAGTGCCACTCCCGCCCGGGCCCCCCGGGCACGCTCTGCCCGCGCCAGCCCCCACAGCGCCCGGCGGGCCCGGGGCGGAGGGNCGCGGGGCTCCGTCCGCCGGAGCCGCCGCTCTCCCGCACAGCCTCGGCCGGGCCGGCAGCCACCGCCCTCCCCGGAACCCGCCCGGCGCCCCGGAAGGTAAACACGGCCCCGGGAGTGCCGCGGAGCGCTTCCCGGCCCGGGGCTCCTCAGCGCGGCCCCGGAGCTGCCCGGCCCCACCCGGGCAGAGGCATCCTGCGGGGCAGGAACGCGACTCCGCGAAAGGAAGGGTGAGAAAAGTGGAGATAAAGTATCCTCTGCTGCCGCATGTGCTGTGCAGGGTGGAAACTCGGAAAGGGTCGTTAAATAAAAACAAAAAACAATGTGATGATAATAACAAATTTCATAAGTCTCTGGGCCTATTTGAGAGGTGTTGGCCCTGTGTGGCTAAAACCACACAGAGCACCTAACTCCCAACTCGCCCTAAACTTTGTGTCAGCCTCCTAAAGATACTGTAACTGGTTATTTCTAGATTTCGTGCAATTAAATATTTCAATTTGTCCTTCATGCAGGAACCTGAAGCAGAATGTTAGCTACAGTAAAGATGATTGTTGTTATGGTTGCTAGTGTCGTAATTGCTCCTGTTGTTGCAGTTTTCCAGGAATAAAACTGTGGCCTAATATTAGGAAAATAACATTAGTGCTTGGATGGCAAAGTGACAGAAATACATTCCTAATTTTAGGCCACAGAGTAGTCTAGCATGACTAATCACCCATCCTTGTAAATGTAACAAAGGTGAGTAAAAAAAAAAAGAGTAAAAGAGAAATAAATCTCAGTCTGAAAACACTTGGCACTGAAGGGAAAGCCTGTTCCACCAGGAAATACATGGGATTGCAGGGAGTGCAGTGAAGGCCAGGAACTGGATTTCAGTGACCCTTGTGGATTCTTTCTGACTCAGGACATTCTGTGATTCTATGATCTGTGCTCCCCAGCACCACAACCTCCCTTTGGGTGACCCAGTGACACCTTCTGAGCCCAGGGGCCTCCATACTCTCCAAGGTAACCATCTTTAGAACATCTTTCCTATTTCAAGTGTTGAAATTACTCTTTTCAAGACTGGGGATGTACTGTAGGTCTTCATTTCTGCCTCTTGGGACAGTCCTTGTGTACCCTCAAGTAATTTTGGCACAAGATCTGAGTCTAATATGAACATATATATTTGCAAAAATGTTTATTTTGTATATATCTGCTGTAAGTAGGTACAATCTCTAAAGGCAGAAAAAGCTGTCCTATGTAAGGACTTTCTGAAATTAAAAATTCCAATAACTAGTTGAGTGCCTGAGAATAGCGTAGAAATACTTGACTAATGAAATACTAGAATTAGAAATAATATGACAATATTAATGCAAGCACAATGGGAGATCTCTAAGAATGATGTACTACCTTCTCCACTGACTGCAAGTATTAAGGTTTACAGCTACACTGGAATAACTCATTTATTATTACTCAGTAGAAATACACTTCTCTCCCAGTTATCTAACACCCAGAACATAGTTGTAATAATCAAAAGATTTGGTGGTAACTAGAACAGTAGCTCGTTCTTCAGTAGCTGGTAACGGAAATGAAGTTTCACAGCCAGTCTGAGGTTTTACCAAGCCACAGTCACTGCAAGTGCATTCTTCCACTGAATACATTAATGTTTCACTTGGAAGTGTGTGTCTAATTTCTTCTGTATTCACACTGCTTTCAGTATTAGCCTTGAGAATATTATTTGGCTCCACCGAGGAGTCTGTAAATATATAAAAGTTAATTTAGTACATACATCATGCTATACTAAACAAAGAGATATTAAAGATCCAAATTTCATTATGGTCCAACTATGTTCTAATCTCAGTGAAAATTTTAAGATATAATGAAAGTTTTAAGATGTAGCAACATATGATAATCTTTTGTTCTATGACAATTTAACCCACTACTACAGAAAAAGCATTGAAGTAATTCAACACGTTTTCTAATCAGTTATTATTTATTGTCTGAAAACTCACAAATACAGTATTTGTAAAATGGAAAAAAACCTTTTTCACCTTCACAAAATGTACCACATATGCTTCTCACTGACTACAATATGAAATAATATTATTTAAAGTCTTATGAAATGAAAAGCTAATATTGAATGTGTATCCTCTGCCTGGGAAGAATTCCTTTTGCATTCAGTGAGGGTGAAACCCTTATAAAGTTTTTTGCTTTTGAGAGTTCATAAATGATTTCTCAAACAGCAGCAAGTAAACCAGGTTTGAATATATAACAACACAATCCTCACGGGATCCAGAACCAACAAAGAGAAATTGCTGCTTTCGCAAGTCAACATCTGGATATTTATTCCCTAATAACTATGATAATTTCATGGAGACTATTGGAGGAATACCAAACAATCCAACAAAGACAGTCACGAGAATCTGAAATATATACAATGTTTTTACAATGTTAAGAGTAGCTAAAATGTACAATGATCTAAAATTATTTGATGAATAATTTATTCACCTGTGTTTTCCAGTTTTTCTTTTAGTTGCTTTAGGCGCTTCCATTTAAACAAGACCATTAAGGTAAACAGAGTGAATATTAAAATCAACCCTATGCCCAAACAAATCCAAAGAATTCCACTTGAATCGGTACCTTATGAAATAAAAGAGATGCATTATATTAATCATAAACAATAACTAATGTACTGTAAACATGTCCAACACATCAAACCTGAATGTAAAATACAACATGAAGATGCCCAGCACAGCCACAGAGTATTGCAGAAATCTACTTACTCTTCTCACAGTAGTTTTCACAGGCGGGCGGTGGTGCACTGGAACACCGGAGGTGACAAGGAGTACAAGAGAGCAGCAAATTATCAAAGTATTCATTTCTGGGGCACTGTGCCATCAGGGACAGTAATTATAGAACTACAAAGCCACAGAAATTGTAAAAGAGCGAGGGTCATCTACAAAAGGTTTCTCAGTTCTCAGTTTGAACAACTCTAAGAACTAGCTAGCAGTAATAATGGACTTCCATCACAGCTCCACTACGTGGGATCATGTTACAGAAAAAGGATTTAACTCTGAGGTCCCCAAGGAATTGCTGTTCCTTTTTTGGCAATTCACAATTTTAGAAAAACTGAGCAGCTGCACCAAGATAGTTTTCAATGTAAATTTTGTCTGAAACAGAAAATGGTTATTTATAGATGTTTCTAGAGCAGGTGCTAAATACTACAAACTGTAGAGAAGAAAGATCTCCAAACAGGAGTTCATAATAATTGTTCTTGTCTCTAAAAGTGTTTTTGGGTTTTTTTTCATGGTGATTGCTTCTCAATTCCAAATTAGCTTCATTTATTATCTGTTAGGGCTTGGTTGGCATTTTTGCTTAGTTCATTTTGGGGGGTTAGCTTTTTTTTTTTTTTTGCTTCTAACCATATTTCTATGAAAAATTCAATAATATTATATTCTAATCATGAAAGAAGTGCTATATTAATATTTTACAATTATTTTATTCAAAACATTATCTGCATTTTTCACAACACAGAACTGGCATTGGGCTAAAACTGCAGTACCCAGCATGGAAAAGTAAATTTATAGGACGTCTTCTTCCCAGGTGGATGTATATAGTGAATGTAACATTTCTGGAAATGTACTTGGTCTCCTCACAGGAAAAATAAAAATCTTTGACTACAGACTGTCACAATCAAAGTAGTTTACACAGCTAACTTGTATCTTGATGTTTTATTCTAATAGAATTTATTTTAAATACAAAATTTGTCACTGTTGTGACAAAATAACAAGACTCATGTGAAGATGTTCTACATCAGAACAAGAACTGGAAGAGAGAGTTTTATTTTTCTGATCTCAACATTTATAGAATTCTAAAAGTGACAGTGGATTGGAGGATGACATCGCTACCTCTCTAACTACACTGGTTAAACTAACAGTCTATTAAAATTCTCTTCCTACAGAGAAGAATGCAAAACAACCATTATTTACATGAAAATGTGTGAGAAACTCCATTACAAGAATGTAAACATCAGAAGGCTTAGAAAAACTCAAAAGAACAGGGCAACACAAAGTTAACTAATAATTTCTAGCAAGTAGCAATAACTGCCTCTATCCAGTATCACTGCCACAGACAGATTAGAATAACAGGCTCTCTCTCTTTACCATATTTAAGTTAATTGCCTTTTTGACTACAGAAATATAAAAGAAAAACGTTGTGTAAGGAGTTGTAATTTCATACCACATTACTATGAGATTTATTTTCACACAAAATGCACCATGTGGGAATACGCAAACTGTTTTTAGTGGAGCAGTCTAACAGATCTGTACTCTAGTCTCTAGCAGATGGAAATGCTTATTGTGGCTTCTGCACTTGTTTCTATGGGCCAGGTGCACAGCTCAAGACTTTCTATCACAGGCTTTTCTCACTCTTCAAGATTAGTAGATAAATAGGAATTGATGAAATCTGATTTAGGTGTGACAGAAGAAAATAAGGGTAGAGACTGTGGTTTATGCCAAAACTTTCACTAGGAAGTCAGTGCTGGTGCTGAAATCATAAAACTGGTTCTGCCTTACTCCATACAATCACACTCTGGGGGAAAAAACCTCAGTTATGGCTGCAATATCATCCAAGTTTCTGATGAAGCACCATTTGGTACTTTATGCACAGAGAAATTTCAGATTTGCTTTAAAGATGCTGTTTAGACTTTTCAGTCATGGAGAGGACAATCACATTCTCAACAGTGATCTCAAGAAAGCAGATACTCATTGTGAAAAATGCATATGGTAATATTGGCTTTTTGCAAATATTGAAATGAACATTATACGTGTTATGTTAGAAAGTTATGCTGTATTAACTTTTTTAAGTAGTGTGGTGAATATAGTTTTGGGTTATGATATAGTGTTAAAATGAAAGCTATGCAATGTGAGCTATTTCTTTAACTAGCTGTGAGATAATCAAGGGTTTCTTTGCGCAGAGATGGCAGCAGCAGGACGCCTAAAAAGAGTTATTGCCTACTTCTCGGAAAAGACAAACATTCTTCCACCTCATTTTCGTCTTTGAGGCGCCAACAGGATTAAGGAGGAAAAGTTGACAATAACCAGAGAAAACCCTTTATTTGAAAAGAATTTATGCATCGTGTATGAGATATATGAATATGCAACAGGCTATCACTTTTAAGGGTTAATCCTTTGTTAAAGTGTGCGCTTTCGGGGCTTTAGTTGCTCCGGAAGGCACCCGAATGTTCGTAATTCTTTGTTTTTATTGTCCTTTATTGTCCTAACTCTGATTGTCTAAATTCTTATTGCTCTAATTTGTATTATTATTTTTATAACCATTTTATTACTATTAAACTTTTTAAATTTTTTAAAACAAGTGATTGGTGTTTTTCACACTCATAAAAGTATCTTCATGGTATCCACAGGTACAGTAAGTGAATCTCAGGACAGACAAGCTGATCCAATTCTTTAAGCTTTTATCCACTGACTTAAGTGAAAGATCTCAGCCTTTGCTGTACTCCTGGATTATTTTTCCAGGGGTGCAACACCTTACATTTGTCTTTGTTGGACTTTGTTATGCATTCCTGCTCTGTGTGTTGCTGTGATGTATCCTACAACTGATATCTACTCGATATGATATTGGTGCTATTCATAAAAATTGTAAAGGGACTTTGCAAGAGAAATGTTGATCTAAAAACAAGAAAAGAAATAACAAAACGTGCCTAAGTCTGGAGGTCACCAAAGATGTGGTTAGATTATATACAGATAAGCTGGTTAAATATTTTGGTGTTAGTGAAAGAGATTGCCCTGCTCTTCACTCTATGTACTCTGAAATGTGAAGAAGCGGGGTTACCTGACCAGATGGCAAGCAGCTTTAATTATTAATCCAGTCAGTTCATAGAGTTTTACATCCTAGGCCCTGGAAAAAAGGCCAGAAACAACACAGAAAAAAAAAGAAAAAAAAAAAAAAATTAAATAAATATATAAAAAAAGTGCTACANACAACTTATAAAGCTTTCACAGGCTCTAACTAGTGCCAACTACTTTAACAGAATCTAAAGGAAGAAACTGTTTTGTCCCAGCTGATGTGCTGTCACATGAGAATGTTTGCAATACTGAATGGTTATTTAGGTTTTGCATTAAACTTAGTAAAGGTCCCTGGATCCAAGGAGTCTCTTTAGCTGGAAAAGATTTTTGGGTCAGGTTATTAAAAAAATATATATATATATATAAACAGCTGATCAACTACTGGCAACATGCAACTAAGTCCACCACAGAAATCCACATTTGATGAACTAACACACCGATGCCTTAATTTGAAAAGTCCTGTCAAACTCTAAGTACTGTAGAAATTAATTTATGCCTAATTATTTGAGATTGTATATATAGGATAATAAGATACTGTGGCAGAAATGCTTTATCTCTCAGTTGGCCAGAAAGTTTTCCTATATGGCTGGTTAGAGTTCAAACATATTTCTTGTAAGACATGAAGTAAATGCAAAGTAGTCTCATCTTTTCAGTCAAACTCTAGGAAACTTCCCCTCAAGTAAAAGGCACAATACAGCTCATTTCATCAGAGCTCTGGAGAATGATGCTGTCTCTTACATCAATAATTCTCCCTCTACTGTTGGACTACTATTTCCCAAAGCTTACAGCCTTTAAGGATAAACTGATTTTTTTGACAGATGCGCCCCAAACCACAAATCCTTGATAATTAAGCAATATATTTTTCACACATTGGAAACTGGGGAGCAATGACAGTCAAGGGTCTCTACTGTGTCATTCCTTTAGGCAGTCACCATTTAAGTCCCAGCCTTTTTCCCTTAGCTATACAGAGTGCCAGTGATGTATGCAATGACAAAGCACAGGCAACAAATGGATCAAAAAACTATGAGGAATTACATGCTGCCTTTGTTTTCTGCACATCCTAAAATTCAGAAGTTCCTCTGCTCAAGGGCATGAAAGCAAGCATGTAATCAATTGATCTTTGTAAGCAATAGATCTCACTGACAGATCTCACTACACATCTAAAGCACATGTTATTTCAAAATCTACATCCAGGAGTAAGAAAGATATTTTCTAGCTTAACAAGGTTATTGTGCAACCTTCATTTTTGAGTAATTTTGATAGCAAGGAGCTAATATTTAAAAAAACCCAAACAAACAACCGTTTGAGCACTTTTTTGGGAGAAGTGTGGTATACCAACTGGCTTTAATATGAGATGTTTTATACCTGAATGGAGAAGCTGTTTGTAAAGTAAAATATGGGATTCAGCCAATGAATGAAACAAAACCCAGAAGCATTAAGAATAAATTCATTAAGTGACATTAAGGATATTGTTACTTAGACACTGTAGTTATGTTAATAATTGTTCCATTGCCTTTTATAATACACATTAAATCCTCTAAGCAGAACACTGTTTTAATATATGTAGACTATGCAAACACACAAAAAAATGAGATGATGGTATGGAATGATGGTTCTCCTACAGTGATATTTACCTTTAGGGAATAATAAATATATGCCTTACTTACCAGTAAAGTTACATTTCAGCTCTTGTTCAGTTAAGGGATTTACAGAGCTTGCACTGGCTTTCCAAACAATTACATGTTGATGCTAATGAATGCTCTCTTCTTTTAATTTGATTTTGCTTCAAAAAGACAGCAGAAATTAGCGGAGTTGGACAAAATAAGAAAGGACTTATCAACTACAATAATAATTTAACTATAAATCACAAAGTATTGCCAGGGAAGTATTTCTGAAGTTACATTACTATAACTGAAATTCAAAAACTCCCCAAGATATCCTCTAAGAATAATTCAGACAAGTTGGCCTACTGGAGTTGGCATCCTTGCAGAGAGCAATGGGAAAAAAATGCAAGAAGTGAAGTATCAACTGCAGAAACAACAGGAGGAAAAAAGAGAAAAGGAAAACCAATTCTCAGATTTGTTTCTAAAATGTTTCTGTCTGACTCAGGAGTGACACCTGGGGACAATTTATAAAGACCAGTATAAACTATATTTTCTGTTTGTTGTTTAGAAGAATGGTTTTAGCACTGACAGTTCTAGTAGGGTATCAAATTGCTGAACAGGATTTCAAGAAATCAAATCATTTTTACTGGGGAAGGGAGTACAGGTGGAGGGAGCACAGCCCAGTACAGAGCAGGAGCTGTACAAAGCAGGTGCTTTGGAGTTGTAGCCAAACATACACAAATGTTTTAGACCTACAGCCTTCTCCCATGGGAGCAGAACACCTCCAGATCCATGTTGCTCTGGCAGAAAACGGGCACACCAAGCACTGAACATCCAGCCAGAGCATTTCCTGCCATGAACCCAAATTTGACTGTTGGTTTCATTAAACCTCTGGAGAAACCGAAGACTTCCAGAAATCTTTGTCAGTTCTTATTTGTGACATGTTAAATTGATCTTACATGACAAATCCATCAAGAAAAATTTTATCTTTCATTATTTAATTTGAAAAAGCTGTTTGGTTTAAGCCAAAGTAATAAAATGAGAATGGATGGAAAATCAAAGTAATATCATGTCAGTGATTAAAGATTGAAATTCATCTGTCACAGAACAATAACTTGAGATCTGTTTACCACATCTAACTTAAACAACAAAGTTTTGTTCTGGCACTGCTTCAGGGTTTCTGTGTTGAAGCTTGTGACAACTTTTTTGCCTGACTGTACTTCAGAAATTCTGCTGGCATAATTACATAGCACTTACTAAGAGAAAGAGGGTTTTCTGCTAGGACTACAACATTCCCTTCCCAAACAACATTAGCTAGGCTGACAAAGGAATTCTTCTGGTTTTATAGTTGCTTCTACATTGATGGTTTTGTGCTGGCACAGCTCTTTTTTCCCCACTCACTAATGCAACTGACCTACACTGTCAAATCGTATAGTACAGGCTTGTTCTGATCCTCTCCAATTCTCTAAAGCTATTTACAGAATAAACACCCCCAAAAAAGTATCTTATAAATCACCTCACCTCAACAATCCTAAAAATCTGTTAGACCAACGTACATACCAAAAAACACCACTTTTTCTTCTCAAAAGTTATTCCACTTCAAGGAACAGCAGTCTTGCAGACAGTCATCTTTAAAACAGTGTTAAAACTTCCTGAAACAGGTATTTTCAGAAATCCATCTTTGTGAAGTGCATGCTTTGACTGTATAGCTGGGAGGAGATAAGCTGTTCTAGGAGTGGGGCAGACACTGCTAGTAAATAAAAGAATTGAGCTGTTAAAGGGTTCATCATGTTTATTAACTTTTACAAGCTGCACAGAACAATGCTACTCTTAGACAAAATATTGTTTAATGTCATTTGCACACAGAGCAAAAACAAGAACAATGTGGATTTTGCCTGTTTGGTTCAGCACATTTTAATTAGACCACAGCTTTGAAAATAGTGATGTTGCTGGTGCTACTTTGAGTATTTCCAAAATGGGTTAAAGAGCAAAACAACAGAAGAGAAGATGTTCCTTTAGAATAGTGATTAAAATAACAATAGTATAAAAACAGTCAATAGAATCACAGACAGCTTCTGTATCCCCACTGTGTTCAAAGCTGACTTAGCTAGGAACCAGCTTATGGAACAAAGGAAGTGCACAGCCCAGGAAAGCAGTCCTAATAGACTGCAAACTCTTGGGGCAAAGAAGATACCTTTTGATTTTTCTGACATTCCACATGTGCCAGAATAGTTATGTAACTACTAAGGACAATGCATAAAAAAGGAATTGTGCAAGCAAGTTTGGATTAAGCCAATGTTTGTTAGAATGCCAGTGATATTTTTGTGTTAGTACAATAGTTTTTACAGAATGCAAATATAATTTATTTCTTAATGTAAGCACTTACATTTGTGTTGGAAAATAATCTCCTACGTGCTACTATTTTAGTGACTTTGCAGGTGGACAAAATAAACTAAAAATCATCAGTGGTATAATGCCAACAGGAGTAATGGAGTTACAACAAAAATAAATGTTCAGGAACAATTATGAATTATGTGAAGTGGCTGGCATACACTAAAGTCTAACAAATTTTTGTTCTGGTAATTTTAGCCAAATTCTCTAGCTTTTCAGAGGTTTGAGTAATGCACATTCACTTTTTTTCAAATTCTCATGTACAGCATTACAGTGTCAATGTGTGCTCGCTCTCAAGACAGGAGAGAAGTTGTAATTGATTTAGCCACCACTACTCCAGAATAATTCCCCATGCAAATGGCTGTCTCTGGAATAAGAATACTGGTACAGAATACTTCTAGAGTAATTAAGCCTATTTAGAAACAAGCTCACTATTTCATTCTCACAATTCCATAATGAAGTAATTATTTTCTGCAACAATGTTAACATGTTAACTAGCCATAGAAGAACAGCTTTAAAAATCCCATGACACTGTTATTCTTCCTTCATAACAATAATGCCATTCTGCTTTAGTCATTACTGAAACTAAAATCTTAAGGGATCTCTAATGGACAACATGCTCCCTCAACTGGAATTCCAGAGAATTAAGAAGGTAAAAAGAAAGCACATTAAAACGCCACATGGGACCAGTTTTCTATTTCCCCCTCACTTGAGACAGCATGTAAAACTTTCCCTATAAAACTTATCTGTTATAAAACTCCTACCATATTTATAAAGCAGGAGATCTGGCCTGGAGTTATTACAGTATCCAGCAGCGGACACGGCAGCTCAGATCTTCTTCCATGTCAGGGAGTCCCTGCAATCAGAAAGGGTGTGAATAAACTGTGTATTAATAACTCAGCCATTCTTCATCACACTTGTGCTCCAGCCCCTTCCCCAGCTCTGTTCCTTTCTCTGGACATGATCCAGCACCTCAATGTCCTTCTTGTCATGAGGAGCCCAGAACTGGACACAGCACTCAAGGTGTGGCCTCAGCAGCGGCGGTGACTGCGCTGGTCCTGCTGGCCGTGCTGCTTGCCTAAGGAAGCAAAAGGTTAATTTTCTAATCAAAATATTGCTGATCTAAAAGAAAGCATAAGAACAGAAAAACAGAGGTCTGGATTGTACTTCACAAGATTTTTTTTCAGCTGCTTCAGTATTTTGATTGACATGATGCCTCCTCCCACCAATCCTCCACCTGGCTTTCTCTCTCTGAAACCACACAATCTCCCTTTCTTCAAAGTAGATTTCTTCCTGTCTCCTAGTCCTAGCTCAGTCACTGTTTACATCATTTAAGTGATCTCATTCTTCCCTTCCTTGTATGTGTGTTCTTTGCTCAGCACATTCCTTCCACATTAAGCAATCCCTCTGCTATTTACAACATTTTAACTGTCATAAGGTTTATAAACTATGTTCTTCACAATGTGTGCACCTAAATTCCCATCTTTGTTTCTTTTGAGCTTTGATAGCAAGAAACCCACACACACAACAGTTTTGGCAGAAAAACTATTTACCTAAACTACTCTTCCCCTCCTATTTTTCAGTCTGGAGTCTCATGGTATGAAAACCACAGAAGAAATTCTGCCTAAGGAGGCACTGCACTGCCTGTGCATTCAAAGAGAGGCATTGTGGACAAAGATCCAACAAGAACCCACCTTACAGATCTCTGAGATCTAAACAATACAAGGTAACTAAGCAAAAGATCACACAGCTGAGAACTCTGAGCCTCCAATTAGAGTCACCTGAAAAAAGGGATGGCACTTGCAAAAAAAGACCTTTCAGTCTTTCTTTTTAGAGATACACAATCAAGGAGAATAAAGGCTGTGTATACACATAGAAGTGAGAGACACACATGACTATTTTTAAAAATAATGAGCTGAACATGTGAGGTATTTGAAAGCTAAGAAGATAGACACAGAAAATTACAAACTGGCATTCTGGTGTAGCAATCCATATATTTCTTTTGCTATCTAAAGAAAAACCAATTAACTGTACGCCCTTTTTGAAGACTGCAGTATGTGTTCAATTGCTCCAAAAGAAGCGATCAAAAAAGGCTGTAACTAGATTGGAGCCCTCAAAAAGAAGAATCCAGCTCCAAAGTACTCATTGCCAACCCACAATGACATGTGAGACAAATTCCTAATTCCTTTGCAGATGTGGAGTAATTCTATGACTGGACTGTGAAATAGAGCTTATGCTCTGGTGCTACATTTGTAAAACCAAAGAAGACTTTTATTTGAAATTCTTCCAATGAAATAGCTTCAATACATTTCTATGAGGGAATTCATGGACTGCAGTTCTGCCAATGCCCAACACAGGGAGAGGAACAGGGCAGAAAGAGCATTTGTTAAATAGCAGTGTTGGAACAACAAATCAGTAAAAAGATGTTTCCAGGGCAAGATATCTTAGTTTGGATTAGACATGGTCTTGTGTAAATATAAAAGCCTCTTTATGCACTTACACTTCCACGAGTACCAGTAAAGCTTAGGAGAGACCTGGTTCTTAATGAAGCCATCATGCTGAAACATACTGTTCTCTAGTTCTCAGCTACATCTCCAGAGACTACCTGGAAAGAGAATTTACCAGGGTTTAAGAATATTAATTTATAAATTCCTGGCACCTAGTCAAACTTCTAATAATTTACCTCTTACCGCCTGTCTTTTTTTTCTCCTAACTAAATAATCTGTTCCTTTGGCTTTGTTTTTAAAGGCTCTTTCTGACTTCAAAGCAATTCTAAATATCAGGCTACTCATTTAGGTGCATAACTACCGTACATATTTGAATACCTTTAAATATCAGGGTATGGCTCACACTGCGTCACTCCAATCCCAGCTTGCTGCCACACCAGAAAGGGAAGTTCTGTTCCTTTCCTGCTCCTCCCAGTCTCAGCCAAAATGTTTCTTCCCATGTTGCAGTAGCTCAGGAAGTTACTTGATGTCAAGGTAAACTGAGTCAATTCAATTGTAACTCAGCACACTAAAACAACTCTCTTTCCATTTTAAGGGTGTTGGTAGTTTATGGAATTTTAAAAACTTACATGTTGGTGGTGAGCAAGTAACTACTTGAAGCTGTTAACCTATTTGGAGCCTTCTAGTGAAATCCATCTTTCTCTTCTGCTTCAGTTCACTTGGCTAAAGCATTGAATATTTCATAGGTGTCCCTGCCAGGCTGCAAAGTGCTTGTGGGAGCTTGGGTGGAAACTACTACCAAAGTACAGACCACTATTTCTCATACCATGTGAAGAGAGCCCTCCATTTCACTGCTACAGGACTGACTCACCACAGACTGCAAATTAGTGATGAAGCTGCCTTGGGATAGTTTACTGTATTAATAACTTGCTCTCACCAAAAAATAAGTCCCATTCTTACTTTATACCAGCCCTAGCATTTGTCAAATGCCTCTTATTTGATTCATCTGAAAAGCCCAGGAGGAAAAAGAAAGTGGATTATTCTGTCACTAAATTTAATGAGCTGGACAGACTCAGCACAGGGTCTAACAGCTCAGAGGCAGCATAAGGATGTTAGAACTGTAGTTGTGGGGAGGACAATTTCTTTGCCCCTCAGTCACCATAGGTTAACCCTAAGCTGGGCCAGACTCCTCTTTTCTAAGCAGTCTTGATCACTTAAGTAATTCATGACATGAGAATGGATTTATATGTGTGGTTCTCAACAAGAAAAGCATTTTAACATTTATTAAATGAAGAGCTGGTATATTTATTCTAAACATTTTGATGCAGAAGATATTTGAACAAGAAAAGCTTTTATAATGCTTTAAAACCTCAAGCAAACAGGACCATTTACACTCCAGTGGATATTTTGCCAGTAAAATTATCATAATTCCACTTTTGAGTACCAGCTGTTCCGAAGTGGAAAAACAAACTACTAGCCCTGTTAAAAATTTAGTGTTTGAGTTTACACAATTCCTATGTGTGACAGCCTGCAAAACAGGTTTGTACACTCTGAAGGACATCTGGCATCTTTTGAAATTCTGTGGACTAATTGTTTATATCCTAGCAAGTACCTGGGGAATAAGTACCTGTCAAGGAAGGAAGAAAGGTTGTGAAACACAACTAATTTTTTTCCCCCAAAATTAGTGGTAATATGCACTTCTGCACCTCTGATTAAACACATATTTGGCCCTACTCCCCCTACACAAACACAAAAAAATTATCACAACTCAGTGCTTTAGGAGCCATCAGAAAGAAGACCCATTTCAAAAACTTTCAAGAAGTTTTTTTAAGGAATGCCAAAATGTGTGCAAGAATTGCTGTCTCTATATTCTTTGTGCTGATCATCTTAAGGTATATCTTAACTGCTCAGAAAAAGCAGCACCTGCCCCCAGTTAAGGCTTTCCTGACCTGTAGGCTGTCTCAGGGTTCAAACAAAACACAAGCTTGCAGTACAGCGTTGCACTCATTATAAACCTGAGTGTTCAATGCTCACAGTAACAGTAAAAAGTGTTCAGTAACAAGTCACTCTGTCAGCAGAATGCATGCAGCTTGCTCTCCACTGGAGTTTTATGTATTATTCAACACTAGTAATCCCTGAGTGCTGAAATGGTGCTACCTTGTTTCCATACTATATGAAATGTATCAGACACCTCTTGGCTAATAAATGTCACCTAACAAGCAAAGGTTAGAACTAAAAGGAAAGAAACCCGAACAATTCACTGCATCCTACTTCTCCTTTTGTTAAACAGAAAAGTGATTGTCACGCACAGCTGGGACTTACTTGCAGCTTGACAAAATTCCAAATATTACAACAGTAGCACAGGTGAGACTCTTCCTTAATTATATTCTATTTGAAAAATAAAGACTGACAATGTCTGAAAACTGGAGAGTAACTCTGTGCCAGAGAATAGGGTTAGGGTTAATCTCTTGGTGGTGCTTGAAGGAAAGGCTTCCACTTAGGCAGAGGTTTTAAGTCTCTCATTATAAGTGATACTTCTTCCAAAATGAACTTTCTATGGCATTAGTGGAGCTTTGGTTTTGTTGGCTTTTTTTGGTTTTTGGGGTTTTCTTTTGCTTTTGTAAGTGCTACTCTGCACACTAATGTTTTCCCTGGTTATGATCTGTTGGAAGCTCATATTTCCATTAACATCTGTAGAAGTTTTTCTTTGTCCATGGCCCACATGTTGCTGCTGGTGTGCAGCCAAAAACCCTCTGGCTCTCATGTCAGGATTGCATTGCACAAATGCCCCTTCAGGAGAGCTTTTGCTCTCCAACCAAAACTGCTCTGGACTCTGTACCAAATCTTTCATTTTTAGTTCTAAGACCACCTGCTTTCAAAACAACTCTGTAATCTGTCCTACAGTGTTCTAGTATGAATAATGTTGCAGATGACTCGGTCCTCATGCCAGCACTCCGAGAAACTCCCAAGTACTTGCTTTGTGTACTTATAAACACACTGTACCTTACAAGACAAAATGCTGCCACAGCCTCGTGCAGCCCCGTAACCAAAATCTACTTGTTTTCCCTCTGTTCTGCGCTGTTTCCTCCAAATATACTTAACTTCAAGAGATGTTTTTTGGGTTTGTTTGTTGAGATTTTGTTTTAAAAACTTCTAAGAGTCATACCAGTGGAGGGAGAGCCTCAGTATTTGGGAATTCCTACTGACTCTGGTTTAACTGGATGGGTTTTTTACATGGTAACAACCAAGTCAAAGTGTCCTATAGAACGACCAAAATTGGAACTTTCCATGCATCCTGTCCACTTTTGGCTGGACAGGTACGGCAGCGTTCCCTCTTGCATCCCTTGGGAGGGCGGGTGCTCCCACAGCTTCCCTGGGAGCTCTGCTGCCGACTCTGCTCTCCAGGCCGGATTCGGTGTGAAGCGTTGGGAGCTGACCCGGGCGGTTCCTGTCCTGTCCCTGTGCACCTCTGCTCTTCAGGACAGGTTCGGTGTGATCTGGCATCGCTGGGAACTAACCCGAGCGGTTCCTGTCCCGCCTGAGGCGTTCGCGCCTACTCCGCATTCTCCATCCCCCTGGATAAGGGGGCGGGGCCGGCGGGGACGCACGGCGCGTGCAGGGGCCGCCGGGAGTTGCAGTTCCCGAGTGCGCAAGGAACGCAGGCAACTCCATTTCCCGTCTGTCCTCGGGAGGCGGGGCGCAGGTGCGCTCGCGTGTTATGACGGGTATTGTAGTTCTTGCGCCGCTCATCGGACGTGCGGTAGGAGGAGGGCTGGGGGAGATAAAAACTACTACGATGGCGGTAGGAGAGACTGCCGGGAGCGGGTACGGCGGCCCGAGAGGCCACACTGCGCTCGCGTCGGGGCGGCGGAGCACACGCGGAATCAGCGGAGCGAGTGCTGAGTCGGTGCCGCCGCCGGCTTCCCCCTCACCCGGGAGACGCTTCGGGGCCGCGGAGCCTTGTGGGGCCGCCACAAAATGGAGGCGAATGGTAGCGGCAGCAGTAGCGACTCGGCTCCCGACTGCTGGGACCAGGCGGACATCGAGCCGGGCAGCGGCGCCGGCCCGGGCTGCGCCCCGCCGGCCGTGGAGGCCGAGGCGCAGCAGGAGCTGCTTGGGGCGGCCTTCAGCCGGCAGCTGAACGTCAACGCCAAGCCCTTCGTGCCCA
>VZRH01003883.1:739363-772929 GCA_013397555.1 Urocynchramus pylzowi
GGCTGGGGAAGGGGCCGCAGGGGAGCCGCTGCCGGCGCCCGAGGCGGCCCCCGAGTTGGTGGAGGCCGCGGGTGGGGGCTCTGCGGGCTGTGCTGCCGGGCCGCGCCGGGCGCGGGTGCTCTGCCCCGGGAGCAGCAGGAACTGAGGTGCCCTGGCTCCCTATGGGTCCCGAGTGCGTTTTGATGGGACCTTTGCTCGGAAAGCGTCACCCATGATGGGAAAAAACCACATAGCTCTGCTCTTCATATAATATATACAATCAATATAATATATGTAATATATGTAATATATAACATGTAATACTCTAGGAGTTGTGGAAGATTTTGGAGGTAATAAATTTAGTGTTGCTGGGGAGAAAAGCACTGCTTCAGCCACCAGTGGCTCAGATGTATCTTAAATGTCATTTTGAAAAAAAATATCGAGTAATTTATTTTTTTCCTATCATAATGCCGGTAAAGGATTAGTAGGGAAGGGAGTTTTGTCCAGCTGGCCTCAGCTAATGGAATAACCTGAAATTTACCCTGCTTTTAATTTCAAAGGATCTTTGTGTGCACAACCAATGTTTATACTAGATTTACTTTGCATATGGGAAATTAAAGGAGACCTACTTTTTTCATTTTCAGCTCCAAACTGAAGGTTCTTCCAAACATCAGACAAGCTGCTTAACTTTGTGGTAGTGTTTTAACATCACTCCTGCAGCTAAGGAGTTTGAGATCTTCTTAATTTTTCCTATAATTTTCTGTATCCCTATTGGTATAATAGGAAACAAGCTAGTGTTTCAGGTATTTATCTAGTAATTTAATTTCACTAAAGACACTACTTGTTACATTATGTTGGCCTGATTTCCTGTTGATTGTGGCTTATTATTTATTGTGTTTTGCCTTAATATATTCATTGGTCTTGATCCTCCCTAGTATCTAAAGTTAATTAGATTTTACAACTAATTATTAGTTATTTTATTAGTTAAAAAATTAATTATTTTATTAGTTAATTAATTTTACAACTAAAATCTGTAACTTTTATATATGACACTTTAATATTTTTATAACAGAATATTAACCTGTTCCTTATGTTAGATTATATGTTCTCTACAGCTGTTCAGCACTCCTGATTTTTAGCAGAAGTTGTAGCTCATGTACTGTGCGGGCAAGTAGTGTCTAAGTGCATTAAAATAAACTTCAGGGAAGCCATGGGCAGACCCTTGAATTCCATTTAGAATAAAGGTATATATTAAGGATCACAGATGTAGAGGTAGCTACTGGGTGGCTTGGGGCTGTGATGAACACCTGGTGCACCTTTGACTTATCTTCAAAATCCATTCCTGTATTTTTCAGATACTGCAATATGAATCAAAGGTTTGGGTTTTTTAGCTATGTAATCAATACTGAAAGCTTTTTTAGTGTTTTGAATATTATTAGAATAGTTTAGATTTTTTTTTTTCTCCTGGCTGCTTTTTTAAGGTGTCATCTAAGGTGTTTTGTAGTTAATTTTTTGTTTTTTGGAATTCAAACTACATCTCCTCACCTACTCATTGTTCTTCACTCCTCTTTTCTCCACTCTTTTGCTACTTCTGCCGCCTGTGATGAGCTTCTTCTTTCCAGAAATTAGGGATGGCTTGAAAACTGTCTGATCATCTGGAATGATCAGGATAGCTTTGTTTTGTGTCTTCGTTGCTGAGTACATTTCCTACATAGTGCTGTAATCTACCTGGTTTGAATTTACCTTGATTGCTATATTTTCTTTAAGGTTTAGGATTTTGAGTTTCTCTAAGTAGCTTCAATATCCCTAAGATTAGGCAGACAAAAATCTGCAGTTAAAAAGAATTCTATTTCTTTCCTAACTGGAATACTGTACTTGCTAGGTAGTCCTCCAGGTCTGCTGTGCTTGGTTACAGAAGGTAATTGACAGTCTTCTCCTTGCAGATGTTTGTATAAGGTGACAACTACTTTCCTGGCTGGAAGAACTAGGTGGAGCTTGCTCTGGAAATAAGTCAGAACAACATGTGATTAGACAATGGTGCTGAATAGGTTACTTTTCAGCAACCCAGTTTGCTTTTGTTCCTATAGGGAATTAGGTGCTCTGTGACACATTCTTCGTTACATAGTTTGTAGTGGGAAGAACCTAAATTAGCCTTGACAATTCTAAACCTTAAAAAATCTAAAAAGTTGGCTGTCACTTGAGGAATTTCATTGGCCTAAAGTTAAGTTCTAGTAACGCTTTTCTTCTTGGAACTTTCTCTTGTTGAGGTTTTGTTCAAGTTGTAATTCCTTAGTAATTCAAAGGCCATTATAGATCAGGATAAATGTGTAGTAGCAGCAGCATGGCATATAAAAATTCCATGGGACTGATTCCATTGTGTGGCTGCAGTGTGTAATAGTGTTTCCTTTCATGCACACTAACTTAATGTTCCTAATAATTTGAATAAAATTCCTGTCATTTATGTTTGGAGAACAGAAGGAGCACTCTCAGAAGCCATTTATGGAATAAGATGTTCACTTTCTAAAACTGGGAAACTCCTGAGACCTGAATTCCTAGTAGCTTACTTTAAAACTGGTTTACACATGCTTTCTTTTGATTGGAAATTTTATATTAGGAAGAAAGCTGACTGATGTTTACCACCAATATAACTTATGCTCAGAGATAATTTAATTCCAAAATAATTCTGAAACTATAATTTGATTATGTGGGAAAAGTATATTATTTACATTTTTGAACCTAAGGAATATACTAAAACCAGTATGTTCTAAATGTTGTAGCTATGAGGACTTGCATTTATCAAAGTGTGTCCAAGTCAAACTCATTTGTGTAAAATCTCTCTTTTGTTGGGTTCTGTTGGAAATGTGAAATGAAGACTTCTTGGTTTTCTGTCTGTGACAGCCATGGCTGCAGCACAGTTATGTGTCAGGTGAACTGGGAGGGAGTCACAGACACATTGTATTTCTGGGGAGACTCTCTGGCGGTTGCTGGACTAGCAAACTCAACTAAATGAAGGCCATGTGTGATAATGAAATGACAGTAGATTGTGTTAGGGCCTCTAAACGTTCATAGTCACAACTGTGCCTTGCAACTTCACCCTTCTTCAGCTTCTATGACTTCTTTTTGTACTATGTTTCATTACTTTTGTAGATGTATGTAGCAGAAAATTTACATTTGGGTGGCTTTTTCTTTGTTTCTGTATCAAGGCATGGTTCAGAGGGAATAGTTAACACCAACCTCTGAGTAATAAGATTTCTATTTTTTTTTTTTTTAACTTGGGTATGAGAGAATCAAAACGTTTTTGAAAACGCAGCATCAATCAGCATTTTTGTGGTTCAGTTTTTGTCCTAGTTCTTGAATACTCACAGGATTCTTGGTAAAATGTATCACAGCTTCCTTGTATGGTCTTTATTAAATTTTGTGTTAGTTCTTTTCAGAAATAATTTTGAAGTATTCACTGTTGACTCTGCTTGGAGCAGGAGACTAAACTAGCTAATGCCTGGGATCCCTTCCAACCTGAATTATTCACTGATTTGAAGTATGCAGTGGTAGTAGAGAGAAATAGCATCATTAGTATGAAAGTAATAAGAATAAAAAGTGTGACACACAGCAGCAGGTGTAAGGAAAGCTTTTGTCCTTTTGGTGGTATTAGAGCTACTGTTTAATTTGGTAGTTCTCTTGACCACTTCAAATGAATTTCTAAACATTTTTGTTAATGACTACAGTTTAAACAACTTGCCCCGACAGTCCTGAGCCAAGGAAACATCTGGCTTAAGATTCAGTGCCCCTGTTTGCTTCACTCCCTAAATATTCTCACTTGCCTGCAGTAGTCACTTCTGAAACAGTTGAATTCAAGCAGCTGGACATCCTCAGCCTTCAAGTGCTGTAAATAAATGGATATAGCATTTTTCTTCCTGCTTTTCCTTGCCCTCATTTTTTCTGACCTTGTAGCAGCTGGGACATCCATATGTCAGTCAGACACAAGAGGTGGAGTTTCAGTATCATCTACTTCAGTTCTGAAACCTGTAGTTTCCAGAGCAGGATGATGAGTTATTTGTACCACTGTGTTCTCCAAAGCCTGGTGTCTCATTTTACACTGTGAGACTCTTCAATGTCTCAGTTCTCAAGAGACTTCACTTTGCATATGAACTTGCTGAGAGAGGCTTGTCTAAGACTAGTAGCCCACAGTTCAAGAAGCTGTTGTGTTAAAGGGTTACCGGGTTTTTTATGTCAGCCTTGGAACAGTCCTGTGCTGATTATTTCCTCACCAGTGCTGGTAGTGTTCCTGTTAATCCTTCAGAAATGCAAACTTGAACTGCTCACACGGCAGCAAATCAGGGTTGTGTTGTCAGTGCCAGTATATGGGATAAATTCTTCTTAGCTGAAAATCTTGATTTGAATTGGCACTTGACTATCTAAAACAGTCTTCTGTATCAGCTTCTCTAGACAGGTGAGCTGTACAACCACTTCTGAAACAGTCAGTGCAGAGAAAGGCTGGATGTCTTGGCACTGACGGGTAATCAGATATAACATACCTGCGTGATGCACTCAGGATGCCAACGTGTTACACAGATGTCCTTTGTCTACATCTAAAGTGTCCCCCGGAAGGTGGCCAGGATTGTGTTGCTCCTGTTAGAATAATTCATCAGCCTTGTGGCCTTGCATGACTCCAGTAAAAGACACACAAACCCCTGGGAATCAGCTGTGCACTGCATGAACTGTCCTGGGGGCTAAGGCAGTCTGCTGACCATGTGTTTGGCACTCTGCTTTGGGCTACTGCTTGAATGTGTTTGAAAGCATGATGTTGTCTTAAAACTTGATTGCTCTATCAAAATGAACACAAAAATAAATTGGGATAATTCTTGGATTCTATTTATAATCTGGTTTTACAGTTCCACTTATTTTGGCATTTTTCTCCTATTTTGTGATGAGAGATATGCAAGGAAAAGAAGCAGGTGATTGTGTGAAGCTAAGACAGAAAGATGGTTTTATTTTGTGTTTTTTATTATGAAGGAATAAAGCAGTCATAATTTAATCCACTAAATTAATGACTATGTTTTGAAGAGGTCTATGGGAAAATGACTGTGATTGTATTTCATTACAAAAGTTAGTTTAGGACAAGAGATGCAATACTAAAAATATGAGTCATATTAAAGATACTGGGTTATAAGAGATTTTTGTCAGAGTGGAACCTGAACTGTTGAAATACTGTGCTTGGTTTCTTGATTATCTGTCTTAAAAATCAGGTTATCAACTGAGCACAAATACTTGGGCTTAAGCAAAAGAAGACTTTAGTATATTCCCTGAAAATCCCCATAAGCTTTCTTAAACTTAGTTGTTAAGAAGCATGTCAAGTTTAGATAAGATAAGCTTAAGGTGTGTCCTCACTGGGGAAGAAAGAAGGTGGGTCTTTTACTAAGCTAACACGTAATAAAATCCTATGAATATGAAACGAGTGCTAATTTTTTTGGTGAATTTTACAGAGTCACGTTAAACTATTAAAGCTGCTTTTGCATTGGTGCATTTTAAAAACTGGTGTGTCCATTGGTGAGGCTGGGACATAGGCTATAAAGCAGGGCAGAGAGAAGAACATAATTTGGGTTTAACTTTCAAAACAGCTGCCTTATAGTGAACTCCTGAAAACCTTTTCTTTCTGTACAATTTTAAGTATTGAATATAAAGCACTTTGTTTAGCTTTATTTGTGCTTGACATAATTTTTGTGTATTTTTGTTATCTAAGAATCTCTTGGGGCTTTTTTTATTCTGCTTTTCACGCTGTGTGTGTTTGATGTGGAATTTTATTTTTTTACTCTGCTGTAATTCCCTTTCTGCTTTCATTTTTTAAAAAGGGACAAACATCTGTTATGTATTGCATGAAAACTGTTGAGACTGTATGACTATTGTGCTGAACTCAGGTATTGTAATTACACATACAAAAAGGTGGTGGGAATCCTAAGGTGGGTGTCATATGTTTCTTCACTCTTCAGGAATCCCTGTGAAGGAACTTGATGCCTGTATTAGAGAAGCAATAACAAATTCTTCTATAACAGGCATCTAAATTTGTAGATAAGATCTTTATTTCAGGCTGAATTTGCCTTTTCTATTTTTTTAATCTCTCTGCTGTGTGGTGAAGAGTTTCATTAACTCTAGTCTACCCCAGTTGTCAGGTTCCAGTCCTGTCTGGGTTCTTGTCACTCCAGCAGCAGAGCAGGCTGAGAGCTGAGTGCTGCTGTGTATTGCACCAAATTTATGCTTCTCAACAATTCTGTGAAGGCATTTGCATTGTGGTTTAGGTAACTGCTGCTGAGGAATTACCAGTTAACCACTGGGCAATTCTTACTTGTGTGGAGACCTTTATCAGCTTTTTCTGTTCATCTGGTAAACACTTAAATTTGTGTAAAGATGGAGGCTGTCACTACTGCTTAGCAGTTGAGTTTGACTTTAATTTGTGTTTTAACCACTCTTCTAATATTAATTCCTACTTTGCCAGCGGTACCTGTTCTAAATATGAAAAACTTACTACATTCTCATATAAATTCAATTAAGGAGCAATTTTCTATTGTTTATCTACAAGCATTCTAATATGTTAATAATGCAAAGTTCCTGGGTTATAGTCATTTAAAACAATTATTTTCAGAGGTTGGATGATAACTTCAAATTTGTTGTACTGGTGCAACTTTGGTTATTGTACAACAAAAATGCAAATAAGTACAAAACTCAGTGTGATATACAACAAACTCATCAGCTGTAGTAGAATGCTGTGTGAATGAAGTAGGCAAAGTGGATTCTTTAGGACATGAGATGTATTTTAAAGAGATCAGTCACCATGTTTTACAAGTTGTGCAATTTTGGACTCTGTATTGATAGTGAATTTTACATTTAAAAAATCCCCACATTTACCTTTTCCAGACAAGACTGTGAATTACATAATGTCGTTGTCTGATGGCACCAGTAGATAAATGCAGCATCTGTATCCATTTTTGGCCTTGGCATTGGCAACAGAGATATTCCAAAAGATGTCCTAAGGCTCTGATGTTGAGCAGGACTACAGATAAACCACTCACTATGTGTAATATTGAGGATAAGGTTGCAACAGCAGTTCTTGGCTTAGGGCTTGAAGGAGGGATGGAGATGGTTTGGTGTAAAATCCAACAGTTGCTTGTCATGTGTAAATCCAATAATTTGAGGCATTAAAAAATTGGCATCACTTAAGGCATGTCCTGACTTTAAAACTGGATTTCCTACAAAGTACGTTCTGAGTCCCTCTCATATGAAAGATTCCTGTCTGGGTGATCTTCATAAATGAGAAGAGATGACAGACCAAAATGCACCAGCCCTGTCTAAGGTCTAAGGAAGCAGTAGGATTGCATCCTTCTTTTCAGATGGTGATCTTAAGGCACATTTCAGGCAATCTGTTCACTTCCACACTTTGTTGAAATAACCTGACATAACCTGAAATTGTATCAGAAGTAAACAATTACTGTGGAGAGTATTTATTTTTGTCACTTAGAGCATGTTAGTTTTGAAATTAAGTTTCTTTATTTACTTGATTTCTTAACAATATTTTTTTTAGTGAGTGGTTAATGTTTCTTTCTGCTTTGAAGAAACTGTATATGTTTGATACAATCCAGTGTCCTCTTCCAATGCATGTCTGCCACTTGTGTACCAAAGTGACCAGAGTTTAATAAATGGCTGTGGTTATATCTGAATATCTGTACCCCCCTGGTTGTGTGGCACTACTGTTCTTTAGCATCCATGCACAAACTGTCTTACTGACTCTCTTGTGCTAGACTTGTACAAAATTTACAGAGGGACTTTTTCTTCTACTTCCTCTCTGTTAGTTGTGAGGAAACTTTTTTCCTGTCTGCATACCTGCTGTATTGCAGACCAGAAGGTAAAAACTGAGTTTATATGAATGGTGTTGACTGACAATATATTTCTCAGAAATTAACTAGCTCTCCAACCACTCGTACAATGTCTTTTCCAAGGCAAGTGCTTTAATACTGCCATTTGATACATTTTTCATTACAGACTTCTGGAGTGAAATCAAAAGCTTGAAATTAACTTGTAATTAAAATATTTATGCATCCCAACCACAGTATGTGTGAAATAGCCTACAATCTTCTGATGTGCTACAAAATGGAGGCTTTAGGGTCATACCTAGATTTTGTGCCACCTGCTTACTGCACTCAAAAATGGGCTGCTTGGCGTCTTTTCCAGCTGCCAAATGGGAGCAATAGATTATTTCTTTAAAAGGATCTAAGGGTATTCTATTGTTACACTTTCACTGACTATATGAAATCATTCTCTTAAAGTCTGATTGGTTTGTTTTCAGGAGTGTAGCTCATGTCTGATCCAAGACAGGAGTGCAGGGAATGCTTTCAGTCGGGCATTGCTGTGCCCCCTCCCCAGTTTGCTGCTGGCCACTGGATGTTGTGCTGTGACCCACATTCACTCTGCCTGCAAAGCCCTGTCCTCTGGCCCCCTGCCAGCTCTCCCAGCGCTGCTCCACTTTAGAGAAGTCTGCAGCAAATACGCAAACAGTGCAAAAGCAAAGAGGCTTAGAATCAGGTCCTTCTCTGTATGGCTTTGTTCTTTTGAGGGGATTTGTTTCATCTTTAGGTCCCATCATGCGTCTAGAGCAAGTGATGCTCTAAGATCTGTGTTCAGAATTCAGTTGAAGGAGAGCTGGAGTACAGCTAAACAGTGGGTATGAATTTTGTATGTGGTTAAAGAAAAAGATAACTTGTTTCAAAGCATTATGAAGATGAACTTATACCAAGAGAAAACTAAATAGGTTAAGGTTTTATGTATAGTTATGGAAGGCCCCTTGATCATGTGAAATAACATCCCAAAACATTGAGTGGTGTGTTAATTGCAATGTATCACTCCTAGAAGGTTTAATAATTAGTTATACCTCAGCATAAAATGTAGTGGCATAGTTTAGTGCATGAGAGGGTTGAGGAATTTATCAAAAAGCCATACTTGTGGCTTTGATAGGTGCACATGACCAGTGAGATTGCCCTCCACGTAATGGGACTGTGCTCTGGTGTTTCAGAGGACTGGCAAACTTACCAGACATCTGAATGAGTTTATCATCTCTTGACCTTAATAACTACAGAAGATGTTAAGAATTTGTTTTTAATAGCTTGTTTCTATTTTCTTCTCAACATTTAGTGGAAGTGAGGCACAAGAGCAGTGTAGATATGGTTGTAAGCAGCTGCTGGCAGACTCCTTCCCTGCAGTTGTGACATTGTGGTGGATACAATGCAGGGAATACAATGAAACTGCTTTGATATTTTTGATCACCAGTTAGACACTAACACTTACCAATAGCCAGCATGCTCAAAAAGGATGGGCAAGTAAAATACTGTGTATAGAAAAATTGCTTGCTTTAAGTCTATATTTCCATTCAGGGGGAAGAAATGGGTTGTTTTTAGAAGTGGTATATTATTTTCATCATGTTTAGGCAGTGTTCTTTAGCAGTATTTGTGCTTAGAGGCTATGTTTAGTACCACTTGGCAGGGAGGGAGGTGGTTATTCTTTCTATACAATTCTTGCAATAAAGTTGGGAGATGGTCTTTTATGGCAAAGTTTGGAAATTGGTCACATCATTGTACTTTAAAAGATAAACTTGTTTTCTCTGCAGGTGCACCTGTAGAACCTTCTCCAGAGGAGCAGACAGTCTCTTGTGAAGGTACCGTTTTCTGAAATCCGTTTTCTGTGGATTTCATTACACAATTTTAAAAAAATTATTGCAAATAATCTCCTCTTTTAAATCTCTATGAACCTTTTCCAATCTTTGTTATCCTCATACTACTCTTGTAAGGCAATGTGATTATCTGTATTTATTTATGGTTTCATAGGCAGTTGGGAAAGGCTCATAAAGTGGCTTATGGAAGATCATAAAACCAGCATGAAGCAGAATTTTTTAAATTAACCTTTATATTAAAAAGCTTTTGCAAGTGCCAAAACATCAGAACTATCCTTTTATTAATTTAGTCACTCATTTTTCTTTGTTCTTGATTACTGTCATGGTAAGTTTGTGTCTTTAATGATTCATTTTTCCCCTTTTTTTTTTCTTCTAGGTTCAAATGCTGCTGTTAACATGGAAATCTCAGAATCTGTTGGTAAGATGAAAATTGTTCCTTTTTACTGTGATAATTCTATAATGTACTACTGCAGTGCTTTTGCTGAATCACTGCAAACAAAGTAGTAGACCCTTTACACTTACAAATAGTCCTTAGTATACTTTGTTATATCTTTATACTTGGGTGAGGAAAGAGGTAATTGAACACTAGTATGCCTTGAGAGCTGCAACTGGATTGCTTGGACACTGTAAAAGGATGAGTGCTTTATTAAAAAATAATTTCATATTACCAAATAGCCCCATTAACATGTGTGGAATGATGATTAGCAAAAAACTTCAAAGTGGTCAGCAATGTGAACAATCAGAACATGGACATTGTATCGTTCTCATTGTTTTTATATGGCTTATGAGTGAACTTAAACTATAATCCCTCTCCTTTGCTTTCTAAACATATTGGGAGTCTGTGTCTGTGGATTTGGACTACTGTGCTGGTCTGAGTGGATCTTCAGATTTGCTTTTTCTTTGTAAAATTGTTGCCTTATTAAAACAGAAGTTTCTGTATTCTAGATTTATGTCAGCACACAAGCTAGCTTGAAGCTGCTGGTATTAATAATTTCAGAAACAAGCAGCAGTTTTCCCTTTTTCTATGGGAAAACGTTAACAGACCTGGTAGTTAAAGCTTTGTGATTGCGCCTTTGGGGCAGGGGCTTTTCTCCAGGGTAATTATTTTTAATTTCTTTATCTATTTGAATATATCTAATTGGTTCATTTTTAGTGGAAAATGGAGAGACAGAAATGTCCCCCGAAGAGTCATGGGACCACAAAGAAGAACCCAGTGATGCAGAGCTCAGAGGTGGTCCTTCAGGGGATGCGGGGCCTTCTGAAGAGAGCGCTCAGGAAATGATGGAAGAGGAGGAGGAAATACCAAAACCGAAATCTGTTGTAGCACCTCCAGGCGCTCCTAAAAAAGAGCACGTAAATGTAGTATTCATTGGGCACGTAGGTAAGTTTTAAGTGAAGGTCTAGTAGTTGGATCTGTCTGTTGTGTATTATCTAGAACTCAGAGGATTAGGAATTAATGCTGTTCTTTATATTCACCATGTTTTGAGGCTCACAGGAGCATTCATTCTAATGAAGCTGCTCTGGAAAAGGAAAAACTTAAAGGTCTTTCAGGGGTAGAGGGCCAAGGGTAGAGTGTGTTCTCTTGGACACAACAATGCTTGTGTTCATGATTTCTCAAGTCCTGTTGACTGCTGAAGTGACACATCTGTGTTTATGATCTAAAGAACAAAATCAAAAAATGGTACTTCTTTTCTACTTATTTTAAATAAAAAGGGTTCTTGCTATTTGATTTGAAAATTATTATTCTAAATACTAAAATTTGTAGTGTTACAGCAATATATTAACATAATTCATGGTTAAAATAAGCATTTATAGCAAAATGTCTTTATTTAATAGTTTCAACAAGCTTCATAAAAACTTGGGTGGTGTCAGAAGTAGAGAAGAATTATTGAATCACAAGTTATACAGTAAATTCTGTCTTTTCATTTTTATAGTTACCACCATAAATGTAATTTGGGTTCTTGGGTAAATTCAGAATGGAGTCACACAAAGTAAAGGGGCTGTGGGCAGAGGTACATCCCAATATTGAAGAGCAGCCCACACAAGTTAGGGACAAGGGATAAAGGAAGCAGGGAAAGGGATTTTGCAAGAGCTTCCCACTCTTAACCCTGGCTTTAGCTGGATTACTGCTTGGTGAGGGGTTTTTGTTATGGATAATGCTGAATTTATATATATTAAAACAGCATTTTCAAATTTTGGTGTAATTTAATTGACAAGAAATTATAATGGGAGCAAGGGAAGGTGCAAGATGCTTCCAAAAACTTAGATTATGGTTCAAAAAAGAAATCCTTTGGAAGCAAACTAGATTACTTAGTTCATAATGGTCTGCTGTTTCTAGAATAGTTTCATTGTTGATGACTTGAATTAATTTTTTTTTAGATGCTGGCAAGTCAACTATTGGAGGACAAATAATGTAAGGAAATTAATTTTTTAGCTTTCCTGTTCCTGTGAATTAAAAAACATCAGTTAAAATTAGTGATATTTTCTTTGTGGCTTTAATCAGCATATGTTAATACTTTTATAACATTGTTTCTATCCCTGTCAATTGAGGTACTTATTATCTTTGGGATTTCTTAATTCCAGCACATTAATGTTATTGCTATAGGATTTTCACTTAATAGAAGCAACTATACAAAAGCAAACATTATCAAATTTTAAGAATTGCTCACTTTCTTAGAATGTGGCTGTTTCTCTTTGTATTTAAAATGCAGTTTGAAACTTCTTTATACCATTGGTTTAACTTTGTCCTTTCTGTGAAGATTAAAAAAATTGAGTATCTTCATTTCCCAATCATAATCATCTGTGGGGATTGTATAAGTAACTATTTGGAAATACCTTTCTGCTTTGTGTAAAATTGCACTTTTATTTTCCCTCTTCTTAGGTATTTGACAGGAATGGTTGACAAAAGAACACTTGAAAAATATGAAAGAGAAGCTAAAGAAAAAAACAGAGAAACATGGTATGAACTTCGTGAAGATAGTAGCACACTTTGCCCTTTAATGCAATGAAACTGGTTTTAGTCCCTGTCTCAGCAGTCCTGGCTTCCTCCAGGCACGATGCTGCTCTTGTCCTGGGTGGATTTTTTGTGGGCCTCTTATTTGGTTTGGGTTTTGTTGTTGTTTTTGGGTTGGTTGGGTTTTGTGGGGGCAGTGTGTATATATAGCACATGTAGCAGCCTGATTTCTGCTTCAAACAATTCCTGCAAAATTTATTTCCCTTTTGAAAGCTTTCTCCTTTTGGCTGGAGGATAAAAGGGATTCAAAGGGCTCTGGAAAAGGAGCAGTTAAAGACTTCCTTAGGGGTAGAGCATCCTCGGGGAATGGGCATTGACCTGAACTCACTGAATCATGTGAGAGAGAGGGGAATAGGAAGGATGAGGTAGTTCTTTTCACCACACAACCGTCATCCAAGCAGCATCTCTTCAGATACCACCCAGTCACTACAAAACAAAAGCTAAGGATGTCTACAAGCTGCTGTTAACTGCAAAAAATATTGCTGTGTTAAACCAGTGCAATGGAGATATTACCACTTCTTTATCCTTAGTAAGAGCATCTTTTTTTCTTCTTTATATTCACCACTTTTCACATAACCTGAAGGATCTAAGTAACTTTTTTTTTTAAAATTTCAGTTTATGTAACTGAAAGCTAACTTGTTGGTGGCCAGTGGGAAAAATTATTAGGAGGGGACAAGAGTCCATATAATGAAAATTGATCAAAGATGGTGTCTATTTCATAGCCAACTTCTGCTTAATATGTGCAAATAAATGCGAACTAGTAATTATAATTCTCAATAATGATATATGTAAGTCAGAACTAATGTTTCAGTTAACTATGCTGAGAAGGAAAAATTGTTTTGTATTTGACCCTGAGGTGTTTCTGAGACCAAGGCAAAATTTAAATTGTATGAGGTTAGATCACAGCTGAAGAACTTAGAAAATGAAATTTTTTTATTAGAATTTTTAAGAAATGAATCCTTGTAGGTGTGTGAAGGAGACCTGGCAGTGGGCTCTGCAGCTCACTGTACACACAAATCAGTCAGTTAAGTATTTCCAAGACCAATAATGACTTTACATTTAGCAATGCTGAGGTGGTTAAAATAAGTACGCAAAAATGTCTCTTATGACTAACAAATTATATATAAATGTAATAAAAATCGATACAACATTGGAGTATTTGGGTTGGGATTTTTTAGGTACCTTTCATGGGCCTTAGACACAAACCAAGAAGAACGAGACAAAGGTAAAACAGTAGAAGTGGGTCGTGCCTATTTTGAAACGGAGAAGAAACACTTCACTATTTTAGATGCTCCTGGACACAAGAGCTTTGTTCCAAATATGATTGGTGGGGCTTCTCAAGCTGATCTTGCTGTGCTGGTAAGGACAAATCAGATACTTTTATTTTGCCTATACTGTGGAATTAAGCTTCTGATTTTTATTTTTTGTTTACTTCTTTATTCTTTCGGTTACTTACAGCAGGCAGAATTTTCAAATGTTACATTTACTGAGATGAGTGCGTTTTGGAGTAATTTAACAGCTTCTTAAAGCTGTCCACGAGTGTCATGTGATTTTTTTTTTTTTACATGTCAATGCAGAAACTAATGGGTAATACTGAGAATATACCAGTGCATTTTGGGGGCTTTTACTAGGTCTGATTACCCAAATTTTTTTGAATAAGGCAGTATTGCTGATTGTTCTGTTGAGAGAATTGTAGAACGTTTATTAAAATTTGTATATTTAATTAGGTTATTTCTGCAAGAAAAGGAGAGTTTGAAACTGGATTTGAGAAAGGTGGACAAACAAGAGAACATGCCATGTTAGCAAAAACCGCAGGTGTAAAGCATTTAATAGTTCTTATTAATAAAATGGATGATCCAACTGTGAACTGGAGTAATGAAAGGTGAGTTTAATATTAAAAAACTAATCTTCATTGACAGATACTACAATAGAATAATTCCTAGGTAAAGTAATTTTTGTATCCCATTATTGCTGAAAGAATGGTTGACTGGTGGACTAAAGGCAGAGGTTATAAAACTGGCAGGAAAACCAGAAGCTCAGTGCCTAGGACAGTGCTTCTCAATTAAGCTGCAAGTTCTACACTCCAACATTTACTGTCAACTGGATCCATGCAGACATATCTAACAAACCCCCATGCATTCTAGCATAGTTTAATTGTTGACTTGGAAACTTTATACTGAGTCTAAAAAAGGAAGCGATTGTGTTTTGAGTAGTAGAGTTTGCCAGAGTTGTGAGAGAACCTGCTGTGTGTTCTGCCTAGAATTGTGGAGGTTTTAGTGGGAAGCCATGAGGGCCTGTGCAACCTTGGAGTGTCAGCCTGCTTCACTAAGAGACGAAGGCACGCCCAATTCTCTGTCTTGGTCCTGCCCCAACCTTCTGACATTACTGAATTCACCCCAAACTGAGAGGAGGCAGTGTGACAGAAATAAATAGCACAAAACCTCCAGAAACTGTGTAGGAGAGTGGAGGAGACTGAGCCAGCACTGAAGTGCCAGCCTGGAGCATGACCTCAGGAGGTGTCTGCGTGGTCTGTCCTGCTGTGCTGGCCTGGATCTCTTGCTTTAAGCAGTTCCAGCTTGTGCAGCTGCTCCCCAGCCCTGTCATTAAAATGTGGGGAGAGCACTGATGATGCTTTATGGAGCAGAGGAATGAGGGGGATAGGGGAACACACAGTAGTGAGCTGTGCTGGAAGGTTGGGGAAAAGATGCAAATAGGCCTCCAGGCCTTAATTAGATTTGCTTGCTGCTCACACAGTAACTTAACTGATGGAACTGAAATGTCTGCATGTTTTTTAAAGCACAGGATTATGTTATGCTGGAATAAGTAGAACTTAACTTGATCTGCTTGTCATTTTAATAGATATGAGGAATGTAAAGAGAAACTGGTGCCATTTTTGAAGAAAGTTGGCTTCAATCCCAAAAAGGACATTCATTTCATGCCCTGCTCAGGACTGACTGGAGCAAACCTTAAAGAACAGTCAGAATTCTGTCCTTGGTATATGTATGTATCTTAAATTGAGCAACTTGAATATTTGCTATATTTTGATAAAAGTAAATGTTTCAGTGAAGCTGGCAGGTAGCAGAGTGTGCTATGTTGTAGTTGTGTGCCAAAGTGCTTGAGGAAATACAGCCAGAGCAACAAGAACACAGCCATGCAACGTCCCAATGAAAAGCATTTACAAACTGCAGAAGATTATTAATAAAATATTAGTAGTGTTCTTTGGCTGTGTGAGTTCAGTGCCTTATGAGCACTAGAATTTGCCAGTGATGCTGCAGCTGACATTGCTAGAATGAGTAATTGTTTGATGTGAGCAGTTTGCTTAAAGCTGTATTATAATTAGGGACAAGCCATGTCTCTCAGTGGATGTCATGTTTTTCAATAATGCTCAGTGCACTTTAAAAAGAATTAATAGAAATCACATTTGGACCTAGCTTATGATTTTGTATTTCCGAAATATATTGCACATCTGTCATGAGTCTCAAAGGAATAATTAATTTGTGTAAAATGTGACTGTAATGTAACTTAAAAACATGCATTTCCTGGGTATTAATATGTTGGTTGAGGTAAAGTGGACACTACTGATGGGATGTTATAGATTTAGCTGTCTTAGAGGTCATTTTTCTAAATGATGACAAGATTACTATGATTTCTTTTGTTGAACTGCATTTATCCATTTTGAGTAATTTTTTTAAATGGAAGGGTATACTCATGAAATTGAAACAAATGCCTTCTGCTTTTTTAGTGGATTACCATTTATTCCATACCTGGATAATTTGCCAAACTTCAACCGTTCAGTTGATGGACCAATCAGGCTGCCAATTGTGGATAAATATAAGGTACAGATTAAAATAATTATATAGAAAGTATAAAGAGGCTGTTTTCAGAAAGCAGTAAATGGACTATTTACTGTACTTTTCGAGGATATCTTTTTTCTTTGCTAATGTTACATTTTCAACTGTAGAATAGAGGAGGGAAGGGGAAGTAAATAATTTTGGCATTATATGAAACTCCTAAAATCTGTAATCTTTCATGAGAACAATTTCCAAAATACTAAGTCTAGCAGTGCTAGATATTCATAGAGTTAAGTAATCAAACTTAGAGATAAATCATAAATAATGGACTCTTTAGGAAAATGTTTTCAGTTGCTTTGTAATTTCTTTTTGTGAAGGACATGGGCACTGTGGTCCTTGGGAAGCTGGAGTCAGGCTCTATTTGCAAAGGACAACAGCTTGTGATGATGCCAAACAAGGTATGGTAAGGTTTAGATGTTAAGAAAATTTACTACCATAAAAAAAGAGCTTTGTTCTTAAAGATCCTCATTACTTTAAATCAGAAAATATTCTGTTGCTCTGTTGAACATAAGTAAGCTCTCACATTTTACATGGGTGATGTTTCTGGGCACGGGGATGTTGTGTAGCTCCTTAGCAGTCAGAACTTGGGTTCTCTTGCCTTAGTAAGCTCAGTTGCTGTACTACAAATTATCACACTTCAACTGGATTTTATTTCATGTTTGTACAGTTGGCCCATTAAGCCTTTTACCTGCTGTGGGTTAATATTGCTCAAGAGTTTATTTCTTTCCCCCAAAGGGAAACAGGAAAAAAACTTGAAAAAGAAAAAAACTTCTTAAAAAAATTCAAGTATCAGTAATTCATCATTCAAATATTTTAAATGTTCTGAAGCTTGACAGAACCAACTATAATTAACTTAAACTGTAATGGAATTATTTATTGAAATATTGTTATATTACAATTATTTTGTACCTGACTAAAATATTCACAATGCAAAACTATGCTTTTGTTTTCTTTAAGCACAATGTGGAAGTTCTTGGAATCCTTTCTGACGATGTAGAAACTGACTCAGTAGCCCCAGGTGAAAATCTAAAGATCAGACTGAAGGGAATTGAAGAGGAAGAGATCCTTCCAGGATTTATTCTCTGTGATCTCAACAACCTTTGTCATTCTGGACGCACATTTGATGCCCAGGTAGAATAACAACATTTAATTGCTGTATAGAAGGGAAAAAAAAAGGAAATACTTTATGTTTTGCCAAATCTAAAACTTCAGTAGTTTGAAGTTTCAGTTCAGATTTCTTATTCACTGCCATATCTCTAAATGGGCAATAACATGTATACTTAACACTGACATCATTAATTTGAGTTTTTTAAATATAAGTTGTTTTGAATGTAACTTCTCAATGAAGTTTTAGATACTTATAATGGTGAAAGCAAGAGCTCATCAGGCTCTTCAGTTTTCTACTTTCATATTATAAACTTACAAAATCTGGCTCCTTGACAAAAATTTGTGTGTATGTTGTTCAATAGACTTTTTAATATAGTTCTGCATTGATTATTCTCTGTTCTTTTATAATTGAAATCAGGAAAAATGCACTTATTTTGAATTATTTTACAGATAGTGATAATTGAGCACAAATCCATTATCTGCCCAGGTTATAATGCAGTGCTGCACATCCACACCTGTATTGAAGAAGTTGAGATAACAGTAAGTGTCATTTTAAGTTGTGATGTGAATATAAACAATCTGGTTGTTGGGATGAAGTGTTCTGTCATGTCATACATCTGTAGAGCAGGTAAAGCAACAAAGCTCCAGCCTTGAATGGAATTCTTGATTGTGCCCTAACACAAACAAAAATGGCTGTTAACTGTTAGCATAAGCCTTCAGAAAAGTGGTGTATGTCATGACTGAATAAACCATGCAAACTTTTTCATGTATTTGTACGTTGTTTCTTAGACCAATTCTGCTTGTTTGTAAAGAAAAATAACCCTTATTTTAGCACTCACAACTATTATTTTTTTTCCTTACCCAGGCCTTAATCTGCTTGGTAGACAAAAAAACAGGAGAAAAAAGTAAGACACGGCCCCGTTTTGTGAAACAAGATCAAGTCTGCATTGCCCGTTTAAGGACAGCAGGAACGATCTGCCTTGAGACATTCAAAGATTTCCCTCAGATGGGTCGCTTCACCTTAAGGGATGAGGGTAAGGCTGCTTCAGCAGCAGGCACTGACTGCTGCAAAAATTTACTTGGACTCAGAGCCACATGGCAGTGAGGTATTAAAATGCTGTTATCTAGTGGAAATCACGCTGGGTAACAATGGAAAAGTAAATCAAAGCAAATTGTTGTCATTGTGCAGAGTCCTTGCTAGTAAAAGAGAGACACTTTCATTTGAATAATGTACAGAAATATGCATTGTGAAACAATGCAAAAGACTGGATTTGAAAAATAACCAGCAGTGTTTTTTTAATGTGTCCTGGAATGTCTACCTACAATATGAATGCCGTAGTTTCACTATTTAAAGCTGAAAAATATCAGGGGGGTTGTATGTTAGGCTTTTGCATGCACACCCTGGTAAAACTCACAGATTTGTGGGATGCATTTAAAATGAATTATTTGAAGAATAGTAAACAGGTCCAGTAGTGATTCTGCCTTGCTTTCTCCTGAGATGAGTGTAGAAGCAGGCTTTCCACAATCCACATTGTGTTCTTTGCTGTCAGAATAGGAGGCTTACTGATTTCAAATTTTTATCGTGCTTTTAAAATACACTGATTCTACAACATAATAATTTATTCTCTGTGATTTCTAATACTTGAGAGCCTGTATTTTGGGGCAAGTTTTCATGTTCTTGGAGATGTCTACATTCCTTTCACAGTAAATATAACACTGCTGTTTGTCTCCTTGGTTTAGGTAAGACCATTGCAATTGGAAAAGTTCTGAAACTGGTTCCAGAGAAGGACTAAGCATTTTTCGCAATGACCCCGCACAATACTGTGAGGAAAATCGACTCAGCAAAAGCCTACTTCACACCGCCGTCTTATTTTCTGCCCATTGATAAACTTCTCCCCATATTTTGCAAAGACAAATTTCACAGCAAAGGTCCACATTATGTCAGCTTTCTCATATTGAGAGCTCTGCTATGCCACTGTTGAATTTTCCCAAAAACAATTTTTTTTTTCTCCCAAATTCTGCTTCCTTGGAAAGATTCGGCAATAGCTTTGTAAGTGATGTGGACATAATTGCCTATAATTATGAAAATCTAAAGGATTTTTAATGTTTAATTTCCCCCAGCATCTATATTAAGACCTCTTTTTTCCAGGCAGATCATTCAGAGTGTGCGAGTGTGTGTGCACATGTTACAAAGATGACTACCATGTTAATAAACTATTCAATTTGAAATCTTTTTCGGTATTGGAATTGCTTTTGAATAATGTTTTTTATCCGGATGTAACGCAGTTGCATTAGCTTTTTAACTTCCCAGTAACCCAGATATTTGGTTACTTGGACTTTTCTAAACTCCTCAGCCTCCCCACACACACAGTTTTAAATGAGGCAATTGGGCACTCAACCAAGTTTGTATTAAAATAATTAGGTTTGCTCCTTCCCTTTCTTGAATGCATTCTGAAAATTAAAAAACATTCATGCAAATGTGGCACCTTCATTAGCTTTACGTTTGTTAATATCTTCAGCAAATTTAGGTTGACCTAACATCATTACTAGACACAGGAAGTCTTTTTTGAAGACTTTTGAAGAATTTTGAAGGTTAGAACTACATATTGTCTTTATAAAAATTCAGCATTATTAAATTCTTAACTGCAGAAAATGCTAACAACCAGTAAATCAGCAAAACTTGCAAAAATAAGAGAATCTGGGGCAATAGTGCCTATTAGTATTTATAAGAGCTACATTTTGTGGGAGAACTGGGCCAATTAAAAAGTGCCAGTTACATAAATTACTCAGTTCACCCTGTCTTTAATTTAGAGGGGCAGATAATCCTTGCTCTTTTAAAGATCAGTCTGAACTGAGAGGGTTAAAGACTATTTAAATCCCTAAGAGTTTGCACATACTGAAATATGGGAGGGTCAGAATCAAGCACAGTCTGTAAATTTTTGCATATCAAAAAGCAATGTAAGCTTATGAGGACCAGTGGAGGTTTTCTTGAGAAATTAAAGCAAAACTGGTTCAAAGTAAAGCTTACTCAGTACAACTTGAAGGAGCTGCATAATAAAACCCTATTTAGCTGCACTTTGAAAATGGACTGTCTGCAATTGCTGTCCTGATTCTAACAATTAGGATGAAGGCTAAGGGATTTTTTTTCATTTTCCAGAGTATTAGTAGTAATTATTAAAAGATATCTTCTGAGCTTCTTCAGAATATCTTAAACTAAACATTCTCAGCTGTAAAACTGATGAGCCCATCTTCTTCCCCCAAAGATTTACAGTCTAGTGACTGTATCTGAATTGAAACTCAAAACAGATTTATTTTTTTGGGATTTTTTTTTTGTTTTGTTTGTTTCTTTGTAACTGTGGAACTCCCATTCATTTCACTTACAGCTACATTGTATGGACAGAAGAAGTTATTGTCCTTCAGTTTCATATGACTACACTTGTAGCTACCGTAATGCATGGAATTTAAATAAATTTTATTATGTCTGCAAATCTCTGGGCTTTTATTTTTTTGGTAAATCAGGGTTTAAAAAGTAACTTTTTTTTTTTTGTTTGTTTGTACCAAGTGAACAAAACCCACAGTTCCTTGGCTCTTAAACTAATGAAGAAATTAAAAAAGCCAGGGAAACTTACTGTCTTGTTCATATTCTGGACTGACAAGATTTCCAAGATATCTGACTGCCTTCTTGAAGTAAGCTCATGGATTTGAAATTTTCAGTGACCATTATTGGAGAATACTTACAGTTAGATTCCTAAATTGCTAGGTCCTTTTAAAACTTTTTTTTTTAAGGCATTGAAGTGTATCTGAAAACTACATGATGCTCCAGCATCAGTTTTCCACTGTTGGTAAACTTAACATGGTATTTTAAAAGTTCATTATTTTGAGGCTGGACTGAGTATTTAATATTAAACTGAATAATCACCTGGTGGGTTGCAGTATCAGTAGATAGAAAGTCGGTATTTCCATTATTCATCCCATCTAGTACATTTGATTACCATTTCCATAATTCCAGTTTGTCACTTGGTCTGTAAATGGAGAGGTTGAATTATTATAAATTCATTAACAGAATCCACATTATGCAATTAAAGATATCCCTATCCTGTAGGAGGTTTTTATTCGGGTATAAAATAATTGCATTCTGTAGCAAATATATGAAAATATATACAAATGGCATAAATGTACACGAATTGGCTGCATTTTGGGTAGAAAAGCTGGAAGTACATTGTATTTGAATAGTCCTCAGATTACATCTCAACTTTTTCATTTCATCTCCATTCTACATTTTATAGTCCCATTTTTGCTACTATTAAATACAGCTAAATCTAGATGAAAGAAGACAAAAAGATAATGTGGCTTTGTTGGAAATAAATACTATTTGCTGATTCACTGATGTAATAAACTTTTTTAAATTACCATTTTGAATATTTCTTTTTGTGAAAATGTGGTATGCTGCTTTGAAGATGATACAAAAATAAAAGAGCTGTGCAACCACAACAGCTGAAAGAAAGGAGGGGAAAAAAAAAAAAGAGGAAATAAAAGTTGGATTGAAGATACAGCACCCCTAGGAGCACTGCCAGGGAAACTGTGCTTGCATGGAGTACTGGCAGGGTATTCCCACGGTCTAGCTTTAATTCATATCAGCAGAACTCTGAACGTGTTTCTGCAGAAAGGAGAGTTTGGGGTTTTTTTTCCTCAGTATAATGGCATTTGCAGTGTGTTCCTGATGAGGATCACACCTTCCTCTCTGATTGTTGGCCAAAGTTTGTAGTGTAGATATGGCTTGAGTGCTTAGCCATGATGTAACTTATAAAAACGTAAGTTATTATTCTATAAATTAAGACATTGTATGTACTTGAACTGAAAACCTTGGTATATGTAACAAATACTAAATACAAAAAAAAATCTGAATGTGCAGCAGTACTTATTATTTGGCAACAGGAAAATAATTCCTTGTTTCTGCAAGCTCCAAGAAGCAAAGCACAGTAGCTGGAGGAATGGGTGCAGTGATCAGTTGAGTAACGTAACATTGCCATCAACTGTCTACGTGAAATCATTCCAGCTACCTTGGTCATCTTAGCAAACAATCAGGAACTGATCCACAAACATAATGACACCAGTTCCTGAAACACTTACTCTGGTAGTAAATTGTATTCCTGAACAGCAAGCTATTGATGATGGTGTAATAGTGTCATAAGAAAAATAGCTGTTTTAAGGAGATTGATCCATGGGAATATTTGCTGGTAGCAATTTTTATGCCCCCTGCAGATTTTTTTTCAGTGGCATAAAAAGCCCAGTGAAAATTACTCAATGAAGAACCTCTATTTTAGACTACTTATGGCACCAGTCTATATATTAAAAAAACATGTTAATGATGAGAAATCTGGTTTTATAAGTGTTTATTACTGAATATTACCTAAGAAGAAAAGATTGTTTCAATGTCCCAGGTATTTGATCTGTATTACTCTTGCTTTTTGGTTCGTACTGCACACTGTTGAAATGATGCTGTTAAAGCAGATGACATGTACTCCAGACAAGACTGTTTTCTTCCTGAACTGGTAGTTAAAGGCTCTTACTTATTCTGCTCTTTTTGTATACTCTATAGAGGATTTGGTACAAAAAATATACCAACAAAACTGGAGTTACTACTGAAGATTTTATATTGTAAACCTGTTTATTTCCTTGTGTTTATTTTATCACACTCTAAACCTGACAAGATACTACTTTTCCTCTGAAGAAATACTAGAAAGGATTCTAGTCTTAATATAAAATAGAAATCTATGCTAACAAACCCAAAATCTGTTGTCTCTGTATATATAATGTTTGATAATCCATATCCTTTCATTGGCTTTCCTTCCAATGTAAATTTTTCTACATCTCCTGTCAGTTCCATACATCCAAAAAAGTCCACCTACTTCTCAATAAGAGTAATAAGAGACACAACAGATTAACTGCTGGGTGACAAAACAGTACTTGAGGCAGTGTTCCTGTAATCTCTTAAGCCCCTAGAAGGGATGTGAGGCAAAGCATTATAACAAGAAAGCTTTTCAGCTTTGTCCAGTGCCAGGGACTCTGTCCCTTGGAACAGCCCTCTTGGTGTCTGTGGATGACTTGCACCAGAGCCTCCTGTCTGACTCCAGCATTGCAAAGGAGCACAGGCAAAAGAAAACAGCACTTGAACTCTGGTCTAGCCGGGAGATTCTCTTCTGAGCTCTCTTGTAAGGCACTTCTTAGTCCTGTCTTAATCTCTGCTTACTCTTTGTGCTGGTTTTGTTGCAAGAACTACACTTGCAGAGATCTGGGATTTTGGCATTGCCATCAAATAGTCTGGAGGAATACAAGCTGGGAACTGAAACTTGAATAACCTTAAACCTCCAAGATCTCTTTACAGCAGAAACAATAGCACCTTTTGCTGTGTGAAAGTATAAAATTAGGCATATAAAGAAACATCTTAAATAAGTAATGAGGCAGAACATCTTGAAATAATTTTCCATCTTAGCATTTAAATAAGTGACACAATTTTTTTTTAAGAAAAATACATAGTTTCATGATCCAAAAAGTTAAAATGAGAGCTACAGCAGGACAGTGTACAGCAATAATACCGATAAAAGTAACAAACCTGATTTCCTGGTAGGAGTAACTGTAAATTTATGACATTGCTAAATTAAAAGTGCACTCTTTTATAGTTTATATTCATTGCATATAGCTGTATTAAGCTGAAATATTTCTTATCCACAGATTAACCTAATTTTTCCAAGATAGCTCTATTAGCTATGCCAAGTACCTTTCAAGAGAAAATTATTAGACTAAGTCACTTAAACCACATGTGGTAAAATTTTGTCATGTCAGACCAAAACTTTTCAGGAAAATGTACTTGGATGAGACTGATATGTGAAAAATTTGAATTTGAGTCACTAATAATAGTCCCTGCAGTTTTATCCTATTAATGCTATACTGACACAGTAAAGTCAGTCTTCAAACACGCTGTTCAATCATCTTACAGGACTAGCCTGGCTCATTTTCAGAGAGATGTTCCAGTCATCTGACTTTTTCTATTTTGTTCTAACATGTCACATTAATATGTTGATGTTTTATTAAAATACGGCTGCCCTAAAATGTGCAAAGATAGAAGCAAGGCTTATAGAAGAATATACAGCACCACAGCTAGTATCACATGCAGAAATTCCAGCAGTACTGAAAAAGTCTTAATGAGTCTGCCCTCACTGGCTACCCTGCGTGTTCCTCACCTTCAGTAATTTCTCTAATCAGTACTTCAGATGACACGGCAACAAAGGACAGCTTTTCTTTTTCTTAACCAGTTTCTTTTTTGTTTGATTTGGTTTTGGTTTTGTTCAAATAACACAATAGGAAAGGAAAACTTCCGTTTTCCAGGATGGTTTTTTTCACTCTTTAAAATCAGTGTATGTCTGTATACTTCTTTCCTGTCTGGATAAGTCTTGATGCCATCAACTATTCTACTATTGCTCCAAGAACACTAACAGCAGAAAGAAAATATAAACCACTACATAAAGCAGTTTGCCAAGAAACTAGGGTATTTTAGTTTCTTTTTGCACTGGCCACACTGATGGAGCAACAACTTTTGTTGGAAGACATCTGATGAGAAGGAATAAAACCATACATAGAAAGGCAAAGAGCAGGAAGAAATCTAGAGAAGAGTGAATGACCAAGACTCCTAATTTCATACATATTTAATCCCTGGTTACGCACAGCTGTGTTATCCAGAGAGCAGCTTACCTGTGTGACGAATGCAGACAACCAAAAGCTGCCAGGGCACACACAGCACTGTGAGAATGAGACCAAAATTATTCCAGGCTAGATTTTATCTCAGAACAATGTAGTTATCCAGCATGGAACTCAGTGGAATAAGCATTCCACAATTAAGCTATTTTCATGTAGTCAGTCAATGCATTTCTAAACTGAACAGGAGATGCAGCAGCTCTTCCTTTATTAGTCACACATGAGGAAGAAGTGGTTTGACGTGATAATCACTGGTTCAATGGTAGTAACCAGGAAACAGCCGTGTTCAAGACAGAGTGTATGAGGAAAATGAGCAGCAGAATACAATCCCTGGACTCCATGAGACAGACTCTGATTTATTCAGAGAACCAGTGGGCAGGATCCCATGGGAGGCAGTTCTGAAGGGCAAAGGAGCTCAGGAAATCTGGCAGCAGGTCAGGATTACAGACAACCTCCTCCAATCATACGAACAGTTCCTCCTGAATACTCAGCAAAACAAGTAGATCTATCAGGATACTGGCCTGGCTAAACTGGAAGCTTATGACAGCACTCCAGTGCAAAAGGATGGAAATATAGCAAGTAAAATCAGGGATAGTCTTCAAAGAAGGAATCCAAAGAACACACTCAATTCTTCCTAAACATGATGATGTGCTGGGTGGCCAACTAGATGGGTAACCACTGGTCAGATAACAGGAGTTGGAGGGCAGAGATAATAGTTTATATATACTCCACATGAAGGCCAGTAACAAATGGAGTACTGCTGGGGTTGTATCCTGGGCCATGTCCTATTTAGTATCTCTAACAGTGACCTGAAGTATGGTCATATCAAGTCTGCAGGAGGCATCAAACTTGGGACCAATCATTACTCTCATGAACAGAGGGACCTAGATAGGCTAGAAAGACTCGGCAACAAACCCGTCAATACTCAAAAAAAGGCAAACGCAAACTTGCATTTGGGAACGAGCAGCCCCTTGCGGCAACACAGGTTGGGAAATGACTGGCTGGGGATCAGCTCTGCTGAAAAGTGCCAGGAGCACAGCAGGCTAAACACGAGCCACCCTTGGAAGCAAAGGGGGCCATCAGCATCCGGGGTTGGACTAGGAGAGCACCATCAATAAAACAAGGCGAGTCTGACTAAACGTTTTTCACCGTGAGGACACAGTGAAGGCTACAACCTTAAACAACCCTAAACAACACGTGAGGCTACAACCCTAAACAACCCAGACCTCCGGCTGGCCCTTGTGCCGAAGCGGGATGGACTGACGGCCTCCGGCACTCTGCTCTGCCGTGACCGGGCCCGGCAACTGCTGCCGCGCGCAGGAGCGAAAAGCACCGACCGCCCCGCGAGCCCCGAGCCTCGGCCCCCGCCCCTCCGCGCTCGCCCCGCCCCGGACGGGCCCCGCCGTGCACCGGAAAGCGGCGCGCACGCAGGCGCAGGGGCCGCACGTGGCAGCGGCGGTGACCATGGCGAGCTGGAAGGAGCATTTGGACCGTGCCCAGGTATTTGGACCAGCGCCTGGAGCGCGCCCGGGGCTGCGGGGAGCCGGGTGGGAGTGCGGCCGGACCGGGCTTGACCTGCGGCTGCTGCCGCTGTGGTTCCGTTGTAGGTGAAGAAGGCGGTGGAGGCTCTCTTGGCTTTCTCCAGAAGCAAGGCCAAGGGAGACGCGCTGCTCCTCAACGAGAGCGAGAGTATCCATCTCCTGGTGACGGTGTGGAAGGTCCCGCAGGTGGCAAAGGTCATCAGAATGTAAGACATTGATATCCGGCCGCATGGTTACAGGGATTGCTTGTGTCCTTTGGTTTGGAAAAAAACACTTTGCAGATTTTGAGCTTAAGGGGTTTGGCTGCCATGGCCTTGTCCTGGGAGCTTCTATGCATTGACTAAGAACTTGGTTCTGTTGGCTGCCAGTTACAGGGTATGTGCCTTTCAGTCCTTTAGCTTTAGAAAATATCTAGATATTATCTATTTCCATATCTAGAATCGTCTTCTTGGTCTTTATCCACCACCACCAAATCATTAGTAATACTTTTTCTTTGTTTTGATAACCAAACCTGAATATGAATTAGAAGTCTCCTTTTAGGCTGTAGCTGCACTACATTGAGTAAGTTTACATCCGTTTATCGGGGCCGCGGTGTTATAATGTTTTGTCTAATGACTGGATGCAGCCATGGCATGAAGGGAGGAGCATGGAGGGTCCTCCTCCTGGGACCCGTGTGGTAAGGGCTGCTGGAAGGATAGAGGATTCTGCTTTGAATCTGACTGGAGCCGTGGTGTTCCGTGGTTTCACTTTTACAGTTCTATATACTTATCAACCGTAAGTTCTCCTGAGAATATTTAGTAGTTAACAAAGTGTAAATATGGGAACTTCTTTGTACTGTTAAAGGGTACTGATCTTCATTGTAGTCCTAGTTCTTGGGAAAACTTCTTTCTCTTATTAGACATATTTTATGCATCTCATATTCTTATTGTAGACCACTGCCCCATGGCATTCGACCAGAAACAGCTGATGTTTGCCTGTTTACAAAGGATGAACCAAATTTATCAGCAGAACAGACTGAAAATCTATACAAGAAACTTTTACTCCGGAATGGGATCAGAAGTATTAGCCGGGTAAGGGAGGTCCTTGATGGTATAACACAGTACTGTAATTTCTTTCCTTATATACCACCAAAAAGAATACAAGTAGTTGTTCTTTTCTGCTGTTTATTATTCTAGTTCTCATTCATATACTCTAGTAAGATTTTTCTGACTACTCAAATTGTGGTGTTTCTAAAATGCAAAGAATTTACTCAGAATAATTTCTTCAGTTTGAAACAGGATTTTTAGTAATCAGATACAACTTCTAGATAAATGTTCAGTGTTTAGTTTGAGTAACCAGCTGGGAAAACTCACAACATTTGATTGTTTATGCCACCAGCAGTAAGACTGTATAACAACTTGTTATATTTAACCTTGATTTAGATGTTATTCATGTACTCAAGTTCTGTTTTGTGATATGCAGTTACTATGCAAGAGATCCATATTTTTTGATTCTTTAAAACAGTAGGAAATGGATACTTTTTGATTGTCTTCAGTGTTCTAAAAGAATGCACTGTGATGGATTATCAGTTCTGCAACTTTAATCTGTGCAGTTCTGAGAAGCATTTCAGGTTGCATTTTTAGCAGTGGGGACTAAACTGGTGCTTGTGTTGCAGATCATCTCATACAAAACCCTCAAAAAGGAGTATAAAATGTTTGAAGCAAAGCGGCGCCTCCTGAACAGTTTCGATCTCTTTCTATCTGATGACAGAATTAGAAGGCTTTTGCCCTCACATCTAGGAAAACACTTCTATGAAAAGAAAAAGTAGGTCTTTAAACTTTGGAAATCCATTCTTGCATTATCCTTTTAAAGATCAGATTCTTCTTAGTAATGGAGGAATTGGTTTTCTTTTGGGTTTTTTAATTCTTTTTTTTTTACCCCTCTCCCCTTTTGTTTTAGGGCACCTTTATCTGTAAACCTGAAAGCCAAAGATCTTGCCAAGGAAATAGAAAAACATATCCAAGGAACTACACTGCCAGTTAACAACAAAGGGTGCTGTTAGTAAGTTCAAATAGATTAATACATCACTTGAAGGATGATTCTATCTTAACTGTAGGAATTTTAAGTGACTTATTTTTATTCCTTTAGTATGTGAATTTAAGATGTTAAGGGTCACCATTCCAGATGGGGGACATTTTGAACCTTTAGCTGCATAGTTAAATTAGTAGTTCTACTTAAGTTTTACTGTGAAGATGAAGGGTTTTGTCTTTTTCCTTTTACCTAAGGAATTTCTAGGCACCTGACACTGTCAAAGTGCATGTACAATCCTAGCTTTTATCTAATTTAATAATATTTTTCTATTTCCAAAATATTCTATTCCAATAAGATTTTTTTCATGTATTGTGTATCTGAAAGGATCTGAATTGGTCGTAATGCTTTGTAATATTAGGCAGAAGTTGCATATCCAAATACAGGTGAAATGAATACAGGTGAATCCCTTCTAACTGTTATCACAAAGATTTCTGCAATAGCTATCCCTTCTTTGTGATAATTGCAGATAAGTGGGCCTTTTGCATTTCTGGGTATGCCTAAACTAAACAAATAACTTGAAATAAGTTTATTTGCCCATATATAATTATTATTAATTTCTTCTTTCAGTACAACACGCATAGGTCACACTGGCATGAAAGTGGATGAGATACTTGAGAATATCATTGCAGCAGCAAAAGTGATTGGTTACAAGTTACCAAAGGTACTGCTGATTGACTGTATTACAGACAAATAGGTTCATACTTCAGCCTTATTTTTACATAATATACTGGTTTTGTTTTTGCAGAAATGGAAAAACGTAAAAATTCTTCACCTCAAAACACTTAAATCAGTTGCACTCCCAGTATTTACTGCGAATATCTCCAACCTAGACGAGCTTGACAAGCAGCCATCTCTCAAGAAAAATGAAGTAAAGGTAACCAAAATTTCTTCAAACTTTGCATAAATTAAATAGGTACATTTAGTTCTAGTTCTTTATTTTCCTTCCTGCGTTGTTATGTTGGGTTAAAATGCATTAGAAACTGATCCCAGGCTTTTATGGCTAAAAGTGGGTAGACACTCCTGCCTCAGTGCTTCAAATACTCAGTAACAATAAGAAATTATGGAAACTCCTTTACAGGTTTTAAAGCAAACTGGAAATAAATAAATATAAATAAAGTTTTTTTAGACCTAAACTCAAGGGACCTGAGATTCATTCTTAGAGCTTTGCTTCTATTGTTTATCCATATTTACCTTCTTAAAATACACTCATTAACATATATGTGGGCTCAGATTATCCATCTGTTCTTTGTTGGTTAATCACTGGCATCTGAATAATTCTCAATCTCATATATTTGTGTATATAGGGACTTGTTAAAAAATAATAATTGGCTGTTCCTTTGTATTGAGTTCTGTTAATATTAATTTGTCTGAAATTAAATTGGGACTGTGAATATTCAACTTAGATACTTTAAGGTTGACATTACTATAGTTGTGAGCTATTTATAATAAACTTCTGCATGTAATACATTTTTTCATATTTTACATATGGTTGATTAGTCCAGGTCTATTGAATAAAAGTCTTTAATGTTGCTACATCATCTAATTTTTAACCACATTAAAACAATTATTATACAATTAGAAATGGTAAGGGGATTTTTCTGAGATGTACTTCTGATTAATTCTAGAAGGCAAAACCCAAGAAAGCAAAGAAGACAGCTAAAAAACTGAAGTCAAGTCAAGTCACTGTGACAACAGAAAGTGAAGCTGCTGCTGGTACCGAGGAACCTGCAATAAAAGAAAAGATAGAAATAGTTCAAGAACCAGGTGATTGTGATGATGAAGAAATTCCACAACTGGTGCCTATACAAACAACGAGCTCAGCTGACCTGAAGGTAATTGTTGAATAATATTGACAAACTTGCATTTCAGTTAAAACTAAAGATTTTGAACTGTTTAAATTGTTCATTTCTCCTTAAGGAACAGTATGTGTTAGCACACTTCAAGACTAGGTCTCAGTTCAATTGACAGCATTTGTCATTTGTAATGATTTTCACTTATCCTTCTTCCTGAAAAACAGGAAATACGTTTCTTGGGTGGAATGGTAATTTTTTTGTTTGTGTTAAATACAGAAAATGGGACCAAGTCCAGAAAAAGGTGACAATTTGGGCAAGAAAACTAAAACATCCCTTGGTAAGAGAAAGAAAACATCTCTAGTGGTGGATACTCCAAAATCAAAACCTGAGGTTACAGAAGAGTGTGCAAACTTGCAGACATCATCAAAACAGAAAAAAGCCAAGCAGCTCAGTAAGCCAAAGGAAGCAATAAAAGAAAAAGACATGAAAAAGGCTCCTAAAAAACCTGAAGCAAAGTCTTTTGCAACGCCCAAAGCTGGCAAGTCAATACAGTCAGCCAGGAAGTCTTCAAAATCACAGAAGCAGGGACCCAAAAAGGTGCGCCTGCCGCAGTCAGCATGAACATTGTCTGTTGGAACGTGATGTAACAAAATGTATCATCATTTTCAGTAAACAAATTTATTGATGAAGTAAAATACCTTCTTAGGAAACCTGATCCCAAGAGCTTTTTTTCACCAAGATCTGTAATGATTCATTGCTTTCCTTCTAATTTACAAGCTGGTACAAATAAACTCACTGTCTTAATGGCCCCATCACCTTTTATCTTTTGCTGGCCCAAACCAAAACCACTCAAATTTTTGAAGTGTCAAAGGGAAGAGAGGGGTTTATCCCAGGGAAAGAAGGTTGAGAAATATTTTAATAAATGCCGTCTTTCTGTAGCAAGAAGCATGCCAAGAGCAGCAATCTGCATGTGCTTTTAAAGGTGAAAAAACTGCTATAGTTTTTTTAAAAAATTGTTCAATATAATAAAGACAGGTTGACAGCGATTGTTGTTACTGCAGATACCTAACTTAACAGCCCGATACCAAGCCCCACATTGTAATTTTTAGCTGTTTTTACCTAGGGTATTTGTGAGTTAAAAAGGCACAAACAATATTGCTTTAACCGTATATATATTTTACAACATCAAACAAAATCTTACCTTCAGTTTTGGGCTTAATTTCTGCTACCAGAACAGTTGAGAGTGTTCCTGCATGATGGTCACAGAACTGTTGTTCTTCCATCTGAAGAAAGCCAAAGGCTATGTGAATTCCAGTTGTGCCAGCCAAGTGAACTTGTCCTGTTAAGGCATGAAAAATACATACTTCAGGACTGAAAGGTGATATATTTCAAATTTTACACAATTGCCCAGTTGTTCTCTGTATGATAACTTCTCTGTCCTTTGCAGAGTGAGCATACGAGGCAGATTTGTGTTGAAAAGTCCTAGTGGTAAAAACTCCAAATAGGAAAAAGGTGGTAAGAGATAAGATTAATCAACAGGAAGTAACCAGCCTACTTTGTCATTAAAAAAACCCTACCACATCTCCTTTTTATGGCATCCTCATATCAAGATATTGGCTACCTAGAAAGAAAGTGGGTGCTAAATAAGAATATGAAAATACTCTGCTTGATCTGTGGTGTCAACTTTTTTTGACTCTTTTGTAACCCTGAATTTTTGTAACTTTTCAACTATTTTGTGACCCAAAAGCTGTGATAGTAATCCCAGTAAGCCAATAGCACTCACTGTCACTGGAAGAGTATCAGCAGTATCATTTAATGCATACTGTGTCCACTAAAATGTGGAAGGTACCTATTCTGTTAGGCCTAGTCATAGTTCCTGTTGGCTTGATATTTCTAGTTACGGGAACAGTCACTTACCCATCATAAAATAAGGTGTTAGATATAAGGCCCTTGTGAGGGCAGGCACAGGAGATCCTACATGTAAATACAGTTCTTGTGCTTGAGGACTTGGGAGTGTAAAAAGATATGTATCAGGTAACTAACACAAGGGTGAAATGAAATATGTGTCTTGCCTTTTACATAAATGTTTTACTTACTGAATTTTACATCCTGCATTGACAACTTGTTTCCTGTTTGTCAGCCAGAACTTGTATTCCAACTACTCTTTTTAAGCCTCCTCAAGCACAGTTAAAGGAGTCTATGGGTGTTTGCAGATGCACATTGTAAGTGTGTTGCAAATCTCTGCTGTCTTGCCTCCCCTTGCAAGTGTGGAGATCAAGGAAGTGGATGTTCATCTGCGGACCACTTTTTTGAAGTGCCTCCCTTCTAGGGGGCCTGAGATGGCACTTCCTCAGCTGGAGCAGCTGAGCGGGCCCAGCCGTGTCAGCTGCTCCCACCTGTGCACAGGAACGGTAGCAAGCAGAACTCGCAGAGAGGCCTCAGCTCCCAAATACCATCGGTCGCTACAGATCAGCCTTCGAGCCCCACCGCGGCGGGCTGGGGGCTCGGCGGGGCCGCTGAGGGCAGTGTGCCCGCCTTCCCTGCGCGCAGCTGCGGGGGCAGAGGCGCGGCCCGGGCGTGCCCTCAGGTGGGGAGGGGGGCGTGGCCTGGGCGTCACCTCAGTGCGGGGGGCGTGGCCTGCGCTGCCCGGGGTAGAAGGGCNTGGTGGGTGTTCTGGTACGCGGGCAACCTGGAGGTGCCGCCCGAGGAGCTGTGGGACGACGTGGGGCTGTCGGCGCCCAAGGGCCGCGG
>VZRH01003883.1:772970-794087 GCA_013397555.1 Urocynchramus pylzowi
ACACCCTGCTGCGGCGACTGGTGAACGGCCTCAGCCTCCGCCTCACCGCCGCGCTCGCCCCCGCCCGCCCCGCCGACCTGGAGCTGCAGGGCGCCGGGGGCCCCCGCGGCCGCCACGCTGACCCCGGCAGGTGAGAGACGCGACGGGACCCTGGAACGGGACAGCGAGGGGAGTCCGGCTATGAGCTTTGACTTTGGCCAGAGCTTGGGAGAGCTCTCTTGCCCGGGATTTGATTTAGCACTTGCTATGTTAAACCACCTGCTCGCAGCTGATGCGTCTTAAAATAAAATTAGTGGGAAATCTTTCTCAGCTCAGGTGGTAAAAAAACGAGTGGGAAAGATTGCACAAATGGGATTAGGCAGGAAAGACACTTCCTGTAGCCGTCTGAGAACGGAACAGGCGAGCAGGAGTGAAGTCCGGGGAGTGTGATGCAGCTGGCATGTAGAGAGCTGCTGCCAGAGAGCAGCACAGGAGCCGTGGCGTTCTGAACTGGTCCTCACAGCAACCAAATGCTGCCAGAAATGGCCATTAACCACTACCCCACACGACCTCTTGGGGAGGGGAAGCATTCTCGTTAGCACCATGAAACGTTGCTTTATTGGAGAACAAGAAAGCTGAACTTTGGGGCAGAGCTGTAGGTAAGAGGTTGAAACTCATAAATGCAATCATCAGTTAAACGGCTTGTCCTGAATCTCAGTAATGTAGAAAAGGTGTGATAATACCTGATGTAAAGGAAGTGTCTAGGTCCTATTTCAAAGCATGGTTGAAGAACATGAAGCTTTTCAAAATATTCGTAGTATGTTCAGTTTTATGGCATGTTCATTTAGGAAGAAAAGCATGCTTAATGCCTTGAAAATGTATATGGGGAAAAAAGTCAAGCCTTCACTTCACTATGTAAAATCCTCTATTAAAGGAACTGTAAACACAGTTTTGTACTGTTTTTGAACTGTTTTTGAACTGTTCAAGGATTCTAAACATCTCACTACTCTGATTTACTATGTACAGATCAGCTTTTCCTGGTTCTCCTTGAAACTAAATTCTGAAGACACTGTTAATTTACAGAAAGTTCTTGTGGAAATTGTCTTCTTTCATGAAAGCTATGAAATTTTTCTTAAGAGAAAGTTTTAACAGTAGGGAGATTGAGTATAGATAATTATTCCTTAATAGAAAACTTGTAGGAGGCAGGAAAGAACAGCGGCAACACAACTTTTAAAGATTGGTACTGCTCTTTCGTTTATTATTAACTACACCTGCAATTAGAAAACAAATTGTTGAAAATGGGCCATTTTATTTTCAGACCTCTTTTTTCCTGAGATGGGTCTAAAATTGGCAGGTCCCTATTTGCAGGGAAAGATTTGCATTTATAAATGACTATGAAGAACCATTCCATCTAAAGATCATGGCCATTGCAGGTATTGAGCTCAGTAGATAATCTGCTATCTCTGTAGATGCAATGTGCACATAGATATGTATTCTGTTTTAATGAACTCCTAGTAGTGAAAGTTATCCAATATTTTGAAATATTTCAAGTCTTATTCCTGATTGCAGTTAGATTTATCTGTCCTGTAGGGATATATATATATATATATATAGTGACTTAGTACAAGATATCCCAGCAGCTTCTGTTGCTACAGTAAGCAAACTTCAGTAATGGTAACTCAGAAGGAACCAAATCAGGGGGTGTACAGCAGTTATGTTACATATTGAAACATAAACCATGATTTTACTTGCAATGTGAAACAAAGGATAACAAATGGTTTCACCTTGAAAGATTTAGAGTTCCTTTTTGAATTAAGTTCACCTAAAGTATCTTACAACTTCTCGTAAACGACTGTCTGAATCAGATCATTCCTTGCTGATAGACCAAATCTTCTCCCCATCAGGAGATATTTATGAACTTAACCAAACGGGTTAAACATGTTTGGGCAGATATTGTCTGGATGAGGAGGAAAACACCACCACACACACACACACACACACACACACACCCACACATTCAGAAACAAAAAAAAAAAACCCAAACAAAATAACAACGATGACAAAAGAAAAAACAAAACAAAAACAACCCACAAAACCAAACCACAAACAAAACCCAAAACAAAAACCAAAAAACCAAAAATAAACCCCCAAAAAAACCAACAAAAACAAACCACCAAAAAAAACCAAACAAACAAAAAAACCCAACCCAAATGTCCTCTCTTTACTGGCCATTTGGAAACCTTCTTGAGCATTAAGTTTTTGAAGTTATGAAAGGAACACTGCATGTTGTTCTGATTTCCTGTCTAAAAAATTATATAGTAGAGAAAGGTGAGAATTCTCATTATATGGAATGCTTCTATTAAAGGAATAACAAATAGATTAGGATCCTCAAGCCTGAAGAGAGATGCAGAGAATAAATTGTTTTAGAAGTCTATGCAGTCACTATGGGAAAGGTATGGAGTGCATGCCTCCCCAGGCAAAGCAGGAACAAACAAACTGCCACGTACTATGTAACTGAAGTGTAGGATTACTTGACATGGGACAGATAAAAATTTACTGATTCAAAAAGCAGAAGATATATGATAATATAAAGATAACATGTTTGGCTCAGGAAGACCTGGGGCAGTCAATGGCAGTTGATATCCTGAGGAGATATTACTTGTGTGCCATATTCTTGTGCCTTCATTGAGACATCACACTTGGCCACAATTGGAGATAGGCTGGTGACTTGATGGATCTTTTCTTTGGGTCCCAACTGGCTGTTAAACATGAGGAAAAGTACTTTTAAGATTGACTTTAAGTAACAGTTTAGAGTTATATGGCCATTTGTTCTAAGCCTATTTTGGAATAACCTTTTCTTCATGTGTTATCTTCAGGAGCTGTTGAAGACACGACTATTGACGTTACTGCCCCAAAAAGTGGGGGAAATGCTGCAAATTATGGAAAGAGATTCCCTACTCAAAACAGTAGGATTCCCTCATTGTGGAATAACCTCTGCAAGCATTGTGGACTCTCCATAAAATGGACACGTGGAGCCATATCTCTGCCAAAAGCACCTATTTCAGTGTTGGACTGGATATGCTTTGAAATGGTGAAAAAAGATCCCACAAAATCTTTTTGAGAAGTAAGAGCTAAAAGAGAATTGAACCTGATTCACCAAAATATCAGTGCAGCTTCTCACATAGTTGGTTTAATTGTTTTGTTTTAATTATTATTTTTTTTAATAACCTGAAAGGTTTGGATAAAAAGCTCTTGCACAATGAAAAGCTCTTGCACTGTTTTTTACCAAGGTCTGGAAATTGAACTTACTGTGAATTTTTATAATGCCAGTGCAGTACTTTTGTTTGTAAGGGTGCTTTTAAAATGTCTATATTAAACTGTTGACGCAAAGCTGCAAATGTAGTAGAAATTGTTTATAGTGTAAATACACAATTTACAGTGTCTCTTGTAAAAAGTTTCATTGTTATTGTGAAATAACATGGAATCTTAGATTTTATAAGTAGACAAATAACACCATTGATGTTGGCATACTAGTACATTCTTTGTAGTAACAAATGTTGTAATATGATGACTCTTACAAGAGTCAATTTTAGTCCAGTGATGTTGGAAATTATTTTCCTAATGCTGAAGCATTTGAGAGAGGGAACATGACCAAAAGAAACCCTATTGGTTAACAAGTACTCCAAAGCGTTATAAAACATTAACAAACAGTACCTGGAAAAATATTTATATTAATGCTAGTGATACCTAAAATTGTGCTAATGATAAAATTGTGTGGAGAATTTCCTCAGGAGTTCTTCTGGTTTTGAACTAACACTAAGAGTTTGGTGCCACCATCAGCAAATACTGGTAGGTCTTAAAATTTCAATGCACAATTGTTCTATGCCACACCTCATTGAATACTAGAGGTGGAATTAAGGAAAATATTTACTAAGAACACTGTGCCTGTACTTCCTTATGAACTCTTGAAATGCCTTTCAGTGTTTTCTTGTAAAATTACTGGAGTAACTTCTTTTCTTTGCATATTCTCATTTTTAAATGTTTTCCAAATGCTCTTTTAACAAATTCAGAAGAACACTAAACTTGAAGGTCTGCAATGTGATTTCTCTATCTGCAGTTTTTAGGAGGTGTATGCGATTTGTTTCCTCCTTTTAATGGAACTGCAATGTGACACCACTGCAGTGTTCCAATGGCCTGATTAAAAAAAACCAAACAAGCTCCTCCCTTACAACCTGTAGATCAGTTTTCATTTGCAATATTTTTTTTCATTTCATTTTTTCTGAACAGAAAGAGATGCCTTTTCTGATTCCCCATAGTTTCACTTATAAACTGAATTATGAGATACAGTGTTTAATAAGTGGAATGATTACTAGTAGCTATAAATTAAGCCAAAACTCACGTATGTATTTCATATACTTAGTCTGTGAAAACTGAAATTTTCTATTCTTTTCTATTCAAGTGTTGCAACAATAATTACTAGAGTGAATTGAGCAGGCCTTTGCATTCCTTGTATATTACAATGTAATTAATCTTAAATCCAATATCAGTACTTAATAATTGTTGCATAAGATGGTAGCTGGAGTGCAACTTCACTCAAAAGTTACGTGGAATTTCAACTAGTTTACTAGTATGAATAGTATATGTTTTAAAAATTAAACATAGGAGCTGATCCATCAGTTAAGGAGGATGTTAAGCACAGAAAAGCACTAAAGCAGTAGAAGGTTACTGAAATGGTGAGTCCAAACAATGAGACAGACAGTACTTGCTGTGGAGCAGTGATATCTGTTGTAAGTATTGTAACTATTTTCTTTTTGAAAATGCATCCAGTTACTGTTTCATGCAATCAATTTGCTTTCTAAACCCGAAGGCTAATACTAAACAGAAAATGGGAATCATCTGCAGTTACACATTAACAAATATTTAACACTATTTTAGTTTCATGATATCCTTATCAGTTCTGCTCAATGCAGCACAAAGTCCATTCAAAGAACTTTTACATTGTTGACTGGAAGGAAGCTCTTGGATGTGTTTAGGACTGCTTGCTGTTATGTGAACAGTTTTACAGCTAAAAGAATTCCTTTAGCCATTGAGGAAAGTGCCATGCATGCTGTTAAAAATCTTAGCCAAAATCACAAAGAACCAAACTAGTTCCAAAGTGTGGCTACAGGAGTCTTTTGCATCTAGTTAAGTCTTAAAACTAGCTCAAAATGTCATCTTACATTCCACTAAAGAAAAAATGCCAGTTCCCAGCTTCTAACTATGTAGATGGACTAAATGCTTGTTAGACTTAAAACGAGGACTGCATCTAATGGAAGTTTTCATGTGGTATATAGTGTCTGCTTAAATGGGAACATCTTCATTAGGGAAAGATTAAATTATTAGTAACGCCTACAAAAATCTGTTTGATGTGACTGGTGAGAGTTGTTGGGAGTGACATAATTATTACAGTAGCAGTTTGTGTAGAAAAGAAGCATAAGTGTATACCAAGTTGAGAGGGCTAAGGTCAAATCATGGCACTTGTTGCTGTAGCTAGTTTGTGTGAGTGGGTGAAGTAAATTTTACATATTCAGCCAAAGTAAGCTTTCAGCAGACTGGATGTTACTGAAGAACTACACAGGAAATGCAAGTCTCTGTTCATGCTTACCCGCGTTTCTCTAGCAGTAGAATTTGTGTGTGTATACAATCTTTCGGGAGCAAAACCAGTTATTAGCTTGAGACAGAAAAGTCCATAACACGTTTTGTTTAATGAATGGTGCTTTAATATAGACCCAGCCTACACAGGGAGGATGAAGACATCCAGAAATCTCACTTGAAGTTTTGTGCCTCTGTTCTAGCAAATCTGTTATTACTTCCCAAGGTCAAACTCCGCTTTGTTTAGAGCAAATTCTTGGCACACTTTAATATCGATTAAATTGTTTGGATCATTTAGTTTATTCCTTCGGATTGCAGTTTTTAGTTGATAACTCAGGCTAGTCGTGCCCTTGGTGTCACCCGTGCTGTGAGGAGCTGCCCGCGGCTCCCACCGCCCACGGCGAGCTGCCCAAGGGGTCGGGGAGCGCTCGCTTGTAAACCATCCCGGGATAGGATCGCTCCACCATGGCCGTGGGGATAAATCTGGATTTCTTCTCACGCACCCCGGGACGCTGGGAGCTCTACCGGGAGTCAGCGTTAAAACCAGAACGGTGACGAGAGTAGAGCTTCCCGTCCCTCTAGCCCGGCTTCATCCCTGCGTACGGGGCGAGAAACGTCCCCTCCGTGCCCCTGCCCGGCTGCCTTGGTCCGCCCGCACCACGGCGGGCGGGGGCAGCGCCGCGGCTGCTCCCTCCCGGGGCTCCCTGCCTGTTCAGTGGTGCCGCCCGGCGGAGCCGCTCTGTCCCAGCTCACTGGTGCTGTTCCGTGCCCGCTCAGTGCCGCCGCCCGGCGGTGCGGCCCGGCGGTGCGAGGGNTGTGGCGGCGCGGGCAGCAGGGACACGCCGGGAGCGGGGCGAGGCGCCGCTGGCCCCGGTAGCGGGGGCGCGGCCGCCACCGCAAGGCAAGGGGGGGCAGCAGAGGGGACCCTCGGGAGGGTAGCAGAGGCTCCTGCGGCTCTTCTTGCTGAGGAGGGGCCCGAGAGGTGCCCCGGGCCTCCGAGCTGTGCTCACGCGGCTTCCCCTCCCGGCAGGCGCCGTGACCATGTTGGGAGCGGACGAGTTCATCAGCTCCCCGCCCAGGAAAACGGTGCGGTTCGGAGGGACCCTGACCGAGATCCTGCTTAAGTACGAAAAGGTGATTGTGGCTTGTCGGGGGTCTGCGTCCGGGCTGCTGGTTCCTGGGGTCATTCCGTGAGAAGACTCGTTTCGCCTTAAGCAAGACCGTGCCTGAAGGCTTCGGGAAAAAAAAAAAATTGAAGGCGGCTGAGCGTTGTAGGCTTGTACCAGGCGGTTTTGCTGTGCGAGCGAAAAGATTTCCCCCGTGAGTCAACCTGAGTGGCCGGGTGAATGTAAAGCCTGGCTTATGTGCACAGGGATCCAGCTGTGTCTGCAGGGAGAGCAGCTGAAAATGAGCCAACAGCCTCGGTTGTCTTCTGGGACAACACCCTTTTACTGCTGCTTCAGCTTTCCTGAGCTGGCTGTCTTGTGTTCTTGATGTACCTGTTCAATAGTTGGTAGTTCAGATACATTGATGAAATTGGTAGTTCTTATTGAAGAAAAAAAAAAAAGAAAGTAATTTATTTTTGTTTCCCCTGCTAGGGTGACACCACAGATTTTGAGTTGTTAAAACATCAGCTGTCAGATCCAGACATAAAGGTAAGACTGATAGTCGGGGGTCTGATGACTTAAAGTTCGCCTGTCTGAGTGTAATCACCAGACAAGTCATTCTGGTGCTTACACAAATCCTTTGCTTTAAATTTGCTTTAAAAAACATTTAAATTGTATTTAACAGCTTTTTTTCTTTGCAGAAACCATCAAAATTAAAACTAAATGGAAAAGTCTATTTATACACATAGATATATGCAGGATCTTTGTAAATGGTGTCTCATGCTTACTGACTCTGCTCTACCCTTTGAGTCTGTCTTTCTTCCAGATACCATCTTTTTAGGTCACTGATGTTTGATTTTAGAGACACTTCTGTCGATCAGACTGTAGTTTCTGACTTTCATACCCTTAAGGTTGCATCGAATTTTACCTTCTGTTCTCACTAAATCTGGTTTCATTAGGCAGTAACATACATGTGCATTTAGTAGTTATACCCAGAAGTATTGTTTCACAGCTCTTCTGTGTAGCTACAAGTACCTGCCACTTCTGCTGTTTCAAGACTTGAATGTCCCTTCTGCTTAAACTACAGCAAAAGAGAAAAGAAAATTATGATGCAATACCATTTCTTTTAAGTTCTGTATGAGGAAGGTTTCATGCCTTGCTCAGTCTGACTGAAGCCTTCATGGCAGGTTGTTGTTTAGGAGTTGGCATGAATGTATTCTGCATTCAAGAACTTTCATTGTTGAGGCATAAACTGAAATTCCTTTCATGTTAGTGTGAAAACAATTTATAGTTACAGTCTTAATCTTTGATTTCTAAGGATTTTGGTATTTTCTTCTAATAGGTAGTACTGTTTATTGAAATAGTTACCTATTTTTTCTGCTTATTTTAAGGATGCCCAGATCATTAATTGGCTGCATGAATTTCGAGCTTCTGTTGCATATTTGACCAAAGAGCTTGAACAACTGGTCAACATTTTACTAGTAAGTATCTGGTTGCTACATGGAAAGATTAAGAGTTTAGTACTCAAAACATCCTTCTTTGACATCTTCATCTTTGCTTACTTTTAGAAGCTGCCATGGTTGAGAAGGAGCCGAGAGGTAGTGGAAGAATATCTGGGCTTTCTTGGCAATCTTGTGTCAGCACAAACTGTCCATCTCAGGCCATGCCTCCGGATGATTGTGTCACAGTTTGTCCCCCGTAAGTTACGTTATGTTAAGATTCTCTCTTAATCGTCTTTGTTTGCTTATTAAAATCCCTAGATAAATAAGTTCTGTATAAATACAGTCCATAACACAATTAATTATTTAGTTATTGAGTTTTTTCATGTTGATTGTTGTAGAGGATTTTTGTAAACAGTGAAGCTGGCCGAGAAAATACAGTTAGTTAAGCGAGAAGGAGATAAGTACAAAAATCAACAGCCAGTGTCTGAATAGGCAAAGTCACTGTACCCTTGGTACAACAACAGGTTAGGGGAGAGGATTTTTTAATTGGAAGAGTGAAGAAAAGTTAAACAAACTAACCACAAGAATATAAAAGTAGGCGTACTAACTAATAAGTAACTAACCAATGATGAACTGTACTTTTGCAATATGTATGAGCTAGTTAAAGACTGTATTTAACTAGGTGTTTAGGTTACAATAAACGAGCTCTGCTGACGACCATATGGTGTGGCATCTCCCTTCTCCGACAGATTGTAATACAAATAGTGTTCTGTACCTACATTTTAGAAGACATATTCTAGGTGCTAATACAGATCCTTTTCTGACAATGTCTTGGAAATGAATGAACTTTATAATATTTTTACTACTAAAAAACCAAAAGCTGAAGGGAGGATCATGTCAGATGTACTCAAGAATCTCCTGGTTCTGTAAATCAAACAGTCTTTAAGAAAGTCTTGTGGCTAATTTTGATGCTTTAGTTCTGGTGGAGACTGTTGTTCAGTGTGTTTGCTACTGAATTTGTTACCTATAAGATTTATGCAATTTTGATATGATCTCATTTTTTTGCTAGCTCGAATAACCATCAGAGAAGATGATGTGGATATTTCAGATTCTGATGATGATGATGAAAGTGAGTATAAAGGATATAGATATATATGCTGCTGTAGTGCCTTTACTAAAAAAGTGTCCAGTGCACGTTGCTCCTTTTTTACAAAGTTAATTTAACTGAGTTCAAGTAAAACATCAAGAAACATCCTTAACTTCCCAAGTCAAAGGCTTTCTTGTACTTGAATCAGTGGTGTGCTGATCAGCTCCTTATTACTTTGAAACTATTCCTGTTGGTGCAGTATCTGTACCAACAGGAATCGTTTCAAAGTAATAAGGAATAGAATGCATAGGGGAACATTCCTAGCCCTGGATTGTTTCAAAGCCAAATAAAAGTTAGGAGTTGTTCGGTTTTTATTTTATTTACCTCAATGTACACCCCCGCAAAAGAACATTGGCAAATGCAGTTTCCTTGGGAATCTTTCCATTGTGTAGTTGATATGAACTGTTTTTACTGGTTCCTGATTTAGTTTTCTGTAACCAAGTGCATAAGAATTCTTTGTTCTTTCTCTAGACATTTCTGAAAACTTTGATACATGCCACAGAGCATTGCAAACTGTTGCAAGATACGTTCCTTCGTAAGTACAGAATCCCTTGGGTTTGTGTACCCTTTCCTTTCAGATTTAAAGCTTGTGAACTGATGGGTCTTTTCCTCTCTTAATTGGAAGTACAACTGTTCATTTCATTGCATGATTTTTCCTAGTATTCACTAACTGGTAGAGTTCTTTATACTAACATTATGAAGTTTCTGTTAGGCATCAGCAGTCAAAAATCCTGTTAACAGAAATGGGAAGTAGGAAAAGTGGTGTAGATAGTGGCTTCTGTATTCTATATTCTACAGTGATATTTTAAGTGGCTTTTAACAAGTGCATTGTGAAAGTTTGCCGCTTATTATCTGTCCAGTGATCCTTGCCAAACCACATTTTATACAATTGCTTACCTTAAAATAAAGTTCCTGTGAAATAAGCTTATTCCAGTACATCTTTAGAGTGCTGGAGTTCAATATTTGCAAACCTATAACTTTTAGGTCTGATTTTTGGCTTTTAATTAATTACAGGACACCACAGTTTCTCATGCCGATACTTGTGGAATTCTTTCCTTTCATTAATAAATCAGAAAGAACTCTGGTAAGAGCTGTGACTATTTTTGTTGATTTGTTCACCTGTTTATCTAAATGTATAAATGTTCTTTATAGTATTACAACTGATTTGATGGCAGTCCATGCAGATTTTTGAAGAGTATTGTTATATATATAATAATTACATATATAATAACCATGTATAGGGCTGTGTCTGTTTAGTGTAAGACTGTCCAAGCATTCTGAGTTCCTTGTGCACAAGCATTGTGCTCATCTTTAAAGACATCACCACATATTTTTTCCATTGGATTGCAATGCACACCATGGACCTCCTTAATGAGGAGTCTCAGGTTGTGTAGTAAGGAGACCCGTCTTGTTTGTTATCAAACCTGGAAAGTCTTTGTCAGAAGAACAGGGGATTTGATAAACAAACAAGAGACAATAGACATTACAGGTGAAATCCAAATTGCCAGTAGAGTAAAGCCCTAAGTTGTTTTATTACAGCTTTGGCATAGTGTTTCTGTGCTGAAAAACAAGCTGGAAACCTTTGACAGGTTAAGGCTGTTGTTTGATCTTTCTATTTACTTGTTCCAACTTGATATGTTGGCACTTCATGTTACAGAAAGGCAAAGCCCTGCTCCTCCAGCCAAGTTCAGTTGAAGCTGTGTTTCGAACTCATCAAGTGCTGAAAAATCCCCAAAATTCTTTATATATCTTGCAATTTTTAAAATTTTTTGTTGTTGTTGTCTTAGTCCAAATAACTTTAAGCACCACCTCCCCATCTCTAAAATGGGGGAATTATAGCTCTTACATGATGTTAGAAGATTTATTTACTTAGCAGCTCTGTGAGGGACAAGATGTGAAGAAATGCATAGCTGTGTTCAGGGCAAAGCTCAAATGAAGTGTAATAAAATATGGTCTGTGGATTGTTGTTAAATATTTACAAATAATACCTTCTCATTAAACTTTTTCTATCCATTTTGTGTACTGACCAGGTCTGTGAAAAAATTAGCAAGATGGCCTGTGAAAAAATCATATGTGCTCATGTAATTAAAGGTTGTGTTATAATGCTAATTCACAAATAGACTGTGGTGTACTTAAATGTGGCACCTGATTTTATGCAGTGACTTGATAGTTTTGCTTTATGAAAGTTGCAACATTGTCTTTTGTACATATTTGTGTACACATGAGTGGGCCCATGCATGCTCACAAAACTTTTCTGTTAAGCTGCTTGATTTATAATCAGAATGATTGAAGAGGTATAGCTGTGCAATTTAGAATTGCTGCTGGTATATTATAATAATCTGAAATAAAGATGCATTGAGTCTCATTTCAAGCGTATATAGCTGGTTCTAGATACAGCAAAGCATATGCCCTATTTTCCTAAAGAAAGTGTAGACATAAACTTCTATGAAAATGAATAACTTTTCTTATAGAATCTTTACAGTCTGTTTAGAGGTAATGAGGGAAATTTGCATGGAAAGAGCAGATGAAGTAGTTAATTGTGACACACAATACTGAAAGTTAATGTTTAGTTTATACATTAACTTATTCTTGATTGAACACAATCTGTTTAAATCTATTTCTGGGTCTTTAAGTAACAAATTAAGAAACTTGTTTTCTAGAAGTCCTTTGCAGAAATTTGACTTTCTGTTAATGCTATTATCGATATAAATTAATTTTGTGTTATAGGAATGTTATGTCCATAACCTGCTGAGAGTTACTGTGTACCTTCCAACTCTGAGGCTTCAGATTCTGGAGCTTATTATTGAAAAGCTGCTGAAGTTGGATGTAAGTTTATTCTGTGTTATCTTTTATGGAAGGTTGGCATTAAAATACACAGAGTAGGAAATTAAGCATGCTTCATTTTTAGACTCTGCAAAAAATGCCCTTGTGATCATGGGTATAAAGCCAGCCAAATTTTCACTTCATTCCCAGGATAAAGATGTTCCCACACCTGAGGGTAACTGTATGGTGTGTGCTGTTATACTCTGCCTGGGATCTCTGTCAGAATCCAAATAACTGTCTTGTGGTGATCAGGGCTAATGTGAATGTGCTTCCCTTTGTGTGGTTGGTTGGTTGTGTCGTCTCTTTGAAGTAAAAGGATCTCTTTGCAGTAAAAAGTCCTAAAAATAGGCAGGAGGACTATCACTGTAAATGATCATGGCTTTTTGTCTCACTTTGTAACAGTCTGGGGAGAGCATATGTTGTGGAGGTTAAGTTTCAGAAAGTTTGGAGAGTACATTTGTGTATGGCACATCATTCCTTTTTAAAATGGGTATTTAGTTCAGGACAAAATGTAGTCAAGAACTTACTCGTGTTGTCATGTCTTCTATGTAAATAATAAAAGCCCAAATTTCATATTATTGTCATGGTTTTATAGAAGTTAATTTCTTGTTTGCAACTGTAGGTTAGCACTCCACAGCAAGATATTGAAGATGCTGAAGAAACTGCTAATAACTGTGCTAGCGAGGAAAAATCTGCAGAGGAGGGACTTTTTGACATGGTTGGTTATCTTGTTCTGTTAAATTTATTTTTTTTAGTAAAATTATCCCTTCTGAAGTGGTAATGAACTAAGTGTAGAAATTCATTATTATTTTGTTGTTACTACACTGCACACTGCTCTTGAAACCTGAACAGCTGACAAATTATTAATGTGTTCTCAGGTATTGATCTTACTCACATAAACACCCAGTGCTACATCCAGCAAATCAATTTCATTATGTAAAAACACGAGCAGCTGTGCAATAAAGCTAGTTAAAGAATTCATGATACTTGGCTTAGTGTGCAAAAATTTGCTTATACTGTATAATGAGATACTGCTTGTTAAAAAAAAAAAGATGAAACTTTAGCATATTGCTGAAAGATAAATTTAGTTTGACTTTTCCTGTAATTGCTGTCTCTGTGATTTGTGTATTTAAAAGCTGCATGTGCCATTTTATCTACCAGGAGGAAGATGAAGACAGAAAAGGAAATGAAGTTGTCTCTCCCAATATTGAGAGAATGGCCCATCCTCTTGCAGAGCGCCTGGACATCCTGATGACAATCCTGTTTTCATACATTAGAGATGTTTGTCATGTGGATGGTGAGAACACTTGTTCTGTAGCCAAATTTGTTGTTTTGCTAACAAGTAAGAAATACATAAGAGGAGTTCTTTCTCTCTGTACTGTGAGATAGAGCAGAACTCTGCCATTAGCAGGCTGTAGTCCACATTCCTGCCTCTGCCCAGGTGCTGGGAGAGGTACAGTTAGGACTTCAGAGGTTTAGTCTTCCTTTGGACACCTTCTGATTCCATTAAGATGATACTGTATCCAAACTGTAGTAGGATATAAATGTTTTTATTATTTGCTCTACTTGAGTGTTAGAATTACGGATCCTTTCAACATCACAAGGACTGGAAGTAGATCAAAACAACCAGACACAATGGCTTTGTTACAGGGGAAAAAAGAAGAAAGAAATATCTTTCACTGTTATGTACTAAGGGTTTGAATTCCTTAGATTTATATATTTAAAACAATATTTAGAAACCATTATGCTGTATCTTCTCCACATAAGTCAGGTGATTTATTTGTGGTTTTTTCTTGCTCTTCTAAGCTAACACATTGCAAAGTTTGCACGTCTAGCAGCTTTATATATGTACACACTCACACAGATTCTTCATTTACACCATCTTAAAAACCAGTAGAATTGAACAAAATTGGATTTTTAGATGTCAGATAAACTGAGAAGTCAGGATGAGAGTTTTTCTTTACATATTTCTTACTGGTGTAGAAAGATACAAATACCACTTCTGCAGCATGAGGCCAGGAATAAAAACCCTGAAATGGCTCTTTTTGTTCTGTTTCTTTGTTGTGTAGGCAAGCTTGACATCAGCAACACGAAGGATTTGTATCGGGATCTGGTTTTTGTTTTTGACAAGCTCATTTTACCAACCCATGCTTCATGTCATGTACAGTATTTCATGTTTTACATCTGTAGCTTTAAATTGGTGAGTAAAAGCTGGTTTTAAAATGCAGTGTCCTCTGCCGTTTCTGCATCCTTGTTTTTTTTTTTTTTTTTTTTTTTTTCAAAACAGTTTTCTCTGCTGTAATTCTACTCTGAAGATAGCAAGTACATTAGTATCTTCACTTTCTTTTCCTTCTCTGTTACTCCTTTCTTTTTCTTTATGGTTGCTCTTCCCATGTTGTTCATAAACCACTTACAGATGGAATCGTAGCAAGTGTGAAGGAACAAACTTGGTTAAAACTGTTCTCTTTGACATGAATCAGTTGGACTCTTGCACCCTAGACATGGGATACAAGTTTCTTCAGCATCCCAAAACTATTGCAGAGATGCTGTCTCTTAGCTCTTTGATTTGAAAAACATGTCTGTGTTTGTTTTTCCTCCACCCCTCCATTTTCCTATGTCTCTCAACAAACTGTTGCTCTTTCTTTTACAACCGTGTATAGAAAAACACACAGAAATGAGTGCTCTTCCATCATGTGTAGGAGTGGTTATTTATTGCAGTTATAGGTAGATTTTTGTAATGGTTTGGTTATGGAAATTATGGGAATTGAGGATTCTGTTACTTACACAGTATCATCTCACAATTTCAATGTATCTTTTTTCCAGGGGTTGGCTGAAGCATTTTTAGACCATCTTTGGAAGAAACTGCAGGATCCAAACAATCCTTCAGTAATCAGGCAGACTGCTGGGAGCTACATTGGCAGCTTCTTGGCAAGAGCTAAATTTATTCCCATTGTGTAAGTTGTTTTCATACATGAGCAGAACGAAAAAATTCATGCTATTGTGGAGCTTAATAGAGAATTGGTCTTCTATTCCCAATGCTCTGTCAGTCTGCCTGAATCAAGAGTCTTGTTTGTCCTTTCAACAATACTGGTCAGTATTGTCTTGAAGTGTCCAGGAAAACACATACAGGATGCTGACTGATGATTGCTGAGGTTCATGACTTGCTGTTTAGGGCTTCACTAACCAAGAAGTGCTGAGGATGGGTAGATTGGACTTCAGGCAGTCATGGATTCCCAGTGTATCTGATGTTTTCAGTATCAGGCACTTTCTACTGGCTCTGGAACAGGGAGATCATTTGTTCTAGTATTTTGATAGAGAATGGTTGAAATTATTTCCTTTTTAGGTCCACATTCTATATTTTTGTGCTGTTGAGGGTGGGTGTGGTGACTTTAACATTGGAGTTAGTTGGATATTGGAATTACCTGGCAGTCATGGGAGGCATTGCTCTGTATTACCTGTAGCCAAGGATTCTGGTTGTTTACTTTGTGTTCATGGATTCATCTCTTCTGACATCCTGTCCTTTCACTGTTTGGGGTTTTCAGTGCTGATTGATTCATTTTATGCTGAGATAAAGGAGAAAGCTTGTAACAGAATAATTTTTTTACAAAGAGATTTTCTTACTGTTGTTCTTATACCTGCTGAGATTCTTGAATATTTGTTTAACATCTTTTCTACACCATTTCAGGTGTTATTTTTACACTTCTTTTTTCTCCCTACAGTACAGTAAAAGCATGTCTAGATCTTCTGGTGAATTGGTTGCATAAATACATTGATAATCAGGATAAAGGAGCTAATGCCTACTGTGATGTAGCTCTCCATGGGCCATTCTATTCTACCTGTCAGGCAGTGTTCTATACACTTATTTTCCGTCATAAACAACTTCTGGATGGAAATTTAAGGAAAGGTGAGTATATTAGGTTTGAAAGGATTCATTAGAAGTTTAACTGTTGCTATGTTTTATAGTGGTCAATTCAGTCAAGTATCTGATGGCATGTTGTTGTGCTCTAAATAGAATGAGGTGGCTTGTATACATGTTGAGGCCAGACTTCCACTGTGAGGATGTGCTCCTGTGGTGGTGTGTAGAGTGCAGGCATGTCACAATGGAAATTCTTAGAAACTAAGTTCAGTTTATATGATATCTAGCTTATATTTGCCAATTGTTCTTATTTTGAAGGTCTGTCATATCTGCAGAGTTTAAATTTTGAACGCATTGTCATGTGTCAGCTAAACCCCCTGAAGATTTGTATCCCTTCTGTTGTCAACTTGTTTGCTGCCATTACCAGGTACCTGCTCATTTATTTCAATTTCAGCTTTTGTGTACAGATTTTGTGTGTATCTAAAATGAGTGCAGGGTTTTGTTAGGCACAGTATTGAATATTACCTGAGACATAACACTGCCCATTTTCCAGATGTGATAAGTTTATTCCTAGGTCAGTTTCAATGGAATCCTGCAGTCCTAAGAAATGGATTGTGCTATGTTGGAGCCAGTGTGATTGTACTTGGAATAAAGTTTATAGGAGCTTAGAGGAAGAGAACAGACTCCTTACCTTGTGACTATCTTGCAAGCTCCTAATATCATCTGGAAAATGGAAGATAGAAGTGATATTAATTGAAAAATAACTTTGTGTTTTCATACCATCAATCTGAAAATCTTGCTTTGGGTGCACTAGAGGTGTTTATCTTTTTTTTATTCCCTTTTCTAAAGGAAATACCAGTTGGTGTTCTGCTACACAATTATTGAGCGGAACAACAGGCAGTTCATCCCCGTTGTGCGGAGTGGCACCGGGGGCGACCTTGTGCAGACCTGCACCAACCCCCTCGACAGCTTCTTCCCCTTTGACCCCTACATACTCAAAAGGTAGAATTGAAAAGTGAACAACTCCTTTGCGCATTCTAGAAAATAATGAATACAACCTGTAGGAAACGGTGTTTCTGCCGTTCGCTTTCCTCCCTGATCCTTTGTACCTTTCATATTCTGCATTTTAATCAGATTGTCAGAGGTTTAAATAAAAAGTATCCCTACTGTGAATACAATAACTCATTCTGTGCTTTGTTTCCTCTCAGATCAAAGAAGACCATTGATCCTATGTATCAGTTCTGGGAAGAGCTGAGTGCTGAAGATCTTGAGAATCTGAAGAAACCCATTAAAAAGGTAATCTTCCCTGATCCAAACACAGTTCAGCTATCAGCTGCTTTTAATGCAGAATATTTTTTTAAGTAGATAAGAGTACACTATACATTTAGGGGAAACTGTGACTGAAATGTGAAAGCTTTAAGAATTGATCCATTCTTGCCTTGAGAGCTCTTTTTCCTCTTCTGCAGCACAGGAGCCATCTGAAAGCTTTATGAATGTGCTCAGAAAATGGACATGAGGATGTCACTGGGAAATCCACCCTGTAGATGTGATTTAGTTCCCATATTTCATAATCAGAATACATCTATCCAACTGGTTGTGACAATCACAGTGTAAATCCAGGTCTCTATTAAGATTTGACAGTATGTTCCTGTTCTCACTGATACTTTAAAATTTTTGCAGGGTACTTCTGAAGATGAAGATGATGACTTTTTGAAAGGAGAAACTCCTCAAAATGATGGTGTGGTTGAAATTGCACCAAATTCTTATGAATCCAACACACGGAGCCCTGTGAGCAGCATTGGCTCCCCTGCAGACTGTTACGTGCCATACCCACTGTGACACGGGCAACCAGAAGGGAATATGTGGAATAGGTTGAAAATTTTTTTTGCGTGCAATGTTTTGCTCAGGAAAGAGACTTGAGCTCAACTTTCCAAACTGGCAAACGTTTAAGTAACTGCATTTAAGAAAAATTACTGTTTCTTAGTCATCAGATTGCTACAGATGTGTTATGGTAAAGTTATATGTTGCTAGAAAAGTTTAGAGAATAAATAGGGTGATGTTTTACAAATTTCACATTGAAATGATTTTTATGACTTAGAAGGATTTATTTTTTAATATTTTTTTCCAACTCTTCAAAACTTCGTTTACTAATGTTTCTCTACAAGGTTTTATATGTCAGGGGTGAAATTCTGGTGTTTCTTCCTGCAGATTTGTGTGGGGGCCAGAATTCCACTGTCAGTGTTCCAACTCTGATGACTCTTCTTGAGCTGGTTTCACAGTAATGGTGTAATCTCTTGTCCCAGGGTGCTATTTTTTGGTGCTCAATGTGGGGCTTGAGAAAATGGAAAAAACCTGTACTGATTGCATTTTGGTTTCACTTACTCTGTATTGGGATACAGCAGTCAGTAGCCATGTTGCTTGAATCTGCCTTCTAGAGGGACCCCTTTGGAAGTTTCCTCCTAAATTTGCCCTAAACCAGGATATATCTTAATAGGCAGGGCATGAATCCAGTCTGGCAGTGGTTCTTCCACACACATCTCTTCAGCTTTTCCTGTCTGTAGAACCATTCTGAATGGAGCCACTTGCTAATGGGAAGTGTACTCAGACAGAAAGCATTATCCCTCCTTAAATCTGGAGCTGACACACACCTTTCTCAGCTAGGAAAGTTCAGACGTGAAAGTGATGGTTGTTGGAAGTGTTGAAAATGAGGGAGTAGCTGAATGTATTATTTGTAGATAGTTTTCTTTGGGGTGCTTGTGAAGCACTCCAAGACAGGTATTTATTTGCCAGATTTGAAGTTTATATGTGAATGCTGAAAATAGAAAAAAAAAATCATTCCTTGTGGAAAGGATGTGATGGTGTCAATGGTGTCCTTGTGTTGTCCATGTGTCTGTCAGTCAGTGTAGAGTTTCTCTACAGAGGTTTCTTGTCTTCTTTTCATGGTTGCTGCCTTTTAGATTTGAGTAAGAATATAAACAATGGGAAAAAAATAAACGTTATTCATGTAACAGTTGAAAATTTTATGTATTTAAGAGTAAACTCCAGTTGCCCTTCTTTAGAGTTTGGAGGCTTTGAAGACAACATTTTTATTTGGAGCCAATAAAATTTGATGCAAACAGTGCAATTCTTAACATCACTGAGTGAACTACATCTCTGCATGTAACTGAGGTGCCCTCTGTGTAGCCTGACTTCTCAAAATTGGGGTGTTCATTCTGACAGATTGCAGAAATGAGTTTTGGGGATGACACTGCAAAGTGCATAAGTGGATCTGTTCTTCATTGTTTAAACTGAGAAGTTTTGGTTTTAATTGTAGTCCTCTTTATTGTCAGTCCTGAGTAATAAACAATAGATTTCCATCTGAAACAATTGCATTTTCTCCTGGCACGGAAGAACTCTCAGATCAACAGCAGGGAAAACATCCTTTGAAAGATGCTCTTCAGACACTGCTTCCAAAATGAGGGTATGTAAAACTTTCTCAGTTGTAATACCAGGTATGTGATTCAGGAGCTTCCACGTATCATGAAAAGCAAAAAAAAAACAAACCCATAAGTGTAATGTGCAGACATTGAACTGTCTGTACTGAAGTTACACAGTTTTGTTTAAGTGTTTCTGGAACCTTTGCTGTGACAGCTCTGGTTTGCTTGATGTAATTGCTGGCAGGTGCTGGTGTTTTGCAAAAGAGACTTTGTAAATACCAGCAGTTGTGAGAGGAATGCTCAGCCTGAGATGCAGTTTTGTCTCTCATGAGAAATGCAATGTATCTTTTGAAGAAAGCATTTATTCAACTATAGAATCATAAAGTCATAGAATGGCCTGGGTGGGAAGGGAACTTTAAGATCACCTAGTTCCTGCCACCCTGTCACTGGCAGGGTTACCTTCTCCCAGTCTAGTTTGCTCAGAGCCCAGTCCAGCCTGGCCTGGAACACTTCCAGGAACGGTTTACTTCTGTGAAGATGGATGGAAAGGCCAAGCTGGGGTCCTGGGCATTTTCTTTTGCTGGGCTGTGGGCTGTCCAGGTGCCTTGCTTTCCACATTCCCTGCAGAGTGAATTAACTCTGCTGCTACCATGGTTATTTCTCATAGTATCTTCCACCAACAACTGGAGGAAAGAAAACCCTCATCTTTAAGGAAAAATGGTGGTCTTTGGGATTGTCTGATTGTGGTTGCCAGGGCAGAGGATGGTGGTGTGGGGATCGGCCTCTTCTCCCAGGCATCCAGTGGTAGAACAAGGGGATGTAATCTTAAACTGTACCAGGGGAGGTTTGTGTTGGAAGTTGAGAATGATTACTTCACAGAGAGGGGGGAATGAGACATTGGAATAGGCTGTCCATTGGATTGTGGAGTCACCGTCCCTGGAGGCACCTAATGGCAGGCTGGATGTGGTCCTCGGTGCTATGGTACAGTTGACACAGTGGTATTCGGATAGAGCTTGGATTCGATGATCTCAGAGCTGTTTTCCAACTTTAATAATTCAGTGATTTGTATATTTGTGGCTTTATAACTGTTATTATTTCATACCACAATTTAAGGATGCCCCGCAGCGGCCGGAGAATCTCTGCAAGGTTACCATGCTAAAATCAGGCGCGGCCTCTGATGCCGGGCGTGTTTCCGTCGGGCCCGGNCGAGATGCCGCTGCTGGTTAACGGAGCGCGGGTCGACCTGGCCCGGCCCATGGGGGACATGATTCGCGCCCACCCGCACCTCGAGGTGAGGGAAGCGGAAGGGGCCCNGTGTTGGAAGTTGAGAATGATTACTTCACAGAGAGGGGGGAATGAGACATTGGAATAGGCTGTCCATTGGATTGTGGAGTCACCGTCCCTGGAGGCACCTAATGGCAGGCTGGATGTGGTCCTCGGTGCTATGGTACAGTTGACACAGTGGTATTCGGATAGAGCTTGGATTCGATGATCTCAGAGCTGTTTTCCAACTTTAATAATTCAGTGATTTGTATATTTGTGGCTTTATAACTGTTATTATTTCATACCACAATTTAAGGATGCCCCGCAGCGGCCGGAGAATCTCTGCAAGGTTACCATGCTAAAATCAGGCGCGGCCTCTGATGCCGGGCGTGTTTCCGTCGGGCCCGGGCCCGGGCCCGGCCCCGGCCCCGGCCCCGGCCCCAGCCGCGGGCGG
>VZRH01003883.1:794221-825917 GCA_013397555.1 Urocynchramus pylzowi
CGGGCTCCCCCGGGGAGAAGCTGCGGTCGTGGCCGGGTGGGGCGGGTGACGGAGCGGGGCGGCCTCGAGTTGAAGCGGCCCGGGGCAGCGGTGGCCCCGACCCCGACCCCGCGCTCCGACAGCGGAGATGGAAAATAAATAAATAAATCGGTGTCGGCGGAGGGGCTCAGCCGTGCCGGTGCGGCCGGGGGTGGTGGGGGTGCCCCCGCGGGGCCGGGCGGGCCCTTTCTGCGTGAAATGACAAAAACTGGCGGTAAAAAGGCAAGGTGGGCACTCTGAAGAAGGTGCTGACCTTGCTTCCAGGGTATAAATGTTATAATTTTAACGGCGGAGTGCAAGCCAGGAATGTGAGCAGAGCTGCCTGGGGAGTTGTTTCCCATCAGAAGGTGTTTCTTTACAGACCCTGAGATTATGCAGAAAACCAGGGCAAATTTGATAAAGCTGTGAAGTGTTTTTTGAGCCCAGAATGGAAATTCACTTTGTCCCCCCTAGGTCTGTGAGGAAGCACTGCAGTAGTCATAGCCCAGGAATCCGGGTTTTCCACACCCCAATCCAGCTAATAAACAACAGTATTTTGATAAGTACAAAATAAATATTTTGAAATATGGCAGTAGAAGACTGAAACTTCTATATTTCAAATTTCCTGTTCTGATTAAACTTCCAAGATCAGTTCTGGTATTATCTAATGTAATATTTTCCCAGTCCAAAAGCTTTTTATTGTTTCTCCATTTTATGGTCCATATAACAGGGAAAGGTGTTTTGTGTATCTCTGGAATGATGGAATTTAACTATTAACTTGGTCAATGTCAGGAAAGCAAAAAACTTTCAAAATTCAGAATACTCTGTAATACACGTGTTTCTCTCTGACCTGAGCCCCTTTGCTTTTCAGATGTGATGTTTCTGTGAAGTAATGGATACACCTGAGAGTTCAGCCACTGTAGTATGTTATCATTTGTAGTATTTGTTATCATTTGTCTTTAGGAAAAGGCAAAATTTCTGAGAAGTCAGCCTGCTCAGATCGTGGAACCCAAAGGCCTTCTCTATGTCCAGCAGAGAGAGTTTGCAGTGACTACCCCTAAAGATGGTGTGTAGGAACATAAACATTTCTTCTTGTACTGAAGCAGTAATTGTGAGAGCTGAGTTCTTACAGTGTTTTCCTCCTTTAAAATAGGTTCTGTTTCCATTCTTGGATCAGATGATGCCACTACCTGCCACATAGTTGTGCTCCGACACACAGGTATCTCTAGATGACCTTCAGAGCAAAACCTGTACCCCTGAAATAAAGAATTAGTACTGGTTTATGTGGCATTAATAAAATAAACTGCAGTTACATTAATACAAGCCTGAATTCCCAAAAGTCACATAATATGTTAACTAAAAACTTGCTCAGAGTTGGTGTGTTTAGTGTGAGAGGTTCTGTGCTCTCCTTGCTCCGTGAGCAGATTTTAATTTGCTCTGCTCCTGTGGCCGGTGGCATTGCAGCCCTGGGCTGTGTCCAGCAGTCTGGCAGTGCAGGGTTTGGACGTTTCAGGGCTAGAATTTGTGGAAAGATCCACACTGTGTGCCTGGATTTCTGACATTAGAGACATTGCCTGGTCCTGTTAAGAGGGCACTTGTACCCCTCACAGTAGCTGTGCTGATTTTATAATGGTCCCTGCAGAGTCATGTCCCCTGCTGGAGGCTGCTGTGCTCAGGGGAGCGAGGCGGTGGTGGGGCAGCTCTCCCTGCAGCAGTGGGGACTGCCACGGTTGGTGCCATGATCACCGAGTCCCTGTTCTCTACCTTCCTCAGGCAGTGGAGCCACGTGCCTGACCCACTGCGACGGCTCGGACACCGAGGCCGAGGTGTCGCTCATCATGAGCTCAGTGAAGTCCTTCTCTAACTCCTCAGGCTGTGGCAGGTCAGCTCTGCTCCCTTCTTTTGCTTCTCTCAAAGGTTACTGCAGCTCATATGGAGGGGAGTTGTGAGGGGATTGTGCGGGGTTCAGACAAGGGAATTGTGCAGGAAACACCTCTTGATTAGCAGCTGCATGCAGAGTGAAAATCACTTCCTTGATGATGATTTTTGGGGGCATTTTTAGCAGTCATTTAAAGCATGGTTCTGTTCTGAAGAGTGTCTCTGTAAAATGCCTCCATGAGGTTTGTGTTTACTGTTTCCCATTTAACTTAGCTCCAGATTTGCAAAATTTTCCATATAACTACTTTTTGGTTTATATCATCTTTTCTCCTTCAGATGTTTGTAAATTCTTTTCAGCATCTGACAATCCATCAGGGAATTTTGTAAGTCCACATTAAAAAAATAATGGTGTGGAGAATAGGACAGTGGGTAAAAAGCTCTGAAACAGAATTTAGCAAACAAGCTTCTTTCTGGATGTGGAGGGTTTTGCCCCTGTAGTTTGGCAAGAACAAAAGCTAGCTCGTGAGCTTAGATTCATGATTTGTAAGGACTTTACATAGACACTGCTTAGAGAAGAACCCTGCTGCATGGTCCAGAATAGTTGTGAGGAGGTCATGGGAACAAAAATCTTCAAGTTTAGTTAACTGAAAGATGGTTATAAAATCCAGTCCAAACCAGAGGTGCCAGAGATACCCCTGGGATAGAATTGCATGTATTTAATGCCTCTTCAAGCTTGTTCCTGTGCCATTTCCTGGGTGATCCCTGAAATTTTCAGAATGGAATTACCATAACTTGCTGTGTAATGCAAACCAGCTTGGTGCATGTGGTTGTAATAAGTGAGGCTTCTCTAATGATTGCTTTGCAATTTGGGCTGGGGATTATTTTGTAAAGCTATTAATTTTGAGATGTCTTTTTAATTGCTGTTTCCTGTTATTCCATCTCTGTTAGGCTGGAAGTGCACCTAGTTGGAGGTTTCAATGATGATAGGCAGTTATCACAAAAACTTACTAATCAGCTTCTTAGTAAGTTCACGTTTTTTCCACTCTCATGTCCAAAAAAAAAAGTTCTGTCTGGATTTGGGTGGAGTTTGTTTGTAGTCTGAGTTCCCATTCATTTACTGGAAAGAAATGTGGATTCACTTTGAAGGGTCTTTTTCTCTGCCTGAGAACTTGGTGTGGAGAGGGGCTGGACTGCTGGGGCTTGCCCATGGTCAGTGCCTGGGCCACAGGGTCTGATCCTGTCACTTCTCCCTGGCTCATACTTGGCTGTGGAGAGTTGGGTGCAGTTCAGCTGGGTTTTGATTCCTGGCTTAATTCTTGCTCATCTTCTTGGGATCATAGGCAAGTGTTGTCACTCTCCCAATCTGTACATGTGGACGATTCATTAGTTACCATTCAGTTCATACCTTAATGTGATGAGGTAAAATTATTGTTTAGAATTGTCTAATGAAAAATGTCAGGACTGTTTATAAAATCCGTAGTCCAGAGGAGTGATGGCAGTGCTTTACTAACAATTGGAAGTGTAAAGTACTTGCTTACCTGGGAGTGCTCTGGGTTGTGCTAAGCACTTTCTCACTTCTGGAGAGGCGTCTGCCCCACTGGAATGGGGAGGGGGCAGGGATGGGGCAGGTGTCAGGATTGGAGGGAGGTGTTTGAGGGGTAATCAAAAAAGGAAAACCAAAGACCCTGGGATACAGCCTTGTGGCATGACACCTGATGTGTGTTTTGTGTAATGTGAGAGTTCTGTGCAGAACAAAGTGTTTTGGTTAACTTACTTTAACCTTCTGATTTTCATGCATCAAGGTACAATTTGAATCAGTAATACTGTATTGCTATTAGAACTTAGAAGAGGGGTTTTCTTCTGGTGTTTGGGATGGTGAAATGCCGAACTAATTTACAGTTAATGAAAGACTGAGTTTGTTCACTATCTATGTAACATTTTAGGAAAAAAACATTTAAATATAACCTGCTAAATGTATAGAGCAGAGCTGATGTGATGCCAAAGCTAAACCAGTGTCAGTAGAAGGAGTAAGTGGCAGAGCACTTAGCAGATTTTTGCTGTTACAAAAATCTCTGTAAATTCCTGTTAGTTTGAAGCAAATGTGCAGAACCATGTTTGCAGTGTTGCCCTACCTGGGGTAGGGGTTTAGGTGTGTGCCCCTTGCCCCCAGACAGCAGTGCCCTGCCACCACTCACTGACATTTTTGCTGTCCTTGTCATCACAGGAGCGTTCGACCTCCAGCCAGAGGATGTTCATTTAGTAACTTTCTGTGTAACAGGTAAGAAAATGTTCCCTTGGGTTTGGAAGTACCTTTCCTGAAATAAAAGGGCAGGGAACTTCTCAGACATGGCTTTTTCTCTGTCCTGTAAGAAAGAACAGCAGAAGTCCTCATATTGATGTGTAACATTCAGTTTTCCTGCTGGTGTGTGTGTGTGTGGTGATGCCAAAGAGCCAATGCAGGGGGCATTTGCTCCTTACCAAGTGCTGCTGCACTGCAACCAACTCATAGTCATGGCCAGGTTATTTTGACACATATATCCCCAAGAAACAGTCTCTGTACCTGTGCATATCTTACAGTTGAGAAGGGCACACACAAACCTTTGTTCTGCTGAGCTGCTGGACCTGCCTCCCTGCAGGGAGCAGTGAATTTATAAACATCAGTTAGTTCATAGTGTGTGACATTACGTGGAGGAGTAATTTCCTTTTCTTTGTATCATGTTGAGGTCACATTTCCATCCTCTTTCCATGTCAGAGGTGTTGGTGGCTCACATCTTTTAACCTTGGTATCATGGTGGTTCTGCATGGTGTTTTTTTCCCTGTAAACTGTCTATGCAGTAGCAGGGGCAGTTGGCTGGAGCTGCTAGGAGACAGCTCCAAGTCCCACGTGTGTTGTTACTGACCTCTGCCTTCTTTTCCATATTTCATTTAGGCTTCCTTGGTTTTTACTGTCTTATGCAACATCAGAGCTCTCGCTCTCCAATAATATACAATTAAATAAATGCTGCTCAGACTAAAATCCAAAGCCCTACAAGTTTGACTTACTTTTCTTCGTTACAGAACTAAATGACAGAGAAGAACAGGATATTCACTTTCCAATAATTTATGGAATAGGTGAGTTAGTTAAATTAGAATTGAATTTTCTTTTGGTCACTGGATTGCTTTTCAGATTCCAGGAGTAAATGGACTGCTTTTAACGAATGAGAAAAGTCCACCCTAAAATTTGCACACTGCTGTCAGAGGCTTAGGCAAAAATGCTTTTCTTGTGGTGCCACAGCGGGGGAGATGCACACATGAAGAGGCCATGTACAAATGCAAAAAGATTTTTTTCCTTTAACTGCACTTAAGAGTTTATCAACATCGAGCTACTGCACTAAATTTATGCTCAGAACTTAATCTTCTTCTCTTTGATTACTCAGTGTTTTTTCTAATTAGTTCACTCAACTCTGGAATATTGAAATGCTGCCAAAGGAAATTAAGTAGAAGCATCCTGTCACATGCTTGGGATCTGAAAAATAAAAATGTATGATAGGTTCTGCAGTGTTGCAACACAGTTTTGTTGGGGACATGGTCATTGTAAAGAAGTGCCTTGAAACAATTAATTCTTATTGTATTTAATCTCTATTTCCTACCAGCTGTGAATGTTAAAACAGCAGAGATTTTCCCTGCAACCTTCCCAGTAAAAGGGCCGGATGAGGATCTGCGTTCAGCGCACATTTTAACAGGAGCACCAGTGAGTAAAAGGAATGGGGAAAATGGGGATACCAGTTAGGGGCAATGAAACATCCAAATTTTGAGGAAATACCCTATGGTAGCTCTCTGGGTTATGGGTTTGTGGTCACCATTTCATGCTGTGTTTGTCAGAGTAGCTGGGGATGTCAGTGCAGTTGGAGGGAAGCAGGGCTGAGCTGGCTGAGTGGTCTGGGCCAGGCCAGACTGAGGGGAACTCGCCTTGTCTGGGGGAGCCCTGGCTGCCTCTGCAGCCTCCCTGTGTTCTTACAGCTGACCAACATCTATGATGCGAAGACAGAACAGCTCCGGATTGGGCCTTATTTCTGGGGTCCTTTCCCACATGTGGATTTCTGGCTGGAACAAGATGATGCACAGATTTTACAGGTACCTGAAACTAACTGGCTTGGGGTTTTTTTGCCTTCTAGTTGAGTAGAGAGAGGGGTGTTATGCTGTCCCTGGGAGGGTGGGGAATAACCTTCTAGAGGGGCAGGACAATGAGAACATTGTATTCTGAATGTCAAGCAGCTCTTGCTCCCGTCTTTTTCAGAGCCTTTCCACATCACCCCTGGCTGAGCCTCCCCACTTTGTTTCCCACATTAGATCTACATTAACATTTCTGAAAGTACATCCATTTCCATCTCGGTCCCTGTTCCCTGACAGGAAGCCTCGAATCTACAAAAAAAATGAAGAAGGGCTGTGGGAACAGGTTTCCTCTGACAAAATCTAACCCACAACTGCTTTAAGGAAATACAATCATGCAAGAAGAGCAATTTGTTGCAAATAGCATATTCCTGTCACAAATACCATTGTTCCTGTGCTTTTCAAAATAAAATATTTTGATAGAAGTAATTTGCTTTTTCTGCATTACTTATGTAGAAGTCAGTGTTTCTTTGAAGTAAGAATTTGGCTTTGTTTAGGTTCTGTTGCTCCAGTTTAGTAATTTGATGGTCAGGTAGAGGTGGCAATGCTAGAGACTGACAAGGTGAGTTACTGCACTGGTATGCACTTCATTAAATGATTTTCCACACACAAGGAAAGAAAGAGTTTGCTGGAATGTAGCAAAGTGTCCTTCAACAATAACTTAATTCCAGAGTAATAATTTGAAGTATCTTTATTGAAACATTCAGGTAAGTATTTAAAGAATGAAGCTCATTCCAACAAAACTACTGATTTAACATTTCCAAATATAAAAACATTAAAAATTAATCTTTGTGGGGATAACTTTTATCCCCAACAAATTACTGTTATTAACATACTTCATTGCACTAAAGAAACCAAGGAGGAAGACTAGTCAATTTAATTGCTTTTGCACTTTAGAAAAAATTGCACTGATTTATATAAATTACCCCAAAATTACCCAAGCAAAGTTAACCTTGTTCATGGCATCGCAGCACTGCAGGCTTCAGAAGCTGAGAGTCAAATCAGGTGCCAGTACAATTCAAAACCCTCAAATTTTGCAGATTATCAAAGTAAGTCCTACTACCACTACTGTCACTATGGTATTAAGGGACACCTGTGGGGGGGGAAGGGAGGGAGGAAAAAACCCAAATGGAGCAAACTGCAGTACTCGCATCCAGTCCTAGAGGGAGGGGAGGGTTTGTATCACCATCAGGTTACTTGGAGAAAGCAAGTATTGCCAAAGATGGCTTTTCCACAAGAGGCTCTGAAAATTTGCAGCGAAGTGATTAAGATGATTTGGGGGAAGACACTTTTACACTCTGGATTTTGATTTTTTCAAAGCTTTGCTTGTGCATTAAGTAGTCCCAAACACTCTGAAGTTGTGCTGTATGTAAATAACCTAAATAATTTCTTTTGACTCTGTACAATTCCTACCATAGGTAAGTTACTGTTATTCAAAAAATAAGTGTCGAAACCATCAGAAATGTATTGTTTTTTCAAGCTTTACTACAGCTATCTTTAAAAATACACAACAGAAAGAACTTCAGTTACACTGCATGAACATGTTCAGTATTTGGTGTGTAAATGCCGTGCAAAGGAAAGTAACAGTGCCTTGTGCTCCTTCCCAGGGCAGGGGGAGGAAGCTGGCCAGGCATGCAGAGGCACTATTGCTTTCTAGAAGGCTGAAAATTTACTCAGTCCCACCATACCCAGGGCCATGGCTGGGGGCAAAGTGTTACAAGAGCAGGAACAAAGGGGTGATGGCCCAGTGCTCCTCAGTGACTCGAATCCACAGGGCACCTGTCCCTCCCTAGTGCCTACCACCCGACAGCTCTGGGGCAGGCTGTGGGTAATGGAACAGAAAAGAAGCAACACAGAACTAAGGGTGACTTCAGGATAAGTTTTGCAGGAGAGCCTAAACTGAATTTTAAATACTAAAAAGGTGAACAACTGGCAGTTGTTTTTTCTAAAGTATAGTAACATAAGATAATTTTATAATTATTGGGTACAACTGTATTTTTCATCATGTGCGTGGCTGAGTTAGCAATTTGTCATGCGTGGATTCCTGCAGGAAGGATAACTGCCAAGTGTTTTTACAAACATTCATGAGCACTCAATAAATTTCACTACAGCTTTGGTGACACCAACATGGAGAGGATTAAAGCAACTGTAACAAGTGTACAATAAGACAAATCTCTGTCCCAGGGGAGGGAATGTATATTTGTGCAAAATCCCAGTTACAGTAATTAGTTACAGTAGTTATTACTGTACTGTGTGTGGCACTGTTCACATCTTCAATGCATTGTTACCAGCCTGCCTCCCTGGGCAGGGGCCTCCTCAGCACAGTCTGAAATCCACAGTCTGGATTTTATCTTTGACTTGCTTGGTCCTCTACCTTGGTGCAGTCTGGTGGTGATTTGTCACTGTGAATGTCCTCACTGTCTGTCTTTGCCTGCGCCACCTCCTTCTGCTCCTCTGCTCTTTCCATCTCCAAAGGTCCTTGCTCTTGGCCAGGGGAGAGATTTGGGGGTCTCTGATCCGGCTTGTCCAGATCATCACAGTGGCTGATGGAACTGGTCTCACTGAACCCATCAGAGCTTCTCAGAGACCTTTTGAAAGCTTTCTGACCTGTGAAGTGTTTGAAGCATTCAGTACCCATGAAGGCAGTAAATACAAACAGTGGTGTGCACAAGTTCAGTTTCCAAAGGAGGAAGTATTGGAATTTTGTAACAGCAAAGAAGTAGGTTTTGTTTGCCTGCTACTTTGAACCCTGAACATAGCCCCAGACAGGTCTGCAAAGTAATAGCACCTGTTACTGTATCCGGTGTATGCAGAGACAGAAAACTGAACTGAAGCCAAGCTGCCTGCTTACAAACTGAAATCATTCCAGGTTAAACAACCGAACTGAAAGTCATAGTCTGGAAGCCGCCAGCCCAAAAGGTGAGTTAAAACTGGGTTTCCTGCCAAGCAAATCAGCATTAATTACTAATACAACTATGCAGAGAGTGCCACAGATTTAATAAATCTTCACCTCAGAATGGCTTAGGCCACAAAATGTTTGGTAGCAACAGAAATGCAGCTGCTGAAGTACATGACTACATGTTATCATGCTTTTATTTAAAATGAAACTTCTGGCTTGCTTACCTGTTCATTTTAAAGCTCAATAACCTCTTAAATATTCTACAGGAAGATTCCAGACTTCCTGGGCAGTTGTCAGTTAATTAGACAACTTCCTATAGTCCCAGGAAGAGTATGTGGGGAGATAACAGCTTGGGACAGTGTTCTGTGCCATGGGTACATTACAGTTTTTAAGGTGGTAGAAGATGAGCTCTAGTTCCAGATGTTATAAAAAATGGAAAATCATGTGGGTCTTCCTGTGTCAGGGAAGTTTTAGAAATTAAACTCAGACACAGAAACTTACCAGGAAGTCTTTGTTTCGCAAGGCTGGAAGTGGGAGTTGGTGGTGGAGTGCTGCCTGTTCCTTGGGCCTTTGATACATACATAGATTCTGTGGATTCTAGAGAGCCTGCAGGTTAAAAAAAGCAAGCTGACTAAAACTTACTTCTGAAATGGCAGTATTTGAGTTCAAACTGTCACATGGGGGTGATGCATTTCTGAGAACCCAGGGACACGAGTGCTGAGACTTCAGAAGTGAATCGTTCCCCCCACCCTCATTTCACAACACTGCTACACTCTGTAGTCCCATTTCCTTCATGCCCTGGGCATGTGACATCTTCCCAGCTGCCAGGAAGGGGTATCCCAGCCACGCAGGGTCAGCATTCCCAGGGGAAGGGGCTGTTCTCTGCTCTAAGAACCTGCCACTTGGTGCATCCAGAGTCACAAAGGCCCTGAACAGAGCAGGAAGCTTTCCCTGCAGGGTACAGACACACAGACAGTGGGCCACTGTCCTGGGTGTGCCAGATACTCTGCTGAGCCCAGGAATATTCATTTCTGTGACTGCCACAGTACTACTACAGTGTAAATTTATAATTTCAGGAAGTATTACATTGGTACATCAGTCTCACTGATGTATAAGCTTACAGGCAGCTCTTTCTACATTCCCAGACACAAATTACAAATCTGAGAGTAAAATACAGTCTTCCACACTGCACCATTCCGTTTACTACTGTTTCCCACACAGCCCAGTTGATGCCAGGCCCCAGCTGGCTTTAACCTGTCCTCCAACTGCTGGACATGCAGTTTAGCACACAGACCAGCACTTACCAGGATGGCAACAGCTAGGTGCCATCCCAAAGCAGGATTCCAGGCAGACATCCTGTTCAGGGACACAGTGGAACATGGGAAAGGATGCAGGTGCACTCACTTGAGGAGCAGTGTGCTAAGGCCAAGCTACCCCCAGCTCATGTATTTATCTCCCCAAACTCCTCCAGGATATGCACCCAGAGGTCACAGGAATGATTCCTCTATTAATAAATATCAGTGTCTATCATGGCTTTTTTTAACATGATTCAACATGCAAGAAAAAAATGTAAACTGTACAAGAGAGTAGAAGATTCTTACTGGGTGTTACAGAAATAGTGCAAAGCATGTTCTTGTACATCCTGAGGGTGGATTATGTCACTCATGATCAAACCAGCACAGGAATGCGTGCTGCAGGTTCAGCACAGAACTGAACAGTCCCAGTGCCAGCATGACACAGCTGCAGGTGCCCTGAGCCCTACCTGCTGTCAAATTGAACGTCCTTCCCTTGGGTGAGGCTTGGAAGGGAGAAAACCAGTTCAGCACAGAGCCCACCACTGGGATCTGTCGCAGCAGCCCCTGCAAAGCACAACCCAACACTGATGAGAAGAGCCCCCCAGGGGGACGAGTTACCTCAGGGTACCACAGGGCTGGTGTTTGTGGCCTCACCTCTTCCAGCAGTCGTTCTTCATTTGCTTTCTGAAGCTGAAGCTGTGCTTCCTGTATCCCTTTTCTAACAACTTCAGTCATGTTTTCCAACAGCTAATAAAACCCAGAAATAAGGATATGTATTATTTGGACTTGAAACTGTCTTTTTAGTTCAGGTTTTCAGGATGGAGACAGGGTAGTCAGATATTTTTCTAATTGAAGACAGTATGTGTCAATCTCTATTTCATTATGACTATAAATTAAAGAATGTACATGCTGACTGCAGGATTTTTTAACACATAAACCCAGAGGAAATAATGTAATTTTAAACAGGAATAGTACTTTTTTTTTACACTTAGAAATGAGCCTATGACCCAAATTCTTTGAAAACCTGCTTAGCATATAAATGTTCCTCAGATGAATGTCTGGGAAGAATGTTTATATTTAGAGTACATTTTGGTTCCTAGAGACACCCAGGACTTAAATCAGCCTCACAGTAACAAGTTATGTGTCAGCCTATAGGTTCACATTGTTTTCCTGCTCTCATAAAGAACTGCCACTGATCCCTGTGGCAGCCCAGGCCAGCAGCAGCAGTGTTTTATACTGCAAAGGGCAGGCAGCTTACTGGGACAAGGAATGAACAAACCCAAGAAGCTACGTCTTTGTGCGAGACAAATGCCAATTTCCATATATTAATGTTGGTTTTAACATTGCACAAGAACAGGCACTCCTCCAAAACGCCAAAAATTTGTATTCCTGTCAGCTAATAAAAGGACAAAGAGGAAGCTGCTCCTTTTCCCTCAGGGAGAGGCCAGCCAGGAACTGACCCCCATGGCAGCTCTACCAAGATCCCTGGTAGTCCCTGGCTACAGGAGGGAGGGCAGGGGGGTGAAATTCAGAGTACCAGGAAGAACCACTGTGTTTCTGGCCCAGTCATCTTCAGCTTTAGTCCTGCCTTTCAGTGCCTTTACTGCATGTCTCAGGGTATGCTGGACTGATGTGGAATTTTGTAAAATCCTCCTTCTTGTAACCCTCCTCATCTGAGTGGGGCATTCACAAAGGGGTTCTGCTTCCCAGCTTTGGATCAAATGGTGAAGATCCACAGATTTACTGCGGCTGGTCCCAAGGACTGCACCCTTCTGACTCTTCCACTGTCAGAAGGGTGCAGTCCTTGGGACTGTTTCACTGTTCCTCCCCAGAACCTTCAGAATCCAAGGGGCCAGTTCAGTTCCAACCTTTCCACTACAACAGTTAAAACACTGAAGGTGCTCTACATACAAAACATTCCTCATGTCACCCTCCAAGCAGCACAGGGAGACAAGAGTAGGCAGGAAGTCACTGCTAGAAAAAATTCATTGACATAATCAGCATATTCCCATGAGCAGAAATAGGCAAAGGATTTCTGAAGTTCTATTTATTTTTGAGGTAAGAAAATTAAATGCCCAACACTAGCAGAATGAAAGGACAGATGTAATGTAGTTCACTTAAGAATTCTATTTTAGACAACATTTGGAGAACTCCATTCAGGTAAATGCTTTGACAAATAGAAGTTGCATCATCAGCTTTATTACTTCAATAGGTAACTTGTAATTTCTGGGTTTAAGACACCCATTTAAAGTTTTTCACATATTTTAGAGCATAGTCTTATCTTAAAGCTGATATACAAAGAATCTCAATCCCACCACATCTAGCAGTGAAGAGAAACACCAGCTCACAATCAACTTACACCTTCACTTTTGTTTTTTGACAGCTTAAAATCTGAATGATAAAATGAGGCTACTTCAGTACCACTGAAGGTTTTCATTAGAACTACTGCACACCAGATCATGAACACATCCAAACACCCTCACAATACCATAATCCATAACTCTCTGTATGTAGACATACAGAGTTTAATTCCTTCCACAGTAATTAAAATTTTTGTGGGCAAGCACAACTTTTACTTTCACAATGAACAAAACCATGTCCTGAAGCCAATATGAAAGGGGAGAAAAAAAGGTGAAAAAGGTGCTTCAATATTTTTTGAGTTATTAATACATACTCTTGAATTTTCTTCAATTTCTCTGCCTGTTGCTGCAATAGTTTCAACCAGCTCTGACACATCCAGATCCTCCGTGACCATGCCAATGTAAACACAGTTCTTCTGCCCTCCGAATTCTGGACCTGGGGGCACAGGGAGAGTCAGTTCTTTGTGCTGAACCAATCTGCAATCTTGCAAGGGCTGCAGCACTTGTGCTTGTGAATCTGGAAATCCCAGTACACACCCCCCGCTCCAGTACCTAAGGGCACAAATTATGTGTGGGTACAAATTATGCAGGCCAAGAAAGTTCAGACCTGGGGGTTTTCAAAGACAGAAAACATAACCTGAGCAAGAAAAACAGTGAATATTTTATACAGTCAAGGAGTTGTGTCATAAATACCAGTGTTGAATATGCTTTAAACTCCTTAACTTTCAGCCATTTACAGATTACTTGGTTCCACAACCGTAGGGCACTTAAGTTTTGACAGCTGATTAGAAAAAGATCAGAGTTCTGAATAAGCAAATTAATACTTTCAGCTATCATGTGGCACTGTGTAAATGTGAAAGTGTTGCTAATTATCACAAAAGTCATCCAAAGCTTTTAAGTGAGCCACAGAAAGCAGTGAAGCCATCAGTGTCAGTGGGTTTGGAATGAGATCTGCTTTCCACTAGATCCAGCACCACTTGAGGAGGCTCCATCTACACACAGGAATGCTGCAGCTTTTATTCTTTCTGGCAAAGAAACCCTTCTTGGTCTAGTTGCCCACACATCAGTTAATTTCTGAGAATAGCTCAACTGGTGAGCACTCCTGAAATGAAACACGCGGGAGGAGGGAAAATTACAGGTGTTCCTTCTGCAATAATCACATGGGCAGCAGCTCATTCTGCATTACAATCACCTATCAAATCATTCTAGTACAGCTAGGAGAATGACTACTAGCTTAAAAAGAAGTTCTTTAAATAGTGCAGTTACCCAAAGAAAAGGAGACATCCGACTCCAGCTCATTTAACTTTTTCAGAAGTTCTGTATTGATTTTTTCTAGTTCTTTTTCTTGTTTGTCATCATTCTTCTCATCACTGTGATAGTTGTACCTTCAAACCAAGCCAAGATATAGTAATTTAATTACATACAGAAAGACCTAACATTTAGCACATTTCTACAAATTCCTGTATTTTACAAACAAAAAACCTCAGAACATTACAGCTCCTACCAGCAAGTTTAGTGGCATTTGTCATCAGGGATTGAGGGGTGGGCTGAGCTTGCTGCTGCAAACTCAACACAGTAGATTTCTGGTTCCTATATTGATTATACCAGAACTGTTTTGACTATACAGAATCATTCCCAGAGGGCTTCATCAAATGATCAGAACAGATACCTGGAGAGTTTTTTGAAGTTCATTCAGCATATCAGTGAGTGCCATTATAGACAAAAACAGAAGTTATGCTTGTCTAAAGACAGTGGAATGCACTTGCTCATTACATATCCCTGCCCACACACACTGCTTCCAGTGCTACAACTGGTGCCCAAAGCAGCTCTTCAGCTTTTCTTTAAGAAATAATCAAAGAAAATTACTTTATAAAGGCAATTTCCTAAAAAGCACTCAAAAGCTTCAAGTGGATGCAAAGCCAGATAACAATCAGCAAATGAAACATCCAAATGACCACTGAAGAGACCATGTAGTCCTGTCTGCTCAAGCACAGTGTTTGCAAATACAGCACAAAGAAAATAGTTTACCTCACAACACCTAACCCTGGCCAGCCAAGATCTTCAATATACAACAGGCTAACTGTTCTTCTCACTTCTTGCTCAAACTCCTCTCTCAGCTGCAGTGTGCTTGTCAACACCGGAATCTTCATTTTTAAGCAGTCTACCAAGTGATCAATGTCTTGTATTTCAGTTCCTAAAACTGCAGGGCAGAAGTGTTAGTGTGTGATAAGCGATGGATGTGACACAGATGTCTGAATTAATGATTTGTAAAAGAGCTGCTCTGCAAGTTAATCACAAATAAAATTTACATATAGTATTGAATAACTTGGTCTATGTAAGTGGGTTTTTGGTTCAGTTATCTATGCACTGATACACCAAAATGAAAGGAAGTAAGGATTTCATAAAAACTAACAAAAATGATTTTCTCATGTTACAAACTAATAAGGATATGTTACAATACCCTTTTACATTATATCAGTAGCTAGCATTAAAAAAACCCCACAAACATCCTCTTCCCATAGCGCAGCTGGACATGAATTAGCTTCCCTGCTGATTTAAAACAAAACATCACAGCATCACCAAGGAATTTTATTCTAAAATCTGCTGTTCTGTGTACACCAGGACCTTCTCTCATGAGTGTCAGCTGTTCTACAGCCTAAGCCCCTAACCCCACACAAGCCAACAGGAGATACTGTGCATCCCCTGAGCCCTGCACACTGCTCTGTGCTTCTGCTGTCCAAAACACAGATTTTTTTTATATCCCCCCTCCATCAGTAGTCATAAAAAACCCTGGAGGCTTAGTAAATAATTATTCCAGCTAAGTAGCTGTGTTTTGTACACAAGCACCATTGCAGTGTTGAAACACCTGTGTACAAAAGTTCAGGCATCTGGTGTTAAGCAGCTGAGAGAAGGAATTTAACTTCCTAATGAGTTTAAAAAGTAACCTTTAGCTTTTCCTAATGAGTTTAAAAAGTAACCAGGAAGTCTTTCTCTGCAGAGGTAGTGAGGCAACATGACCCACAACAGCTGGGCTCCAATTATTGCACCCAGTGCTGAGCTGCAGCAAAATTATAAAGCTGAGGTGGTTTTGGTTTGTTTATAAGAAAATCCTCCCCACAGCAGAATATCCTGAGCAGCTTGAGCACATCTGCTTTTACCCCAGGAGACTGTTTTACCATTCCACAGCAAAGCCCAGCATTTACAAGGGGCTGACTGGAGTGAAGGTTACCTGCAGAAGTCATGAGTGGGCTGAAGCGCACACATGTGCCTTCATCCTCCAGTTCCACCACATCGACCCCGCTGGCAGGAACCAGCTGTGCCAGCTGCTCTCCCAGCTGCAGGGACAAGGCACAGTTAGGGAACTGGACAGGGCATGGCTCCTGCAGGCCCTGCCTCAGGCTCTGCCTCAGTTCAGGGAACAACACGGACACAGTTTTCTCTCAAAATCAGTTCTTGCACCAAAATATGAGATGACTGAGTTTGACAGATCCTTAAAATCATGGAAATTTGGGATAAGCTGCAAGTGTTACAAGTCAGAATTTTCTGCAAAATTATCACTGCCATTAGGTGTGCCACAATTATTGCACAAGAGATCCAAACTAGCCACGTGCTCAGCTCTGTCAGCACAGGCTTCTAGAATTAACTCAAGAGCTGGAATAGGCAGCTGTCTGTTCAAGAATACACAGACATTGGCAATAGAGCATCTGGCTGATTTAAAAGAATTCTGAAGTTTACACATATTCCCACAAGATCAAGGGAACAACCAAGAGCTTAAGATTCAGGAATCATTTCACTACTAATTATGTGCAAAATTATCAGAAATGTAAAAGCAACTTTGCTTCAGAGCAAATTAATCTTTTAAACAGCCACAAGTTTTGCAACAGTAATCGGATCAAGAACATCTTTCAAACTACTCTAACAATCGGTTTATAGCTCCTGATGACCCCCTGAACTACTACACTGTCACTCCCCTTCCCTAAAGAAAAAAGCATCCATTCTTACCCACTGATTGAAGGTGTCATAAATGTGCCCTTCGTTGCTTATTATAGGGTGCTGAATAGTTGAGGCCTGTGCAGCATGTGAGGTCTGATCTGAATCCAAAGACACAAGAATCACAGAAGTGGATTTTTATTTACTTATTTAAAGACAACCTAAAATTTAAATACAAGACAGTTACATTTCCTAGCTAATGTAACACATCTACACCATGTACTGGGCCTGGAGATGGATGTTTTTGTAAAAATACATTGAACACAATAAATACTGGAAGTAAAACAGAGTTGAAAGTAATAGTTAAAAAAAACCAAAAACAGTAAAATACTTCAGTTACAGTTTTGAGGTTAAACAAAAACAGTAAAATACTTCAGTTACAGTTTTGAGGTTAAACTGCCCCAATGGAAATACAACCAGTGTTTTCAAAAAGCAAAACCCTGTCACAGGAGGCTGCAAATATTTAATACCTGTGGCAGCATTTCCAGAGCTGTTCCCAATGTGTTCTGCTGCTTTTAAAATTATTGCATAAAATAAAACAGGAATTGTAATCAGTAAACCACAGCACTGTAGTGCTTGCCATGAGCTGTGAAATATTTGAAAGGAACAGAAAACCTGAACAAACCAAAATCTCTCCCCACCAGTACACTCAGCCTGCAGCTTGTAAAAGACTTCCATCATCTCCTCCCAAGATCAAAATCATACGCAGATCTTCTCACTCAAGAAGGCAGAAAATTACTTGTTATGAAAATTTAAAACACTGCAGTCTGTCTAACAAAAGAAGCTATCACGTGTATGATTTGTCACAGATTACGACCAGCATTCACAACTTTTTTAAACGCACCTTACATGAGAGAACTGCACTACATCACATTTATCTCAAATTCATTTGGTGAATTAGTAGTTTAAAGTACTGGATAGAGAGGGGTGTTTTTTTGGTTGTTGTCTGCTTTTAAATAAATCACATACCTCTATTTGAATATTCCTGGAAAAACTTGAAAACCACAACTGGTGAACTCAGTTCATCTTCAACCTTAAAAGAAAAAAAAAATATTTTCCCCTACTTTTTTAAAGATTTAACACCATGTACCATTCTTTACACTGCTGAGCAAAGCTTGAGCTCTCTTGAAAATCACCCCAGAATCACTGGGAAACATCAAGAAAGTTCCAGCAGGAAAAGTAAGATTGTAATTGCTCCTGCTTTGGAGAAACGGACTGTGCTACTTCTGGAGACAGCCTGAGGCTACATTTCAGAATCCTAAAAATGCCAAGATTTATTTGAGTAGGAGGGTAAGTGATACAGTAACTTGAACTCCCAAGGCCATTAATACTCTACAGCTTGCTCAGTAAGCTGACTAAATTTTCTATACATCAAATATCAACTAAAATTCAAGGGTGAGGGTCAGGGAGTAAAATAACCAAACCCTGTTGGACAGGACATCTCACATGAACTGAATTTGGAATGAATACATTAGCTGTGATTTCTAAATTTCTGGTGTAGAAACCTCAGCTGGGATAATTTTTGTGTTCAATATCACAGGGTTCACAATACAATCTCAACAGCAGGGTAATATGCCTCCAGAATATATTAGAGACACTTAGGGAAACTGGTTTCATAGATGTATTACTGAGCAAACCCATGTTCTAAATGGAATTAAATCAAGCTTTGAACACAACTTCTGGATGCTTTTCTGCACTCCCATGGGTGCACCAGTACAGAGAAACAGAACAAACACGATCCAGAGGTCACACACAACCAAGCCATGAGCTTTCACTGAACACCAGAACTTAATTAGAAAGATCCCAAGCGTATTCAAAACAATGGTTATGATTAACATAATATTTTTTAATAATTTATTCTAGTCAAAGTTATTCTTTCCATAATAGGCAGAAACTAAGATATACAACCAAAGTATTAAAACCAGACTGTACCGAGGTTTTAATGAAATCCAGGTTTTTCAAGTTTTCCAGCAGCCTTTGACTCTAGAAGACCAGAGCAGAAGGAGAATAAATGGAGGAGAGAAATACAGTTTTAGAAATTGAAAGTTATTCTGAAAAACATTAAACAGTCACAATTTTTGAGCAAACCCCTCCAACATGTCAGAGTCATCCAGTTTTAATTTGTCAATTTCGAATGTAATAGAAAAGTATTTTATGGGTTTAGTAAAACACGGAATACAAAGTGTGACCTTTAAGAAATAATATTTTGCATGTAAGTACTGCATTTTGTAATAGACACATTATATTGGACCTTAACTTTTACTAAAGTAAGGACTCCAAACATAGTGCACTTGTGCCTCAAGAAATGTTTTGAAGTCCTTTTTACTAAAATTAATTTATTAGTATTTAAATCAGTACAATGCAAAGTAGAAAAATAAAGTCTCTCTGAAGAGCTTTCAAGCAAAAAAAGTTAAGAGAAGTGACAAAAAAGGAAATTATGTTACTTCCCTGTCTAGAAGAACTAAGACTTTTTCTTCTCATTTATAAAAATATATATACAATCTAATAGTAAAAGCACAAACCCTCCCTCAAACATTTTCCTGTGCTTTCATTGTGGCTGTAACAATATGACCCAATGGTATACTGTCAACAACTGCAGTATTTTAGTTAAGTTTTCTACAACACAACATAATAATCAGAAAGATCTGTCAAGAGCTGTCATAAATCCCTGCTGAGCTGTTGCTCACCAGTTGGGAGGCATGTTTTATCCTCTCCACAATGCCATCGTGGCCCAGGTACTGCAAGGAGAGCCACAGGGGCAGGGCACGGAGCTTTTCCACAGGCTGGCTTGATGTCAGCCCTGCTGCCAAGGACTGAGGAAGAAAAAGAAACCACTGTTAACTTCTTTTCAATGCTGCCACTTTTGCCAGCTTTGGAAATTATAATTTAGATACTTATGAAGAACATGGCAGCACACTGTGATCAGAATCAGAATCCCAGGATCTGGTGAGTGAGAATCTGAACATACCAAGGATGGATCCTCATGTCTGTAGAGTGTCACTGCAGGCACTGCTGGGAGTCCCAGCCAGGAGCCCAGAGTCAGAGTCATGCTGTCGCATTTTGTAGCAGCCTGAAGTTTAATACAATAAGCACAATATAAACCATATGTATTTTGATTAATTTTACACAAGCACATTTTAAAGTTTCTATATATAGTGAAACATACCAGTACAGAAGAGGAGACATAACCCAAAGCCAAAGTTGCCAAATTCACGCTGGAAAAAAAAGTGGGTTTAGCATATATTAAGAGACAGCATTTTAATCTGCAGTTCAAATATTTCATATTGATGTGTAAAGGGAAGTAATTTTTGTTCACATATTTTTCATTAACAATACAGGAGATGTTGCTACTTGGTATTCCAAGATTGAAAACTGAAAAGTAAAAAATCTACTTAATTCTAAAAATTTTCAGTCCAACATTTGGTGAAATCATCACCCAAGGTCATATCCATAATTTAGCATCAATTTGGTATCAGAAATAAACAGTATGCAAATACAGCTATTCTACAAAATACCAGGAGAAAGTGTCCTTATTTCAGCTTCAAAAAATATAATCTTAGAGCACTGGAGTCTTCATTGATATTGTCCAAGTTCTTGGAATTTATTTTTCTCTTGGTTTAATTCCCCTCCCAGTTCTGTTATACACTGCTCTTGCTGAAGCCTTCTTGACAACCTTCATTGAAGTGCCATTTCATTCTCAATAACCACTGTATAATGTCCTCCCTGATTTAAAAGGTCTTTTTAGGCCTCCCTGGCCTAGAAGGTATTTTTTATTCATATTTCAAGCTCTTCAAAGCAAGGGCAGATAAGATTACCATCTGAATAAAAGTGATCACTAATCTGTGCTGAAATTACCTCTCCAATTAATTCTTCCTGTGTATGGAAATCAATTTTTATCTCACAATAACAAAATTATAACCATATAAAATGCTTACTGTGACCAAACTAAAGTTGGCCCTATGGCTCTCTGTGAGCTGTTAAATTAGAAGGTGTCTATTAGTCAGACTTCTTAATGAACACAGTTCTAGAGGAGTAAGTCTCCAGTTCCATACCCTTCCACATGGAGCCACATCTTGTACTGCTCACACAGCTCCTTCAGCCGGCCCAGCTTGTCCGTGTGCCCAGCACCTGGAGTCCCTGGGTTGAACAGGGAAAAGGCAGTGACAGAGGAACAGCCTGCACTGAGGCTCTACTAAATCAGCCTCTTATATTGAGCTCAGATCACTTTCCAGGTCCCAAGCAAGTAACAGTCACCTCCCTCATTCATACTTACAGCAAGTTTTCTACATGTATTTAATTAACTAGAAGAAAAATACAATTTTTCAAGCTACAGCTGATGGTGCATCCATCAAAAAATTCTGAAGTGTTAATGTAAAGTTGATTTTTAACAAGAGATCTGCTCTCACTAAGTTACAGTCATATTAATACATTAAATAACATATGCAGAACTGTAACAGCACAATCCAAATTTGAATTAGTTAAATAAAATCCCCTTTGGACAGATAATTATTGTGTGGTCATTAAGATATTTCCTGATATTTCTTGATATGCAACCACTGAGCTATTTAGGAAAACATATTTTTGGTTTTTTATTGTATATGTATTCATGAAGTAGCATGGGGGTTTTTGTGATTGTTTGTCCACAGCACTTACCAGCATTGGCCACAAGCAACAAAGGCAGTTTTCCAAACTCAACATCATCTTTAATCAGTCTGTCCAACAAAGCAACATCCTGGTATCAGTAAGAAAACAATATTTGTCAAACACTGAATTGTTTCTGCTGAACTGGGAAAATACATTAAGATCGAAAATGAACAGCATTCTGAAGTTCTGAAAGGAAACATTCTCAATGTCTTTGGCTTGCACTTTCTTCCTCTCAAAGGCAAAATAATCTGAATAAAGCATTTGTGAAAAATAAAACACAAATACACCACATAGTTTGTGAAAGTACTCCAACTACTCCTATTCTAGAAATCTTTTACTAAAAAGCAGTTTACTTAAAAGCTATTAAAATATTTGGCAAATGACAAGACCAAGATACAAACTGCTTTTAGAAAATTTCCATCTATGATTCACACAGCTTTGACACAGAAGACTTAGAAGTTGAAAAAGTAAATGTATTAACAGCTTTTCCTAACAGCATACCTGATATTCATTTAATGAGGCTTAAAAACCAACTAAAGCACAGAAAGAGCTCTTAGGGAAGACAAACTTACCATTTGGTGCTGAGATCCAAACATAGTGTTACAAGGCACACGGCACATGCAGGAAAGGGGCAACCCTAACTGCAACAGAAATGATGGAATTTCAACTGAGAAATACTCTTTTCATGTGTTCACAAATACAGAGTGATACAAAAAACAGTGCGACAATAGAAACCTTAATATTAAATTATAAAGTAAGGTTTCTGCTAAAACTTATAATCAAATTAATAAGGAAAAAGCACAGAACAAATTATGTATGTTTGGGCTCAGGTCTATCTCTCATGACCAACAGCTTATGTAGATCACAATGCAACCTAGAAACAATCACTCATTTTTTATAAGTTAACACGCAGGATGCTTTCACTGGAAATATTCAGAAAATTTCTCTTCCTCCCACTGTATCACTGCTGCGAAACACAGGCTGTAAATAAAAACTCAAAGTATTTTTCCCAGACAAATGGTTTTATTTTAAATGTATGGTCCACTACAGCTGAGGTTATGCCCAGTATGGACTCTGCTTCCTTTGCTGTTATTTCCACCCTGAGGAAAAGCAAGTTGTCAAAATCCCCAAAGCTATGCAGGCAATATGAAGCCAGGTGGGTTCTAATTGCAGCTAAAACCCCCCTGACTAACTTTACCTGATTGCAGAGAGCTTGGCCCAGGCCTGTTCTGGCTGCAGAGCTGATGTATATGACAGGCTGCTTAGTGTAGAGCACGTTAAACCCCTCAAGTGTATAATCTTCATAGCGGGTGTGAATTACAAGTCGACAGATTTTCAGGAGACCTTCACGATCATCTTCATGATAATAGGCTGATCCATTTTCATACCTGCAAGAAAAGCCAAGTAAATATGAGCAACAAATCCAATAGTCAGTTTAAGGACTAAAATAACACTGACCGACAAAAAAGTTTGCCACGGGACGGAGAAGATAAGAAAAAGCCTTCTATTTTCCCAGGTTAAAGTGGATTAAAAGAAAACTTTTACAAGACAGGCTGAGATTAACAATGAAAAAGCCTAGTATATATTTTCATTTAGACTCAGAGTAAGAAAGAAAGAAACATCTGTGTTCCTTTAGGATTGCCTTTAGTGAGTTCAAAACCTTGCTTACTAAAAGAGGAGTGTGGGAGGAAACACACAAAAGGCTTAATTCTGGTTTTAACATAGATTTAAATTCTGGACTACTAATTTTAAAGATAATGCAACCTGATATTCTTTAGTCTCAGTTAAGGTTGCATTTCAGACCTTCCAAGGATTTCTAAGTTTGGGACATGGTGGTTTCTTTAGTTGACATCCTCAGTCGAGTCACATCCATTTTTAAACATTATCACTACCTTGTCACACCAGTTATTCCCAGGGACTCACCTGAAAAGCCTGCAGAGCCAGAGAGTAGTGTCAGAAAGGATCCTCGTTGTAAGTTTTCTCAGTCTTTCCCTGTCCAGCACAGATATATAAGCAGCCAAACTATGTCCCAGTAGAGCCATGTGACCCTGTTCACCAACGTTCTGAAGTCTGCAAGCCAGAACAGAGGAAGTGCCAATCAAACCCTAGTCATGGGCATTACAGTAACATGAGGTTTATGGATTTTTAATGCAGACTCGCAGAATTGGTTGACTTGAAATTTAAATATTTAGCAGAGAGAAGTGCAGTAGATCATAGCCACCCTCCTGTGTGACACACTAAGCTGCCGGTGCACACAGAGCACTTCACTTGGACCAGCTGCTCACAGGAACAACTCCTGCTTTTGAGCCAGCCAACATGAGCTGCAACTAAGCCCCTTATCTGCACTGGGACTTGAGAGTGCACTAATACCCTTCTTTCCTATGCACAGAAAACTCAGGACACTTATATAACTATTTTTAGAGGCACAGCTTTTCTTCATTAGGGTTTTTTGTTTGGTGGTTGTTTTTTGTTGATTGGTTTTGGATTTTTTTGGTTTTTTTTTTAAATCTTGACTATATTTTTTGAATGTTAGTTTTCAATAATCCTCTGCAGATCAGTTAGTACTATTTCATTTTACTGAAAAATAGAAACAAATTTTATTTCCTTTCATTTTAAAATCTATAGAGATACATGATAAAAACCTGTTGGTATTCAAATCTTTAAGATTTAAAACAACTTTGAGGAAGTGGAGAAAATGAGCTGTCACATGAGAAACATTTCCCTTGTATAACTCAATTTAGCAATTAGTAATGGAAGCTTTGTAATTTTAAAAAAGCCAAGCCTCATGCATTATTCTGTTTCACTATGCAATGTAAGGTGCCTTTAAAAAGTTACCTGGTTGCACAATATTTTACACTTTAAAATACATTATCTATATACTTATGCATATAAGTATATATATTAAAATATGTAGAGAAATTATATATACTGAAACACATATAGAACTTAATTTTAAGTGGATAAGTTCTAAAGTGATCAGAATATCCAAAAAATCAGGTGTCTTCCACATCCAGTAACTGATATTGGCCTCACCTGTAGGACTGTGAAGTTTCCTCTTCCTCCTCTCCATGCATTAGGTTCTGAACTAACTGGAGTATGCTCACCATATCCTGGCCACTGGGAGGGGAAACAAAACCACATTGAAGAGACACAAACAGGTAAATACCAGCATCTAAAAGAGGCCATCTGAGACACTCCACTTTTACTGAATGCTGAGTACAGCAACAGAAATGGTTCCCTGGTCTTAGAAAAACTGATCACAAAGATGAGGATGCTGAATCAATTGAAACCCCTACTTGCTTATAGTAGGAGACTCAGACAAACAAATCTACTGATACCTGAAAATTTGGCCTGAAAATCCTGATTTGCCAACATTGAATTCCTATTGCTACACAGCCAACCAAGGCAGTAGCTAAGGATCCACATTTCGCTTCACCTGAACCAGACTCAGCTCATACCTCAGCACATCTCTTATACAATTTCCTACACATCTCAGTTTCTGGCAGACACAAGTTATGTTAGACTTCTCACATGACCTGGTAAAACTGGAAAAGATCCACCTCAACTTTTCTAACTCCAACTAAAATTAACAGTAGTGTAAGAACTTACACTGATAGCTGGAATTGCTTTTTATTCATAGAAAAGATAACTCAGTGTCTCCACTCAAAACCAGCGTTAGTTTCTGCACAGCAGAGACTTAAATAGCTTTTGCAATATTTTCTGAAGTGCTAGTCTGAGCTCCTGCAGGATTATCTCCCACAGAGGACACAACCAATTTAAATCTTCATTTTCAGGTACAATGGTCTTACCTGCCTTATAGACAAGAGCTCTGTTTAATTTCTGAAGAAGCTGTACTGAAAAGGTGGAAGGTTTCAGGGGTTTGGTGGGGTTTTTTTGTTTTTTTTCCTGTTTTCATCAGTCTCAGGTTTTGTTTTTTTTTTAATCGGTGCTTTAATTCAATAGTTCATGTTTACTTTGAGTCTCAATCACAGCTGTAGGCACCACTACTTCATCAGATTCCAAGAGATCAAAATTTCAGTCACCAAGGACAAGTAATGTTTTTTTCTCTTTTCTACATGAGAACGAAAATAGTTAGTATGATTATAGTATTACTTTTTTTCCCCTATGTGAGTATGGGAAAAAGTTTATTATGATGCCTGAAAAATATTAATTTTTCTGTTAATGCAAGTTGCTTGGAAGACAAACATGCTATGAGTAGTTTAAGATTTTGCAAAGAGCATTATCTAAAAATTGCTGTTGCCTACCTGCCTTGGAGTGGTCCAGGAATATCCTTCCGTGTATATTTCTTTTCATTTTCCTCCTCCACTTTCCTAAGTTAAAGACACAGAATAAATTCTGTATTTAGTTCATGTTTGATAACATCAAATATGTAATTGATTTTGACTTGTAGAAATGCATACTGACACGTATCTATTTCACTGACAACAGGTTCAGAAATAAACCAGATGAGATCAACACAAAAGTTTTGTTCAGACTGAATTAAAGAGTTCCCAAGTTGTTGGGGTTTTCAGTTTTTTAACAGAAAGCTTAGAGAAGAATCAGGAATCAAAAATTGCTGGCACTGCAATAATAAAAAAAAAAATCCCAACTTTGAAAAACAGACTTGTTTTGGGTATTAGAGAACATGCATAAATACATATATATTTACTTTAAAAATCCCAGCATTTGAGAAACAAAGCTGATTTGTATAGGTGCAAGCTTCAGAATGACAATGTGACCTTAAACTACAGGAAAAGGAGGGGTTTCTCTGCTTAATGCCAGTGACACAAATAATCCTCCTCCTAGCACAAATAACTATTGGTTTTTATTGTATGCTTTGCACACACCTCTGATTGTCTTCCAGCATCTTCATTGCTTCGTTCAGATTCTTCCCCATTTCTGCTAGAGTAGGGTCCACCATCTTTTAGGAAAAAGATAGCAAGTTTCAAGAAAAGATCAAAACCCATTTGTCTTACTACTGTCTCTACAATCTAATAAATCCTAGAAGGGGTTAAAAACTCAACATCTGGATCCAGAAAGACAAGAAAGTATCCTTTGAGACTGCCCTAGATGAGAAACAAAATGGCATCATTCCCTGCCATTTCCCCACCAGACTTTTACAATGGTAGTTTTCAAAACAGATGAGAAAACACCTAACCCAAATACCCTTGTAAATCTATTTTTTCCTATTTCTTGTACCTTTAAACCAGTTTTTAATCTTAACTAATTGGAGAAATTCCCTTTATGTAGACAAAAGAGTGAAACTAACCTGCAGCAGGCAGCTAAGACAGGCTGACATGCAGCAATAATCACCCTGCTACACAGAACAGGCCAAAAATCCTGATCTCACTGCTGAAATCAGGTAACCACAGATATTGTCAGGATGGAAGAGTTTAAAAATCATGGAACTTATTTGCCCTGAACCGATGACAAGCTAAAAATATTTCCCAAAGAACTGCTCTGGCTGTGAAGAAGTCTCTTTCATAAACTTTAATTCAAGAGGCCTGACAGAAGCTTGTGACACTGACACCAGACACCTGGACAGTAGCATTTATCCATTTAAGGATTAGATGCCATTTGAAGCTTCCAGGGAACGTTGAAGGTGTCATTTGGCAGAGCCTGATCGACCTGTATTTGAAAAATAAATATACCCAGTGTGAGGGTAGAAGGCAACATCACTGCTAAGCCCTATCACATTAGATGGCAAAAGCCCCTGTGATACTCAGGTGACCCCATTACAGAGTCCCTTCCCCCTGCCTCTGCATAACCTCCATAAATTCAACACCAAGCCATCACCCACATACCACAGACTCTGCTGGTTACCCCTGTAGGCTGCTGCTAAGGTTGGGGGGGCCGGGGCCGGNCAGGCAAATGTATTCACTTAGGCAGATGCAGACACAAAAGCAAATTTAATCACATAAGGTAGTGGGATTCATTAAAATGAGGATTTTACACTATTTTCATCCAGAGGACTGATCAAGAAAGGAAAAAAAAAATTATGTTGAGAGTTACCATATGTTCAAAGACTATTTTTAACCAAATATTTTGAGATTTAACTCACATTACAGCAAGTGGTAGGTGGCTGAAAGAATCAGTAGCCAGGCATGGGCACAGTGATCAGACCAAGACTGACAATTCTCTATTCCATGGCTTTGGAAGCGGCCAGTAACAAATGTTTGGGGGAAGAACAAAAGAATAGAGCAAGAACTGAGTAATATTTTACCATCAGAACTCTCAGCATTCAGCAATAAATAGGTTTTCACACTTCTACACTGACTTGTAAAACAACCACTGGATGACAAAGCAGTAAAATACAAAGAGTTCCAAACTCATCACAGATTAAAAAGACCCAACACACGCTGCAAGCATTCAATACTCAGAAGAAAACAGATATAACCAAAGGAAAAATATAAATCTGATCTTTGGCATTATGTCCATGCATTTTGAGTGGTTTCCAGAGTTGCACCATGTCAAAGAAACTCTGGAAAGAAGTTCAGGAAAAAAAAAAAATCAGTTTTGCTCCTGCAAGCCCTTAAGAGAGTAAATGATCACAATCTACTGATTGTGATTATCTCACATAATTTAATTCAGGCTGCCATAAAACATCATCAATGGCTGGAAGGCAATTACTTGTTTGAACCTTCTTTAGCATAACATGCAAAAATTCAGATCTGTTGTAAATGAGGACTCGAGATGTAGAGACATTACAAAAAGGGCTCTGAGCTGCTTTTGTTTCCAACTAACATCAAATTCACTGGCTGAAATGACATCAGATGTTTAAAACTGCACATCCTTACCTTGTGACTCATCCTGTCTCACTCACTAATTATACACACATGAAACCCTTCTGCCAATAAACTGCCAGAATAACTACATAAAATACAGCTTTAAAACTCCTAAGTTACACTAAGCTCCAAAAAATGCTATGAAATCTGCAAAGTCTTTGAATTCTGATATGGGCTGAATTGGAAAATTAATCCCTTCTGATTTTTTCCAACTGCTAAGTGGATATGCAGCAGCTTATTTTCTCCTCTGAATTCTGGAAGAAGAAGCCCACCTTTACCTGCTGCATGCTGACCTTTCTGTATGTTCCTCCTCTGCTGACATTAGTAAGGCCATGGAGCTGGGAAGCAGAAGACTTTCTGCTTCTTTTAAGCAGCAAGAAAAATAGGTGTGGCAAAGTTGCAGCAACAAACTATTAAGTTAAGAAAGGTTTCTGAACACACTTGAATAACAAGTGCAGTAATAAACAGAGTATTTTTTTCATGGTCTTGAACTGTTTTTGAAAATGACTGTGGGAGGAGTTCTTGAGCACTGCCTCCTGAACCACAGGACAGCACAGGTGTTCAGGGGGTTAAAGCAGCTGCAGGAAGTTTCTGCACTCAGTCCTTCCTCTGGATCACAGGTAGCCTTTGGCCAGGGCAGTTACAAGACAGGCAAATCCTTCCAAGCTCTAGGGAGGCACCAGCCATGGCTTTTTCCTTCCAGATGTCCATTCAGCGTCCCAGCACCTCCTGCTTCCTTCAGCCCCTCAGCCACTGACATACCTCACTCAGCCTGCTTCAACTTTCATCATTCATCGCCTTCCAATGTGTTAATCCAGCTCCCTAAGGTTATCCTGCAATAGCTTTGATTTGTAGTCACTTCCCTATTCTGTAACTAATCTGTTACTATTTTATTAAGTACTTTGAACTGTGAACTGTTTATGATTTTATAGGCAGAATGTCACATCTTGGAGTCACTTGGCACCTGGGGAGAGGGTAAGTGTCCATTCTCCAACTGTGATAAGACTGAAAATTAATTGCAAATTCAAAAGGGAGAATGCTGCTTCTATACCAATGTTTTCTAATCTTGGTTTTGCATTTCTGTAGACTGTACTCCTAATAAAATAAAGGGATGAATTTTAAACAGTTTACATAAACTAATGTTGTGAGAAGCAACTCACAGGTGTAGCACGTTCCCTGTTTCATGTGAGCTCATTTTCCCACTACATTACTATAGCACCTTAAAAGAAAACTTTACCATAAAAACCCAAAACCTCTTCTCAACAGTAAATTAATCTCAAACAATGTCAGTATTCTTCAGCCAAAAGAACACTGGTTTTATTCTCCAGGGTAAGAAAAGTTTAAGATAACAAAAAAAAAAGCCGACTGAACAAAAAAACATGACTGTTTGGCTTGAATAAAAATGGCACTGTGTCATCACAAGGCTTCTGCTTATAGATATTCACTCTATTAATCTTTATTTATTCCCCTGACATGTGCCAGGACCTTAATGCAGCTCTGCTGCCTGAGTTTCCTGTAAACTTACCAGGATGTTGTGGTAAACAGCACAGAAGCAAAAGACAAGAGCCACAGGCTGAGCAAGAAACCAAAACAGATTTTTTTCATGTTTAGGGAAAATACTGCTGTAGAGATAGCAAGAAGTTACAAGGAAAGAATTTGCACTATTTTAGCATTGACAAAGTCACCTAACTTGAAATATAAAATCCTTCAGAAGATTGGACACTTCTATCAAAATCCAAATGGGGGAAAAAAATAGAATAGTTCTGTTAAGGCAAACTTCTGAAATCTAACACAGGCTTCCAGAATTATTTAAACAACTTCAGCCCAACAAAAGATTTCTGAATTTCAGATAAGATTAACCTTAATTATACAACTTAGACACACAACATATTAAAAAATAATGCAAAAATAATTCTGCTAAAACAAAGTTAATTTGCAAAATCAAACAAAGAGATGTTTGGTGTGCACACCTTTGAGTCAGATTCTGCAATGATTTTCACTGCAGTCCTACTGTGCAATGTTTTCAACTCTCAGGAAGTTTCTCATCTGCTAAAATCTTTTTCCATTTGCAAGACCCTAAAGACTGCAATCACCTAATGTCACTGGATTACAGCTTATAAAGTGATTGTACCAAAATGGTTATGAAAAATACAAAGTTGCCACAAATGTTAATACAAGTTAAAAAGTACTTATCACATCACTGGCACCCTGCACAAATACACAGCAAGGAGAGAATCCATGGTTCAAATAAAAGACAGTCTCAAATCCATTATGATAATGCTTAAATAATGTCTGCAAGATAAGTGGACAGACATTCTCGGCAGAAAAATGTATCCCAGCTTGGAGGAATTTTAAATATATTTGGGGAGAAGACTTCTGACATGTCATGCTCAAGACCTGATAAACGACAAATTGTACAGATTTACCACAATCTTAACCAAAGACTATTCCAGGAGAGCACTTATTGCTAAATATCTAGAAGACCATAATTGTATTAAGGCATTTTATTATACAGAGAACTATGGCTTTTATCACACATGTGGAAAAAAGCCATGATAAACAAGAGAGGAAGTAAACCAAATTACAATTCTTGACACATATCTATCTGCATACATGGAAAAAATCAGACAGATAAATTTTTGCAGACCATTACAGACTATTCCTCACATCAAGAATAATCAAAACATGGACATCTTTTAGGTATTTCATTCTTGCAGTGTTTTATTGCTTCTTATGATGAACTAGTCAAGCAAAGAGCTTGGTCAGTACTACACTTGCCCTGTACTAATGTACCTTCTCTAAATAACCCTGTATCACATCAGGGTTCTCTCTGAGTCCAGTTCATAGACAATATACTCCAAACTATTCCAATGAAATTTTACTTAAATTTTTCAGAACAAGCAGGAGTCACTTCTGTCAGCACTAGTATAGAAGCTAAGCTTTTAAACACTAACAAATACTCTGTAACAGTATATTCTTCAGAAAGCTCATAATATATCAAACTTTTTTTACCACCAACCCATTAGCTACGTCACAAAGATACTTCCTGAATCTCCTAACCATTTTACTGGAGCACATCCCATTCAAATTTCTCTGGACCACCGCAAGGATCACATAAAGCCGAGCATGCTGCATATAGTAATGACGCAAGGAGGGGCGTGTGCATTCAAAGCACACGAAGTACTCGTTATTCCAGAGGCACAGTGTCCCCACAGCCACCGAAGGACGGGACGAGCTCCGGGAGGGGCAGGACCCTCGGGCCCCAGCACAGGTGCGGAGCAGTCACTGACTCACGGTGACCGAGGCGAACAGGCTCTGCCCGGGACTCGCGGCACTGCAGAGCCAATATTTGCTTTCTACACGGCACCGGGCAGGAGAGCAAACACAGGGCAGCGAACGTTACCACTGCAATTTAAAAAATGGGTAAAATAATAATTTATTTAGTAATGTTTCCTGTCCTATCCTGCTGAAGGCTAACGCTGACAGGAAATGAGCCCCATCTCTTTTTCTTTTAAAGAAAGCAAAAAACCCGCTCCTGAAGCATTTCCTGGTAGTTATCCTGCCTAGGTCCAGATCCGGGACACGGATGCCGGTCACACCGGCAGCTGTGGGGGCCGAGGGGGACACGCCCGGGGGCTCCGCTGCTGCCCCAAAGCTCCGGCAGGCAAAGCCGCCTCA
>VZRH01003883.1:826368-840923 GCA_013397555.1 Urocynchramus pylzowi
GGTTGTGGCAGGCTGGACCCCGGCAGGGTTGTGCATGGCTCCAGCCTCCGCGAACTCTCGGTTGTCACCCCGCTGTCCCCTACGGGGGCACCCAAAGCCTTTCCTCCGTACGGGTCCCGCGCCGGAACGCTGCACAACCGCGGCGAACAGCACGCACGTGCCCGTGGGCTCCCGTCCGACAAGCAGCCCCAGGAGACCCAAACCCAAAGCTTTTTCTGAGCTTTGTTTCTGTTCTTCCAAGCTGGAGTTACTTTTCGGTACATATTCCTCGTCCTATTAGTGCCACTGCTGTTATTTAATAGCACTGTTTACAGGTGGCGTTGTTTGCGCAGGGATGTGTTGGGATGAGGGCCGGAAAAGGCAACTCCTGACGCAGCGTGTCCGCCAAGCGCTGGGCAGCGCGCTCTGCACTCTTATTAAAATTTACTTAAATCTACAGGTCATCCATGCCTATTTTTAGTTGTTCATGGAAGAATTCATGATAGTTTCAAAGGCACTAATCCAGGTCACAGAGCGAGCTACCACCTCCTGCCTGGAGATGGTTCCCTCAGTCAAGCCTAAGCCCATTGCCAGGAGCAAGGGGAAACTCCCGGCGCTACCGGATGCGCTCCTTTTATTCCGTGGCCAAGGTCTAGCAGGACACCTCACTACGTGGTGTCACTACTCAATGTCACCTCACTACGTGGACTTCAGATCCGCTTTGTGGCACTGCTTGTGTGTGTACAAAGCTGCGTACACCAGTCTCTTCAATAACCGCACATCACTTGTGCCTTTCTCCTCAAGTTGTCTCAGCAGCAGAGGGCAAAGCAGAGGAACCCCATGGGCTGCTGCTGCTCAGCAGGTGTGCATCGGCCCTGCTCAGACTGCAAAACAAGGGCAAAACTGAAAAGAAAAAGGCATAACCTACTCATGTAAGCATGCAACAAGGAAATAATTACAAAAAAAAAGATAATAAGGAAACAGTGCCTAGTGTTCATTTGTCACTCAATAGTTGCGCACTAATGCGCAGTGACCCCGTAGTGCTACTTAGACCAAAGCCCAGGCGACACGGTCACCTGCATCTTCGGGGTGAATGCACAGGCACTTGAGAAGCGAGCCCACCAGCTGACGCCCGGCTGCCCTGCCGTCACCCGCGGGTCATCCACCACCCACCGGGGCCCGGCGTGGGGAGCCGGCCCTCCCCGGCACAGGGAGCGCTCCGGGGCCGCAGGGATGGCGAGAGGGCAGCGGGGCCGGGTCGGCGGCGGGCGGGCCTGTGGGAAGGAGGAGGAGGAGGAGAAGGAGGAGGAAGAGGCGGAAGCGGCGGCGGGCGATGGCCGGGGCGCTGCTGCGCGGGGTGCGGCGCTTCCCCTGGCTCTGCAACGTGCTGCTCTACGGGGGGCTGTTCGCGGCGGGGGACGCGGCGCAGCAGCTGCTGCGGGGACAGCCGTCCGACTGGGCGCAGACGCGCCGCGTGGCGCTGGTGGCCCTGGCCTTCCACGGCAACTTCAGCTACGTGTGGCTGCGGGCGCTGGAGCGGGCGCTGCCCGGCCGCCGCCCGACCGCCGTGCTGGGCAAGGTGCTCTGCGACCAGCTCCTGGGCGCGCCCGTCGCCGTCCTCGCCTTCTACACGGGTGAGTGCCGGGGGCTCCACCGCAGAGCCCCGCGCATCCGCCGGCCACCGCCTCCACCGGCAGCGGCCCCGCACCGTGACCCGCGCCTGGCTCGGACAGCGCGCAGCGGTAGCAGGACCGGCATCCACCCCAAGGGGCCGGGGTGAGTGGGGACCTCTGCCCCCCGGCGCTGCTCCCGCACCCCAAAACGCCGCTGTCCTGGCGCTCGGAGCGGGGCCGCGGCCGGGGGGCTCTGCAGACCCCGGCAGCTCCCCCCGAGGATGCCCGCGGGGAGCGCGGGCGCTGAACCGCCTGTGGCACTTCAGAGCGGGCTGCTGGACCAAAGGAGGCCTGCCGTGAGCTCGGTCGGGCGCGTAGCTCTTAATTAGCAACAAAGAATGCAAAGCACCTTACACGAATTGCAGCATCCATGTCTGTTTGAATTGCTGTGCTCAGTTGTCAATATCAGCTCTCTCATTTTTCAAAACAGAGCTGTAAATGTCAGGAAATGCCATAGTTCAGCGAACCAGCTTCTGCTGTGAGAGTCTATAGAAATAAAGCATGCTATTAATGGCTAATCTCAAAAGCTAACAAGTAACAAGATACTTTAAAGAAGTCTAGTATCTATTTCAGAAATAAACATGAGGGAATGAGAAAATTAATAGGTGAGACTAATGTAATTAAATGCTCTCATTTAACTTAATGTGTTAGCCAGTAAGACAGGTCCTCTTTTTGTCTGGGGTTGGGAGATCTGCATTCTATCACTCCAACAGAGAAATTATTCAATTTGTGATTGAATAGAAATGAATCAAGAAAAGAAGTCAAATACCAGATACTTCCTCTCAAAATCTTAACTATGTCACAACTTAAGCTGAGAATTGCCCAAGGATCAGAAGGACCAGAAAACGGATAGTAAAAGTCCCTGAATTGAGTAGCAGTAAAATAATGTATCCATTGAGAGATACTGATAACCCCAAGGCATGGGAATACCTAGAAAGATCCCGGAGTTGAACTAAGGAGCTTCTGCTTGTGTGCTAAATGCTTTATTCTCTCTCTCATGGGTGCAAAAGGTGCTGTTATCCTCTCTGTTCCACCACTACACCACTGGTGTGTGGTACGGCAGAGAAACAGATGCCACAATACCTATACACCCAGTAAATCCCAGCTGATCGCAGGTGTCAGTGAAGTCAGTAGATGAGGAGATTTGATATACCACTATTAGGTAGTCAGAACGGTTTTTTGGTAACAATATCAGCTTTTTTTTTTTTTTCAAAGATATTATAATGTATTTTGAGAAGGGTCTGGGATGTCACTGGAAAATGTGAACATTTCATTTTTGCACTTTTTCTGATTGTTGTAAATATTTTACCACTAGGTATGAGCATCCTTCAGAGGAAAGAGGACATCTTTTCAGACTGTAAAAAGAAATTTTGGAATACATATAAGGTGAGGCAAGCAATTTGCTTATCTCACAGCTAAACAACAACAAAAAAAGGATAAAATTCCTTCCTCCAACACTGTTTTTTTACTCTTTCTTTCTTTCACTCCATTATTTGATTATGTGTAGGAAGCTATAAGTACCAGCAGTCACGTGAAGTGAAGGCAGTTTGGGTTAGGCAGTGCTGCCAGATGGGTGAAATTGTGCCATTTAAAAAATGAAATGTACAGTGTGTTACATACATAACACTTGCACCCAGCTCTGTTTGAATGATACAAGCCCTACAATACAACATTGATTCAGGATTTTTTTAAAAAAACATCTTTTGTCTTAAGAACTACACATGCACCAGTGTTTAGTTAGTGATATTATTGACAACATTTGTACACCTATTAAAATAATTAATTACAGAGAAACCTTCTTTGAGAATGATTTTTAGCCTGTACTTTTCCGTGACAATCTTCTCACTTTCAGAAACAAGCCCCCTTGTTTTAAGAAGGCTTTGCTATAAACAGCTGGGTTTGATTTGCATTTCTGCATATGCAAGACAAAATTATCTGTGCTACCTCGGAGCTGAGCAAGCTGAGAATGTTAAAGGTTTCTCAGATGCAAGAAGAATGATGGATGGATTAGCAGGGAAAAAAAAGTAACAGGAGAAGATGTGATTGCAATGTGAATTTCTCTTCATATTGTAGAACTATATAGGTAGGATGGAAAAGGATTATTTTTATTCATATGGAAGATGATTCTAAAAACGGTGTCCACTATAGCCTATCAAAACATAAGGTTTATATCAGCCTTATGTTCTATGAGTAAATTATGCATTGATTTTTCTAAATATGCCTTACGTGCATGAGTAAGTAGAAGGAGCATTGCAAGTGTGAAATAAATAGTGTTCAGTGGTATTTTTCATTAATAGCTGAAACAAATGTTCACATGTTTAAACATTTGTTCACCCATCTGGTAAATGCGTTTATTGTGTCTGGTGTCAGATGTCTGTGAAGACTTAACTATGCTTAGGGTTTTGTATTTAAAGTGAGTTAGAATAATGTGTTTGAAAAACTCAGAGCATAGATGCTCATGAAGATGATTAGAAGTTTAATATGGCAACCTCTAGGTTAAGCAATTCCATTTGTAATTGAGCAGCTTTCATTAACTTTACTTAAATACGTTTCAGTCATCACTGAATGTGGAAAAAATGAATCTTGGTGGTTGAAATCCATAAAAATAACAAATTATTTGTTTTCCTTTCAGACAGGACTGATGTACTGGCCTTTTGTGCAGGTGAGTTCTCACGGTGACTCTGTGAGCCTTTTCCTGCCATAGATCCCAGTCCTGTGCAGCCACACTGTATCTGACCCCAGGAGGAGCAGTGCAGTTGTTGGGTGGGTAACAGTGCCTGGAGCACTAACTGAGCTCTCTCTCCTTCCCACACAGCTGTCAAACTTCATTTTGATCCCAGTTCACCTGAGAACAGCTTACACTGGGCTCTGTGGCTTTGTCTGGGCTTCCTTCATTTGCTTTTCCCAACAGAGTGGAGATGGCACAGCAAAGTCAGCATTTATGTGGCTCCAAGGAGAGAAGGGCAATGCAGACGAAGAATCATCAGACAAATAAGAACTTTAGTTCTGAACATATTCTAAATTGCTAAACTGGGTTTGTGAAAGTCAGTAAATCACACTGCAGCCTCATTGTTGTGTTTAAAATAAGCAGTTATCTCAACACTTGGTGGTTAGTATAAGCAGTGGAACAGTTTGTCTTTGTGCCTGTTTATTTTTCATAAAAGAGGCCAGTTGTATATTGACATTTAATTATTTTCATGCTGTCAGCCCATCTCATCTGGAAACAACTGACTTACAGGGCAATGTAAGCATTTGTACATCATGTCAGACTGCCTCACTGGGAAGAAATATTAACTGTAATTTCATTTTCAGGCAACTTGTAATTGCTAGAAGAAGGAGAATAGAACATTAAATCATCAGTTGTCGGACTTGACAATTGTTATCAATGCAAGATTAATTTGCAGAACAAAATTTAATGGATTCCATATCTAAAAAGTGGCATTGAATTTGTTTCATTGAGAGGAAACAAAAGTGCTGTGTTTGTAAAGCCTACATTTCTATGGGACCAACTTGTTTTATTCTACATGAAAATTTATATAGAAAATTGATTATTTTATAGAATATACAAATCTGGATTATATGTATACATGTTTTATCTTAGCTGGGAGAATAAAGATTACTTTGGTGAGAGCCCTTTGGGATGGGTGCTGCCCACTGACCCTTGGGGTCAGTCAAGCAGCTCCTTTGGAACCCGCCAAAGCTCTGCAGGGAGCTTTGGTTCTGTGTGCAGCCACTGCTTCCTTTGCTCCTCAAGGGCCATGGGAATCTTGACTCCTCTACTCTTTTCAGCTGTTTCATCATGCTGAAGATATAATTAAAATTTTGAGGAGAAAGAACATGGGAAGGAAGGTAGCTTGAATGGCTGATATATATATAGCTGTATATATACAGCTATATATATATCAGGAACTTCCATTTTTTCTTCAAATGGCTTTTAAACATTCCTATTTATAGAAGACACTGGGTAATTATACATAGGAGACTAGGAGAAGGTGAAAATTAATAATAGATTTGCTTTGTCAGCTTGAGGATCAGGTCTGGATACAGGTATTTTTAAAATGTGCATATGTATCTCAAAACAGGAACTGTGCAAATTTGTATGATTGCAGTCAGTTGAAATCAGACTAATAAAGGAGACCTTGCTTTATTAGAATGGGATTTTATCCCTTGAAGTTACTAAATTGTAAGCTTGAAAGAGTATCTGATTTAATGGGTCTGATTCTAAAGAGAAGACTCATCCCTCTGTTACAACAATAATAGACCCCTTTGAGGAATGTCTGAATTTCTCAGCCTTGTCTAAATAGTGTACCAAAGCCTGCTTAGGCTATAAATATCCATTCTTTTGGCCAGCAGCTGTACTACTTAATATATTGCTAACAATTATTTGTCACTGTAGGAGCCCAGTGCTGCTTAGCTGAGAAAGGAAAAGGGATCATGCAAGCAAGCACTGTCCAATCTATTTCAGGTAAAATCAACTTGTTTAGCATAACCCAGTGCTCAAGAGTGATGCAAAGTGCCCACATGGCTTTGACCAGAGGACTGCAGCAGTGGGAGGAGGGTGGAAGGCAGGGAGCTGCTTCCACAGCCTGTTCTGCTGGCAGGCAGGGGGTGGAGGTGTCTTCCCTCTCAGGGTGGACAAGTCACTGCAATTCCATCTTCAGCGCACAGGCAGATGTGGAAGAGCCCACCTGCCTACAGCCTCAAGGTGGAATTAGTTTTAATTGACTTTTGATACCTTTGGCATGGACACCTCCAGCTTGGCTAATTGGTTTAACTCTGTATGTTAAAATGTGCACTGAAGGGCCCATTTCTGTCCCTCTGTGACATGGAGGCTCAGATTAGTGGCTGCTGTGTCGATAGCTTCCTTGTAGATACTTTTATTTGGTGAGTTGAATTCCCCTGATGGATGGATGTTGCTGCATGAATCACAAAATGTGAATTTAGCAGTCCTGATGCTGGACATCCCAGGAGGAGTAGAAATGCACAGAGAAATTAACTGAATTTTGTCTATTTAAAAAATGAGTGAACAGATGCTTCAGACAGCTATAGCTGTTCAACTCTTCTTGTCTGTATAAAGTCCTCAGGATAAAGAAACAATTTCAATAGTGGGTTTTTTTTTTTTTTCTGTTGATATTTTTAGGATCAGACTGGTATTCCAAAGTCTGTTCTATTTAGTAAGAGCTAAAAATTTCAGGTAAGGTGTGCTAATTAAGTATTTAACTTTTTTTACAGATGCTATTTATTTTTATTTCTGGTTGTGCCTTAAGTGTTTAATGATTAATAGCATTCACTTGGATAAGGGAACTAGAAAATAATGTCATTACAAGGAGAGTGAAATGCTGCTGGTTTGCTTTAAGCAGTATGTGATATTTTGCTGTAACTCAGAGCAAAAAATCTTTCTTCATGGGTATGGTAGGTGAAACTGAATTTCCAGATGAATCAAGAATTTATAACTCATTATCTGTATAATGCTGATGCCCTTTTTCATCAGGACTAACTAATAAATGAAAGATCCATCTTTTAGTTTAAATGGCTTAGAAGCTTATACAAGCTGTGCTTTATTACTCTTACTTTTGTGCTACCAGATTTTTGCTTGGGAATTTGAGCTAAATCCTGATTTGTCTTCAAGTTTCTCTGGCTGGGGAACTCAGGATTTCTTTCCATCTTTTATTACTTGAAGTACAGTTCTTTCATGTAATGGAAGCCTGTGGCTCTTATATTTCAGTAGACTTTAGATCCCGCATAATCCTTTCACTTTCTCCATTTCTCTTGTTAAGGCATTGACAGCTAAGTAACACAAATCCCTTTTCACGTAAATAAAATTGTGCTTTTTCCCTTTTAATTATGAGAACTGTTTGGTCTGACAAACATTCCAGATCCACAAAATGCAAAGTAATGAAGCTGTGTTGGACAGTTTCTCAGTGTGCATAAATTAATGAACCTTCTAAAGATTTTCTTCCTCTGACAGTTTAGTCTGAGGACTTAATCCCTGAGTTGTTAGAGCCTTCATTATTCCTTGATACCTTTTTGGCTTAGAAAATCAATTTCACAGGGTAACAGAATGGTTGAGGTTGGAAAGGACATTTGTATGTTCATCCCAGGTCATCTAGTCCAACCCTATTTGACACATTTGTAAACTTCTGTTTGCTTCTTCTAACAACTCAGTAATTTCCCCGGGGGAATAAAAAAAGAAATAAGAAAAAGATGGGTGAGATTTATCCTAATGTCTCTCTGCTACCCTTTCAAAAACAGTCATAAGGGCTTTATGACTATTTCCAGGAATTGCACTGATCTTCCTGCCAGCTGAACATGCAGATTTCCACAATCCAGCAGGATTAACAGAATTTTACATCATGTAGGTGCTCAGGAAGGAGCAACACACTGCCAGTATCTATTAGGCCTGCAGTCAGGTGATATTTTTATGTCATGGATCCTCTCTAAGAGCAAATGGGATGAGCAGACATTTATATCAGTTCCAGCTCCATGTTATTCTGGATGGCTGTGGCGATGTGGAGTCTGAATCTGATAAAATGAGAATTTCAAAATTTATTTTTCTACTGCAAATCTTTTATGTAAATGAACCTTCTGTGCTTACTAGTATGCTAAATACATCCTTCTTGGAAAATTCACCAGAAGGCCCCTGTCTTTTTCACACCAGAAGCACCCACCCAGTAACACAGAATAAAATAACCAGTTCCTGCTGCAGCGAAGGTGAAACAGCCTCTAGTCTGTTACCATATCTGATATGTTGAGTTCTCTTTATAGAACAACCTTTGAAATCTATGCAGCTTCAGCCTTCCAATTCTTGCTGTAAGTGCCAGTGCTTCCTGCTTGTGCTGCTGCCTCTACTGCTAGTGCCAATCCAGTGAGATGTGCAAGAAATACTTGAATTTTACTAAAATAATGAATTTCAAGTTGACTGAAATTGTCTATGTTTTTGCAAAGGCTTAATAAACATTAAATGCTGTTCTTTGTCTCTGTCTATCTTTAACTCATATGAGTATAAGCCAGATCATATGTAAAGTTCTTATGGGATCTCCATGGACCACATGCAGCAAAAAGGTCAATTTGATGTCACAGACCTTAACACAGCAGCAGAGTAAAAACTAAGGAGGGATTATTCACTCCCTTTAGAGTTTAGTTACATACATTAAGTCATCTGCCATTTCTGAATAAATTCAGAACAGAACTCCCATCTTCAAAGTCTTATGCTGAAGCCAGTGGACTTTTATTAAAAAGATGCAAAATTTTGATATAAGTATTTCTTTAGATAATTAATATATTTGTAGAAGGAATGGAGGAATTCAGGTAGTAAAAATATATAAACAACTTTTCTAGAGAATAGAGTTAGAAATGGGGTCCTCACTGAAGGACTTAACTCATCAGGTTTGTGTAGGATACTCTTAGGAAGGAAATGGTTCAGAAGATTTGAGGCTGAAGGGAGTAATATATTCCACAACTGGAAGAGAGACACCACCTCCATTTCCTGCTGTAACTTTTTGTATATTTAGAATGAGGAGGAAGCTTTATGGAAAGAGTTCAAGTTGAAAAATTCTGGTTCATAGACTTTAAGGCCAACAGGGAGAAAAAGGATTGCTCAGTCTGAATGCTTGGGTAGTGCAAAGCAAAGAGTTCTTCCTGAATCAAACCAGTGATGTTGACTCCAATGCCATCTTCTAGGAACTTATCCAAACACTTCAAGTGACAGAGGATTCTGTGTCTCAAAGAAATTATTTATGTGTTCTTATGAAATTTTATTACCTACCCACATCAATCTAGCCTTAACATTCTAATAAAATGTTACTCCCTTTCTGACAAGATTTAAAGACTAGGTACAGCAGGCAAAGCCTTCTGCGTGCATGTAGGGGTAAGCAGAGTTTTTGTTTACTCCTGGGATAAAGTGTAATAGCTTTACCTCTGTTAACCCTTTGCTATATCATTCTTGAAGCTCGTTCGCAGACCCTTTTTTTGCTGTGCAACCTCTAATTTGAAATGTAGACGGTAATGCTGTATTAATCCCAGTGATTTTCACATATGCCTCAGATAATTTTTTTCTATCTCTGCCTAGTATTCCTGTTCTAAACCAGCCAAGGACTGTCTGTCCTCTCTTAATGTCCAAGTTGCACTCAGAACTCGCATGCACTTGCTAAGTCCACAATGTCTGAAGTTACTATAATCCATTTTAAACAAGAACAAAGAATGCAGATTACACATCTGTACGTGTTGCATATACTTGTCAACATCATCCATCCTAATAAATACTGCCTTGCCTTTTTTTTGAGTTTTAATTTATTGTGGTCGTGCCTAAAAATCTTGCGCCTTGTATCCAGATAGAAAAACAGTTTAGTACAAAGAATATAGTAGAATGTATCATTCCCTGCTATGCAACGCTAGTAGCAATTACACCTTTTTGTGCTGAAAGAAATCTAGGGCCTGGAAAAGTCTAATGAGGGGTGAAGAAGGGTCAAAAAAGACATTGTCAAGGACAGCTCCGCTGTAGCAGCAGGTACATGGGAGAGCTTCAGAAACTGAAGAGTGGGTGTTTTTGTTTGCTGTGTTTAGGGAAAACCAGTCCTGAAGTGGGGCTGTAAAACAACAGGGGAAAAATGACAGCAGGTGAGTGTGCACATACTTGGGGGTTATGTAAGTGATGGAACAGGGACATGCTAATGCTCCCCTCTGCCAGAAGACCTTAAAAATGGGATATTGATAAGTCACCCTTTCCATTTTACACCCTCAAGACTGACAGAATCAGGGAGACCAGGAGGGAGCATGGATATGTAGCATGGTAGGTAGTTCAGTCACCAGAGATATCGGGACAATGGGAACTGGCTGCGAATGAGAACTGTTCCCCGTTTGTGTCACTGTGCTTTATCCAGTTATAACAGAACCAAAATGCACAAGCACCCAGATGGCTGTGATCAATACAGAGTTTGGCCCATATGGACTCAAGCTATTCACACAAAGTTCTGCAGCACATGAGATCCTTTATCTGTGGAGGAAGTGTCAGCTTCGTTCTGAGCTGTGTGTCCTTTTACAGGGTGTAACTTGATGGCAGAGTAATTTAAGTTAGAACTCTTCCCTGGAATTAGTATCTTACTGTAGCTAACATGCACTTAGTGTGTGCATACATAAGAACAAACTCTCATTATTTTATTTTTTTTTTATTTGCCGGGATAGCAGCTTTCCTCTCATTGCTCAAATACTGGGAAAGAAAAGACAAATTTTGATGATTCCTTTTTCCACCTCTAGTTGTTCGTTTTTTCCTGTTCTGTGCTGGTCTGGAGAAATCTACCTCTGAGAGAGTGGTGCTCTGTAGTATTCTTGTTTTGCCATTGCTTACACCTCTCTGGGAATTAAAAACCACCTTTACTTACCTGCTAAGGGTGTTCAGCTGCTTCCATTTCATGCATCACATACTTTTACTCTCAAAATGTAACAAGACTGTTAACTGCAGCTGATTAGCCATGACATGCCAATGACACTGAAGGATTTTGTATTAGTTCTGCATCTAGTTCAGAATGGTCAGTAATGAATCAGACAGTAATGAATTATTATGTGTTCATAACTACACCTGATACATCATGGCAATTACCCATGCAGTGTTTTGCTTACTGTTTTGGGGCAGAAATTGGCAAAAAAGTCCAATGGAACACAGGTACAAATATAGAGAGAAGTTCAAATTGTAAAGAAACCCTTTCAGAAGTCAGGACAGTGACTTTATAGCTTCCAGTTCCAGTGAGGGGAGTAGTGAAATGGCCCACAGAAGTGAACTTGCCTGTTAGGATGCCTGTTAGGGGTAATGGAGCACAGACACTGCAAAGGGACATGCATCAGTAAGACACTGGTACAGTCTCTTTGGGTGCCTCACAGCTTGCAGGCAGTTTTGAGTTCTCTCTGTAAGATACCAACTTGTGTTGGTAAAATGGAAGCTTACAGAAAGTCACCTTTACATTTTGGACTATGTGAAATGAGAAAAGGCTCAGGCCCTGAGAGAGCTGTGCCTGGAGCTGTGTGCTGCTGTGCTTGCAAAATTTACACAGGATGTTTATTATTTCAAAATGCCCACATACATGCTGAAATATTACTTGTTGCCTGCTGTCTTTAGACTTGCAAGTCTAAAATAGCCCAGACCAATTTATCTCAACATCTAAATTTACTGAACTCAATCATCTGTTTTTCCTTTGTAGCTATGGACACCCATCACTAATGCAAAAGCCACCTACTTAGTGACTCACCTGCACAGCAGTCAGTCTAGTCATACCACTGGACTTGGCTCCAAATGCCAAAAACAAGACTCTTACATAGGCAACTTCACTACCCATGGTATTAGTATTGTATCTGACAAATGCTATATCAGCTCTTTCTGTGAAATTTGTACCTTAAAAAGACAGTGGACAGAATTTGTACCTTAAAAAGACAGTAGAAAGAATTCACTAAGACAAAAGTAAAATGAGAAAGAAAAGAGCTTTGTGAAGTATGTTTCTGAAGTCTCTGTTTTGATCAGAACTGCAGCTTTTGAAGTGCACAGTTTGTTTCCATTCTTTCTACTAGACATTTATGCCCTGACTCTTTGCTGCTGCTTCTCCCAAATTTGTGCTGTGTATTCTGACCTACTGTACAAAAAAAAATAGCTGAGATAAATCTAAATAATTCTTGTCAGCCATGGGGCATCTGTGATGTCTGACAGAGGCCAGAGAACAAGAGATGGGAGAGTGGATTTGCCAACTGTTCGTGCCCAGCTCTAGCTCCTGGTGGCAGGATTTAGTGAGAAATGGGATCTGAAGCCGCCAGAGAAAATGACTGCAAGAGCAAAGCGCACCTCTGTTTCTCTACCAGGCATTATGTTATGAGCAGTGAGAAGAGATCCAAAGTTTTGTATTTTCTGCATTAACAGTGCTTTCAGCAGAAGAAAATCAGCCTTCGTAAGTAAAGAAATGCATTTATAATTTATATTGCTAGGTCCACTGAAAGACATCATCAGTAGGAGAGAAATTTAGTTCCACTGGCAGATGCAGCAGCAGTGCTCCAGAGTCACACTAACAAAACTGCTGATGTTACATTAGCAAATAATTGATACGTACTTGGGCCCTGCTCTTGCAAAAATCTTTGTACAGAACCTCTGTAGAACTGGACCGTTACTGGATTTTAGGACTTCTCAAAATGGGCAGGTGAAAACTTGCTAATTACAATAAATCACCTTATATATTCTTTGTTTTATGTAAGCAAATTCTTTGCACACAAGTTTCTGGCTAGTGGGTTTTTTTCAGCCATACTAACAAAAGCAGAGCTTTAAACATTCAACTATTTCTAGGATAACTCTCCCATCTCCTAAACAATGCAGTTGGGTTGTAATTACCTAAAAAGCTTGAAAGTATGGTTTTGAAATGAAATAGTCCTCAGATCTACTAAAAATTGGCCCTTCTCCCCGATCAGCCTGTTTCCTTTAGTCCCACTCTCATCCAGATCCCAGATGGACTCTTATTCCTCCCACACTTGTGTTCTTCACTTCTACCAGTGAGTCAGTCCAGCCCACCCCAGCAGGCAGCTGCACTGTCACCTAACATCAGCTGTGCAGAGTCCTGCCATCAGCTTTTCTGCTTGACTTACAGCTCTGTTTGGGCTCTGTCTCTAAAGGCCAAAACCAGCAAGGTTGAGGCACTGCACAGCCAACAAGAACTGTTCCAGCACGTCAGGTGCTCAATTCATGGCATGTCTCTGGGGAGCACAGCTGACAGAGAAAAATCAGAGTGCCCTGAAGATGTCCTAAAACTGTCTAGTTCATCTTGTTGGCTAATTCCAATTCTCAGGAAAACAAGTAGAGAATTTTTCAGTTATAATTTTAAAAGCAATGTGGAAGTTTTCTCCTCTCCGGCATGTGATGCAGTCTTCAAACAAAATTGTTCACACAATAGCATCAATGTGTGCCAGTCCAATTAGTAAGTGTACCACTGAATCCAGAGGTGGTATTTTTGAAGTGTTGATGATTAAGGACAAGACTTTGCAGGCAAAAGTAGGTGACAAACAAGTGAGCTTTCCCAGTATTCACCCAGAATACCCCATGATTCTTTATTAGTGAGGCAAAAAGTGTTAAACCCCTGATTTGCTGTGGGGCACTGGACAACCTGCCTAACTCCTGCTTCATTGTCTTTATGTCAGAAGTTGTACCACTCACAGTAGAGTGCAATGTGATCTCACTAGGAAATGTAGGCTCCGACAGTAAAATGCTGTTCAGGGATTTCATCCATATAACTTCCCCTACAAAAAAAGAAAAGAACTTAATAATAACAGTAATAATCACCACATTTGTGCTTCCTGCAAAGTCATTTCCTTTATTCCCAGCAGGCTGCATAAGCAGCAAAGCTGCATGCTAGTGAAAAATGAGAGACACAAAATTGCATCACTTATTTGAGTGCTGTTCTCTGGCTTCTGGCAATGTGATGCTGGAATGAGCGTCATTCCAGCCAGTGCAGGACTTTTAGGAAAGCCAAAGGCTGCATGCACAGGAGCCTGAGATGTGTTAGACAGCAAAAGCCATGTGTGGCTGTGGATGTTACCATTATTCCCCAGCTGCTCAGGTCAGAAATGTGCTCGTCGCTGCACCGGCCACAAGATGGACAGTTCGACCGTGTCCCGACAGCGAGTGGATTTGCGAACTCTCGCCTGCTCGAGCGGTTCGGCCGCGCAAGGGGAGCTCAGCAGGGCAGGACAGAGCAGGGCAGGTTCACAGCAGCGAGCCGCGGACGCGGAGCTCCGAGCAGCGCTCCAGGGCGGGCAGCGCCCACCCGAGCGGAGGCAGGGCCGGGCGGGCGGGGCGTGTGTGCAGCATGTGCGAGGCGCGACATCGCTTTGTGTGGCGGCTCCCCCGCCCCAGCCCCGCACTGAGCATGTGCCGGAGCCCCT
>VZRH01003883.1:844934-893930 GCA_013397555.1 Urocynchramus pylzowi
ATGGTGTCCTCCATATTCATGTAGGTTTCCTTCAGCTTTTTCTCATATTCATATTGGTCTCCTTTCAGTGTCTCTCCTGCTGAAACCTCTCTTCCGAGGAGCCATGGATGGTATCTTCCAAGTTACGGGAACTTGGTATGGCTCTTGGCTATCAGCAGGATGATCTCAATCGTCCATCTGCACCAGGTGTCCTCGTGGTAGATAGGCGGTGATGAGCGTCCTCCTAGGCCCTCCTGGACCGAGCTGGCTTCTTGTTAAAATGTTAATGTGTATCCCTCCACCCGTTGTAACGGTTTCTGTTACACCGTATTTTAGTCTGTCCCCGAGTGTTCAAATGTTAATACTACCTCTTCTAGCTATGGCTATTCTTTTGTGAAAGGAGTAGCTACCCGATACCAAGTTAATCTGTCTTCCCAGCTGTAAATTTCTGGCAACAAAGGATTGAAACTCTGACTTCAGCTTGGGTGCAGACACTTGGAATTCCTTTCCTTGTGGTTTTACCTTCCTCAGTGCAGTGGTTTGCTATTTCTAGTATATAAAACAATATTTTATTCCAGCATGAATTATTAGTCACTCATAACAGGCACAAAAAGAATTTATATGACCCAACCACCACTGCTGTTCTTTCACAGTCATGCCCTTGTGTTACTGTAAATTCCTCATAATTGTTAATTGTATCTATTACAGGCAATAAAAGACACAAAACAAATTAGGCTTATTCAGGCCATCTATTAAATAGGTGGGAAAGAGGCTAACTGAAGGATATCCACAGTTATGCTTCTTTTTTATAGAAACAGCAAGAATGCTAGCTTTGTGAAGGTCTGAACATGGGCTTCAGAGAATATAATTAATATTCTTTCCGTGTCTCCATTTAAAAAAAAACCCCAAACCCACAACTGTGTAAAATTTTTGAAAAGTGAGTGACCAAAAAATGGAAAGTGACAATAAAATATTAATAGTGAACCCTAGACCTTTTTAGAAAATATCAGACAAAGCATTGTCATCAACAAAGACAACTGATTCAAAGGGTGCTGCCAGTTCTAGATTCTTACCTTGTTCATTCTTTTTAATGTTAACATATTTGTATTGTACTTCAAGAGGAAAAACAGCTGTGTCTGATATGTGGAACCAAGACAGAACTCCCACACTGAAAATCAGAAAGGGTTTTCTAGAAAGGGTTGAGGCTTTTTTGTATAGAATAGTTGTAAAACTCACCTGCTTTAATTGCAGTCAGATGGCTCTAAAATTCTCCTACAAAACTTAGTGTTTTTCTAAGTCAATGGTGATTTTGGCTAGCAGTGTGTACCTAAAATGTTCCATTTAATAACCTCCACCAGGTCATTGCTGCATCCCCTGAGCTCATGAAGGAAGGCTGTAACTTGGGTTTTCATTTGCTTCACAAAGAGCCCAGAGAATGACTGACATAGTGAGACTAATCCAGTTTATACTATTATACACATTGTCTCATTTTTCGAATTCCCCCTCCCACAGCTGGTTGCTCCAGGGAGCTAGTGAGACAGAGAAAGAAGGAAAAGGGAGAACTGGAAATATTTTAGTGCCTCAGAGTGCATTCCTACTAAAATATTGGTCAACAGCTGGGACTCTTAAAGCAGCTTCTTCCAGGTGATACTTTATGTGGGTGTCTCAGGGCCACAGAACAGAAATATATCACTTAATAGGCCACCCATGTTCTCATAGTTTCCCTACCATATTTCATGAGTTTTGTCCTTCCTCTGCTTTCTTTGTCTGGCTATATGTGTCCAGGGTTTCTCAACAAAAAAGTGCAGCTTATTTATTGCCTAACTTGTCCCAAGGTTCTGGACAACCAAATATATCCTGATTTAATCAAAGCCAAAGGGGCTGAGAGGAACAAGAAGAGGCTGAAGGAGCTGGGGCTGTTCAGCCTCCAGAGGAGATGGCTGAGAGGAGACCTCACCAGTGTCTGTCAGTGTGAGCAGGGAGGGCTCAGAGCAGGGACCGGGCTCTGCTCCCTGGGGCCCAGCAATGGCACAGGGAGGAACGGGCAGGAACTGATGCCCAAAAAGTTCCATCTGAACACGAGGAAGAACTTCTTCCCTGTGAGTGACCGAGCCCTGGGACAGCTCGTCCAGAGAGGCTGTGGAGTCTCTCTCTCTGCAGATATTCCAGAGCCGTCTGGACACAATCTTGTGCTGTGTGCTCTGGAACGACCCTGCCTGAGCAGGGAAGCGGGACCAGATGAGCCACTGTGCTCTCTACCAACCTGGCCCATTCTGTGTAATTCTGGATAGGGGCTATTTTGCAAAAACATGGTGGTTATTATGGATCAAGATCTTACTGCTGTACATCTACTCACATGTCTCAGCAAAGACATTTTTCTCACCTGCGACACTTGTAAATCTGAGGTTTAATGGCTTCCAAAACTCTGTGTCCAACTGTGTATGCCAAGCAGGAAATGGATGCTTAGGATGTAATGCAGTGTTTACAGACAAACCAGTGTCAACAGTAATTGCTGAAAAAGTCATAGATGAATCTAAAGTATCATCTTTAAGACTGTTGCTCATGAATTTTCTCATTTCCTTTAAACATATTTTACAGAAAAAATGCATTAGATTTGGAAAGTAGGACACTTTGAACTACACAAATTATCATTGCTGTTGGTAGCCTGTGGGATTATGGACTCAGTCTGTGTAATTTTTTTTACTGTGTTTGATAACTGATGTCTTACTTGCATGGCATGTTTTCATCAGAGAAGCCACTTGTGAGAATGTGTGTGTGTCTGCCTCAAGGGTGCGTTATAAAACAGGAATCAAAACTTACATTTGGGATTGGGCATGCACTACAAAGTACTATGTATCCCAGGTGAAGTTTCTGGAGTTTTCTTGTAGTTATTGAGCACAAGAAAGTTTGTAACTCAGCACTCTTTAATCTTTATTCCCAGAGGGCTTTTCTTCTGTAGCCAAATATGTTCCATTTTCATAGAAATCTTACTTAATAAAATAGACACAGAAACAATAAATAATGCTGATTTATTTCCATGAAACATGTTCTGCTGTCTGCCTACTTAAAAGGCACAGTATAAATGGATTCAAAACTCAGAGATGAAAAATGTATGCTTGGAGGGCAAACTGTGAGAAATCAGGAGGAGCACCCTTGGATAAATTATGTTAGTTGCCCTTCAGGATCAACAATGAAACATGAATTATCAACATTTTGTCAGCTCATAAAGGGCAAAATATCTGAGAAAATAATTTTAAGAGAGTTTGTTACTGAATGAGGATAAATGATTTCCAGTGACACAAGCTGCTCATTGAAAAAGCCTAATGACTGCAAACACTACCAAAATGCAAGAGGGAATTTGTCATTGTAAGAATATCAGCATTGTTTAAGGATGTTTTTATTGCTCTGAATCCTTCCACCACCCAAACCGTCGTTGATTAGGGTTTTTAGTAGTTTTTTTACACACACATTTGGGTTTTCTCATATACTGGTAAAATTAGAACAAAATATCTCACTATAAAGTGATTTAACAGTTTTGTTCATCTTTTGTAGAAAACAACTCAAACCAAGAAAGGAACCAACAGTCATCCCTACCACTTATGTCCTTTCAGTCCAGGAGGCCAAAGTAAGTTTTAGAATAATGGTGTTGAAGCCAAAAGAGCAGGAGAATGACCTGACCTCCCTGGGAAAGGATGGAGAAGCCTGATTGACACTTGCTTGGTTGAAAATAGAAAACACAGTCCCGAGTCCATTGACATGAATGGAAATTTCCTCACTGATTTCAGCAAAAACAAAACTGGATCAGGCTCTGTACCTTCATCTCCTACAGCCCTGTTTACCTTGATTCTCTTCAGAAAACTCTGGGGAGGGAATCTGGGGGCTGTGTCTCTTCCATGAGGACTCTCCCTGGAATCTGTGTCAGACTGCCCCAGGGGGTCGGTCTTTCTGTCCTCACTTGTCTCTGTGGCAAGCAGGGATGGGCATTTGCTCCATGGAGAACCATTTGCATTGGCAGGGTAACGGCACTTCAATCTCCCTGTCTGAGCAGTGAATCATTAGGAAATACACTGGAGCCCTTACAGCAAGTGTCTGCTCCTCAAATTATCCTTTTTCACACAAGAGAAAGTCACAGAAATTCATTTATGCATTTGTGTCCCCACCTTCCTTATTCAATCTGTAATTTCTCTCTTCATCCTCTACCATGGATTCCCATACAGCTTCCTCTGGGCACCGTGCCTGGGAGGGGATTGAAGTTCCTGCAGTTTGGCTGGTTCTGAGGCACACATTTTCCTTCAGGCTGATGTTGTCTGTGGCATAGACAGTGTGTGGGATGTGATAGTGAAGGGCAAGCCATGGTGATTTGAAAGCCAGTAAAATCAGGATCCATTTGTCTCTGCCTTGGCAAGGAGTGAAACAGCCTGTGATTATGAAATTTCTTTCTTTCTGGTATGCAAAAAGAAGATGACAGCCAGCTATTGATTTGTCTCAGATATACATAAGCTCTGCTTGAATTGCCTTCATTTATTCACCTCTGAGACCTCAATCAGCTCAAACTTGTAGCTGCCCAGTGCCAGTTGTGAGGAAGAAAGTATTAGTGTATTTAAAGAAAAGTGAATCAAAAGTCAGTATGCAAAAGCAGTTTACATGGTGAAAACAACTTGCTAGAGAATGACTCCACATCCACAGATGAAAGGCAAGCACAAAACATTTTTTTGCCAGCTGTCATAATTTGTGTGAGTTGAAGAGCCATGTGCTGTTTCACCTCAGAATTCACCGAGAAAGAACCAGATGGTTTTGGCTCTTCTGACTCTGTCTATTTGATCTGTAAGAAAGGACACAGCTTTTGCCTTTGGCTCCCTGCAGATATTGTGTGCCTTATACACTGAAGAACAAGATCCCAGTATGATTCTCTGCTGCCTGACCTCCCAATCTGCTGCCAGACTGTACACATTGTGTGCCCATGGCCTTAAGAATAGCAACATTCATTGCCTGAGAAATTACTTGTCCCATCAAATGAGAAGAAAAATTTTTTTTCCTTGGCTTCCAAGGAGCATTTTCTCAATATTTATTTACTTGCTGGAGTGGGAATCTGTTATGTGAACCTGTTTCTTTGCTGTCTGAAGCAGTTCTTTATACCAGAGTCAGTTTTGGTCTTTACTGGATTGGACTCATATGTCTATAATAATTACTCAGTGGCTTTAAGATTACCTAAAATTACCTACCAGCTGCTGGTAAGATGTTTAGATCACTGTTAGAAAACTATGTTATTAGAGAACCACATCACAGAGAGACAGAGAAAGAAATTCTCTGTTATGCAGTCAGATAATTTCATAGGAGAATGTCCTGAAGGTGTGAAATCTTGAAATGTCAGTGGCCATTTTACTGTTATTTCACTTGCACATATGCTGCTCTTTATCAACTGATGCTCATATATTTATTCCTGAAGAGGTTTTACAAGACTCTTTGAGAGTGAACGTTTTGTTGACTTTGTGTTTTGGAATTAAAAAAAAAAATAATTAATAAGGATAGAAAAAGTCTTTAAAAAAATGCCAAACTAAATAAGTTTTAAATCCCTGAACATTAGCTGTAGCTGGCAGTGTTACAGCATTTGAAACATAAATACTGAAGCTTTTCATTAGTATTACAGGATCAGAATCTGACTCTGGTGCAGAATAAAATGGAAATCCACAGGTTGTTTCCTTTGACCACTGAGCAAAATGACAGAAGTAAATGAACAAGTAATGTGTGTTCCTTAATACTGCTTTTTAAATCTCCATGACATAAAATGAAGTGATGTAGCATGAATTGCTTTCCTTGGAGTGTGGCTTCAACTCAGTCTTGCTGCAGATGGGAATGTGCAGTGATTTCAGTGGAGCTCCACACGAGGGAAGGTACCTGCCACAGCAAGGAAGTGTTCCAGTTTCTATTTCCAGCCTCCTGGTAGTGCTCAGCCTCATGTAGGGCTGGGGACAGGAACCCCTTCCAGAGCCTTCCTGACTCCTGGCAGCTTTCCTGAGCCAGACTAAAATAACTCCTCACAGATACAGCTCTAACCCAGTGCCACTGAATAAAACTGACAATGAGGGCTTCTGGGTTGACCTTCAAAGGCAATTTTCCCTCATTTTTTGTGTCCTGCTTCGGATCCATTTTTTCATAGAAGGAGCTGTCAGATCATATCCACAGTGCAAACTTCCCCACCAGGCTACACACCAGCTGTGTGTTCTCCTCATTCTTTGAAGGACAAACTGCTGTTTAAAGTGCACAAGGTTGTATTTTCAATTCATAGCATCATGGGAAAAGGTGAAAGGAGCATGGAAATCCAATAGCAACTGCATTGTCAGCGTCATGGTTTACTTAAATGTCAAACAAATTTTCATCTCACACAGGTTTATTTTGAAAAATAAAATATTCTTTTGAGCACTTGGTCTGTTCCTCTGTCCTGCACATGCCCCACCCTGTATGAAGGTATTAATGAGCAGACACCAAGAGCTGGGTACTCTGGGACTTGCAACTCCTGACTCTTTTGCATTCTCTTTAAATAATTGGAGAGCTACTAGGAAAGCTATTGCCTGTTCTCACAAATCAGCCCTCTAGAAAGAGGTAACTGATGCAGTTTGATTTCTGGCTGTTATTTTCTCTGCCTCTGAGGCACTGGAGGTCACTGGAGTGAGGACAAATGACTGGTGCTTGCGGTGTGAGAAACACTGAGGTATCTGCAGGCAGCCAGTAACCAGTGTAGTCCTTTATTTCTTTGTTGATAAAGTGAAAAAAGTATTAAGAAGGGATGTAATAGTGGTACTAGGACAATCATTTGGGGAGGAAGGGAATATTAAGGCATATTTCAAGGTTTACATGTTATGAAACTATTTCCATATACTCCCTGATCAGGATGGGTACCAGCCCTTTACTGGCTCCAGCACCATTTTCCACTATGTTCAGTCTTGTCTTTGACATAGGCACAGTGTGCTAGAATGAATGACTGAGCTTAATTCATCCCTCCCCTTGATTCCCCATGTCTTCACTGCAGCTTTCTGCCTCAGCTCCTATGTTCATTCAAAGAAAAAAGTACAGCTGTGGCTCAAACCACAGCTCTCCTGCTCCAGGGTTTGTGCATGCAGAGCTGCAGGATCTGAGGCTGGACACACCACACCTAATGCATAAAAAGCATTCTCAGCTTGTGTAGTCCAAGTCGTGTCTGTTCAGCAGAGATATACTCCAAGGGAGCTGAAATTTCAGGATAATTCCCTATCAGAAATAAAAGAGCATGTACAAGAGCTCTTCCAACATCACTCTTAGCCAGGCAAAGCATTTTTTCAAGCATCTTTCTAGTTTTATTTAGTCGCAGTCATTTCATAGTAGCTGATATGAGCTTTTTCCTCAGGGTTTTTTTTTTTTTATGGAGTTTACATTTTATGTAGAATAGTCTGGACATAATATATCTTTTTAAAAGTATTCTTGTAGTGGGGAAAATAATAGCACTTGGTTTTATTGTTTTGAAATTATGTGGTTAGCCACAACAGAGTAAATCTTATGTAACTGTTTTCATGCTGGGAAGGTGTTACATCATTGTGTTGCAAGCAAGAAAAAACTGTCTCCTCTGAGTCCTCCACATATATAGGTTTTACAGCAAAGAAAATATTGTCCTTTGTTAGAAATGAGAAGCTTGACTCAGCCAATATATCAAGCAGTAATTCAATTTATTAATTAATATGGTAAACTATGAACAAAAACAGCGCTGGGTACAGTGGTGGGGGTTTCCCCTCCAACTGCACACTGATTGTTGGGCTTGCTGGTATTTATTGGTCATATTCATGCATATTCATAAGCTTTCTCAGCAGTTTCTATTCCCAATCTTTACGTCACAATTCTATACTTCAGGATCATAAATCTATGATGATGATTGCTTGGTTCCTTTCCAATTTCTATAGTCTATTGTGATCTATTCCAGTCTTCAATATCCCAGGATGTGTATCCCAGATGGTGAGATCCAGCTTCCAGATATGGGGTCCAGCTTAGGACCACTAATCTGTGGTATCGATGTCCAGCTTCTCTTTTCGAAGTCATTAATCAGCGACATTGATAGCCATCTTCTTTTTTCAGGATGTTTTCCCTGTTTCATTAGGAGCTTGGGATAGATTCACTTCCCTCTTCTGTTCAAATCCTCTATACATTCTAAAGCCACAGTTTAAAAATCCTTAATACAAAGTAACATTCTAAATCTATAATTGAAAGGTTCTTATTACAAAACAACTTAAGAGTTATAAAAGTTAATTGCAAGCAAAAGATTGGTTCAAGGGTTTTCTTCAATGTTTTACTTTCCTTGGTTGTTTATTAGAACTCATCTTTATAACTGTCCCATGCCTGTGTTCCACACATTTCACAATTACAATTACATAGGTTATTTTTATTTACCTGACACGAAACATAACTTTGTATTTCACACCTTGTAGCATGTTTGCATTCACTCTGCACGAGGGAGAAGAGACACTTCTTAGAAGTCAATAATCTATGTATTTATAAGGAGGTCATCCACTGCCCTTTGCAGTGGAGTAAAATATACAAAGAGCAGGAAACAGGATTCCATCTCATGGAATATCCTTTTAATAATTTTCCCAGGTTTCCTCTTTCTGGAGTGGTAAAAAACCAAAATATCCAAGCTGGAAGCCATTTTCTGTCTGCTAGAACAAATGATTAGGATTCTTATCAGTTTCCAGGTCCTGTGGAATGTCCTCCCCTAATAACAGTGGGGAGTTTTTTGTGTGCTGTCCAAGAAGAATGGATAGCAATGACATTTTTGTGGGCTAACCAGGGCATTATCAGATGGTGGTTAGGATAAATGGGTGTTTGGTGGTGAGTCAAGTAAAGAAACAGGCAGCACGGGAGCTGGCTGTTTTGAGATGTATATCTTTCTAAATGAAACAATATTGCAAACGAACTGAAAAATGTGCAAACAGATGCAAATAAAATAGCATGATCTGTTTGTAGCAGTACTCGAGCATTGTTTTATACACCAGTCTGCACCAACACAAATTAGGTCAAAGATAATCCATTCAGATAAAGGTTTGTGAAAATGAGATTCATCACAAAAGGCTTACTTAATCCAGAAGGTCATTAACTTTGCATAATGAGTTCTGAGGAAATAATTAAATGGAACTTATATTTTCCTTTTGACAAATAATTTCCCATTAAATGTAAGAATTAGTACACAGACCTTAAAACTGCAAACAAAAAGTAAATTCATTATTTAATCCTATGGAATTTACTGTATGAACAGTGGTCTGAAACAGGTTATGAGTGTGTTTTGTCTGTTCATTCTGTCTGATAACAGAATGAATAGAGCCAATATTATTTTCTTTGCTGGTTGCAAGTTTTCATATAGCAACAGGGGAGATAAACACCTAATGAAATAGGAAAATCTCATTGTAAAGCCAGAGAATCAAACAGGAAAGGTTACCTGAGGGGGAAAGAAGAAGGAAAAAGGAAGCAATTTAGCTTAATTCATTTTAAAAACCAACAGATTTCATGCTGGTGGCATCCCAATATTTCACTGAAAGACAAATTTGTTTCTGGCTCTTCTTAGGCTTATATTTAATTCATAAATAGGGGGTTTCAACTATTCAACATAAATAGGGGATTTCAAGAAACACAGGATTCTGATCTGTCGGGTTTGTGGTGGCTAATTCTTGGTGAAGTGTATGTTCAGCATATGTCAAAAATCTTGATCTCACGCTTTGTAATGTGGAGGTACACTGAGATGAAATTTGTGGCTCAGATGAAAAAAAAATCCTTTCTCTAACACTTGCCTCTTTAGAAAGGTGACTTCTCATAGAGGAGACCTCAAACTTTGCACCAAGTATTTGTGTTTGTATTGATTTTTTTCAAAACAGAGTGAGTTCATATATGAAGTATGAGGTCACATATTGCCTTGGTACTGAGGATTTCTCTGGGCAGCATTTTAAATAGAACACATTCCAGACTGGGTATGTAGTTAAGAAAATCTTCTCTAAGTCTGTGATATCTGATATATGAAACAGTATCTGGAGAAATCAGCTGATATGTCTTACATGCAGAGATTTATTTATTTGTTTATCTGTGTGTAGGGGCAGAGAGAAGAGTGAGGAACCAGAAGAAGAGAACATTAGGGGAAGTTTCTGGTTTTAGTCCTGCTGGGATCATGAGGGCACTCTTCCATCTGGTTAGGTCAGTAGGAGAATTCCTGGTGAAATACACAGTAGTACATCTCCTAGAAAGAGGTGGGAAAATGCCACTCTGTTATTTCAGTTACAGCAAGACAAATTAGGTTGCTTAGTTCCAGACTGACATGTAAAGTGATCTGGGGGAAATTGCTTTCACACCTCACCTGAAATCATCAGCCAAATGTGTAAGAAGTCCTATTGTCAGAGCATCTGGCAACAAGGAATATGGTACTGGTACCCAACCTAGAGTTTATTTAAAATTGGAAATAACAGTAGGAAGTCTGGAAACTGTTCTTGCACAATTCAATTATAGTACTTTGTGAAGTCTGTCATAATTCTCTGCAGACCTAATTATGGGGACAGCTTTTCTTTAAATCCCACTCAAACCCACTTAATCTTTCTTTATGCCCAACAAAAATGGTTGGATGAGATACCCCAGGCTATTTTGCAAATGGACTGAAGTTGTCTTGGAGAAAGTTTGTGGCTCAGTTCAGGCACTGAAAGCTGGGCTCTGAAATGGTGGCACCAATCAAGGGTGATAATGCCCTTCCAGTGTGCTGGAATTGTTTTGAAAAATTTCTGTATGTGACCAAATCCTTTTTGCACTCTGTCAGGATTTCTGAGGCACCAGTACAGACACACTGTGCCGCTCAACATGTGTGTCTAATGTGTGAAAGGACTATACTGAGGTGATCCTGAGCTGGCTACTGAGCAGTCATTGCATCTGAAGGCATGAGCTGTTGAGACCTTATCACAGCCACCATAAGGAAATAAAAGTTAAATCTGCCAAATTTAGAATCTGGATATTTGAAAACTGCCTCAACTCAGAGATGCAGCTGATATTAATACAGAGGATTTGGTTTCAGCTGAGTGGAGAATTATATGTGGATGTATGAATAATGTGTCTGGGGATTGTTAATTCGATAGGACTTGAGTTTAAAAAGGTTTTTATAAAGAGATATTAATTCCAACTCCCTTTGCTGTTTTCATGGTTATGTTTTTCTCATTTTTATGCCGTTTGCCGTCTAACCAGCTGAAGAGATGTTGCAACCTTGTTATCACTGAGTGAGCCAAATTGGCCAGGGCATGCGAATTGCCCAGACAGTCTTGGAATTGACTTCAAAGTAGCAAGGTTGAGCTCTGTAATTGGAGTGTCAAAGCCCTAAGGGTTTTCAAGATCCAACCTGTAAGTGCCATTAGGTAATTATGTTAGTGGACATCCTTCTGCGTATCCTGAATTTATTTACATCCTGCAAGTTTCTATCACACTAATAAAATTTGTATTTATGACAATATCATGGCATAATCAAATCAGGCCTGGGAGTTTTATTCATTGTTTATACAAAGATTTTAACAAGAAGATGCTTTTCTCTTATCTTTTTAAAGAAACTTCAGTTCAGTATTAAGTTCTGACTTCTTGGTCATTTATTGCTGTGAGTATTGAAATCCTGTTTCCTGATCTGTAAATATGATTTTGTATTAGCTCTTAAACTACTGAAAGAGAGGGTACTACTGAGAAAAAGTCCTCCCAGAGTATCCAGAGTATTGTGAATCACAAATCAAAGACATATAAAAATAGAGAAAGTGAGCAGAACTCCCAGGAGTAGAAAACACTGCCATGAAAATCGTATTGATATTGCTACAAACCAGCACCAAATCAAACACAGATTTACAGCTAGAACTGACTCTAGTTACAGATAATTAAGGAGCAAATTGTCCCACTGTACTGAGTCAGTTCCTTTCACATACAAGCACCCTTAGATCCAGAAGGAGGAACATAAAAGCAGAGATGGCGCACTCTGGTGAGGGGATGGTTTAATTTGACAGGATGGATCCTTATGTCTTCCTGCATAGAGAGTCTGCAATCTTTTTAGGGCCAGTGTCTGACTGCAGAGAGTGTCTGACTGGACCTCAAACAGCTAAATTCCACCTTAATGAGTAAAGCCCCAGATCATAGTCAAATTAATCTTCTCTGCTTCCTGAGTCTGCCCTGCTATGCCTACAGATACACAATACCTGAGCTTGTTCACAGGACCTGTCCCCATCACCACAAGCAGGTGAGCACCACAAGGCTGACAGCATCAGAAGTCAGGAGAGTGCTGAAATCTGAAAGTTGAAGTGCAAGATAGAACAAATGGAATTTATAATCCAAATATAGGATAGCAGTATAGATTTTGAGGTTCATTAAGTCTGAATATCACATTGAGACGTATGCATGACATTAAATTTCTACAAGAACTCCAGCCTAGTGATGATTCACAGGATCCCATTGTCAGGGCAGGATAAACAACTATTTCCAGATGAGCTGTTTTTTCAGGATATCATTATAACCAAGATGAAGCTTTCTATACACAGAGCAGTTCCTTAAGACTAGAGACATCTTTTTCCTTGGGGAAGTGTAAGATTAAAGGGTTGCATAATTACCCACTTAGTAAACTGAAACTGTCATAAACTGATAAAAAACAAAGCCAAGAAAAATTACTGCTTATAAATTTTACAGGATAACAAACAAGACTTTAATTGATGCTTTTTTTAAGAGGCAAGATCTTTTTAGATCTTATCATTATGGACTTGTGCTGATATATGTATTTAAATACGGAGCAAGGGCAGAAAATTGTCCCTAAATTAGAGAGTTGTAGTTATCATTTAACTCTAAAACTTCTAGTTAGCGAAGTACTGAAGACCATCCTTAATTAGCAATCACTTTTACCACTGACTGTCTATTTCTGCTTGGGGATATGTAGTTCAGTGAGAAAACTCAAAGCAGGATCTCTTTCAGGTTCAGTTTTTAAACCAGCTGTATTCAGTGCAATGCAACTTGTTCTACAGAAGTACAGCCTAAAAGCTGAAAGGCAGCTGAGAATCTTATTTGGGCAATGGGCAACTGCAGGTGCTTCCATCAGATGTGACATTGTGTGCAGTTCTTTGAGTGTAACACCACAGGAACAAAAAAGACTTCCAGAGTTAGAGGAAGGAGTTAACATTCAAACACTGTGAATCTGGCATTTGTATTTCAAGAGAAATCTCAGTGAGGCCAAGTATACAAAAGGCTGAAATGGGAAAGAATAGACTGCTGCCAACAGGCTTTCTTGCAAAGGTAAATAATAAAAAGTGAAAGGTCAAAGCTTGGAGATAAGAACAAGAACATACAGGATAAGCAACTAAAAGAATCTGTTTATAACCAAAGGCTCTTAGATGTGGAACAGACAGGGCAGTGATTCTGGAAGTGCAGTGGGCAATTTCACACAGTGCTTTTTATATTCTCTGCTCACCTAATTTTAAAATTAGGTGTCATATGGTAGAGTGTGAGTGAAATACTTCTGAAGTAGAAACTTGTGTTTGAAGATGTCTAGGCTGTAAATCTGTGATAATTAAATAATAAAAAAGTATTTATGACCTGGACAAAATAAATCCCAATGTTATAATTGTGCTATTACACCCACACCACAGCTGACTGATGGACAGAGCCATCACCAGTCACAGCAGATGATTTAATAGTTCTTGGGGAGGAAATGATATGGCAAACAGAATGATCTGTGGTGGGTTTTGAATGAGCAGAGGTGGATGAATAGAGAAAAAAATTAATCATATGTGTCTCTCTACAGACCTGAAATTCTGATCTCTTGCCTGAGGAGCTGCAGAATGCACCAGATGCAAGGGACTTCTTGAGTCCAGCAGTTTGTCCCAGAACATAAGTGATCTTTACACAGCACAGCCAGGGCTGAGGTGGCCAGTGCTTTGTGCTTCAGGTTTGCTGGAAGCAAAGATGCACCACAATTCCCCACAAATCAGACAAATCCCCTCTTCTTTTTCCCCTTCTCCAAATGACAGTTGTGAAGCAGGGATATCGGATGACCATGACACTCCCAGAGATCCTGGTGTTTAATCAGCTTTCAGGAGGCATCTCTGGATCCTTCCTGCCAAAGAGGATCCCTAGAGCTGCCAGCTTTCACAGCTGCCTGTTGCAAAGCCAAGCTGTAAGGGGACTCAGCCAGCCCAAAGGTTTATGCTGAGACATGGAGCATGTGAGAAAAACACCTTTGGGATTTCTGGGTGCCCTGCTGTCTGGCAAAAATATTTGAAGCTTTGATGCCTGGTTTAAGCCAATATCTCAGGGCTCTAAGGTTACCCCCTAGGCATCTGGGAGCTGCATTGCAGTTGAAACTTCTGATTTTTTTAAAATTCAACATTTTCAGAAGTGCAAGGCTATTCTGGATCCTCATGCACTGAAAGGAAACAAGGGTCTTTGCACAGAAGGATTCTTTTAGATTTTATAGTAAATGTACTGAATCCAATGTGTTATCCCCCAAATACTCTGAATGCCACTTCTGGCATTTTCCAGCCGACACAGTTTTGTAAGAAAGTTTTGGCTACCACTGTGCTCCTTGTGTCAGCCCAAAGTGCAGTGGCTCTACATGATAGAGATCCCAAAATTTAAATGTGTTGCCCCATTCATGGAGAAGTATCAATAAGGATTCAAAAATTGTAACAGGCACAAGAAGAAGAAAAAAATATCAGCTTCCTGCTAGAAGCAAAATTCAGCTGTATTATCTCCAGCATTCAGTGCCATTGACAGCAGTGGAGGCAAAGTGATTCTGAGAACTTTTGCCATTTGACTGTGACTGAAGTAGTACATTCGCTTTTTGCTCCTCCAGTAATAGCCTCTGCACATTCCTATTGTCTTTAGAGATTGCTTTTCCACAGTGTTAAAGCTCAGCAGGTATTTGTGCTGCTGCTGCCTCGGTGCAGCCTATTAGCTGCTCACTGAGGCCTGATGAACCAGCAGCACCATCCCAAATTTACTGAATTTGTGCCATCACCAGCCTGTTCTTGGTGCTAGACAAGAAATAGGAGGACAAACAGACAAGCAGAGGGAAGAGATTGCCTTGAGGGAAAAGAGGAGATTACATAATTTCTGAAAGAACCCCTGTAATGGACTGTGAGCTGTATTCTGCAGCAGGATGAGGACATCCTGGGATGTTTCCCAAAGCCAGACTGCTGCCAGTCTCCAAACCAAGTGAGGCAGGCAGTGAAAGCAGCAGGAGTGTGGCATGTGCCCACTGCCACTACAACCAGCTCACTGCCACACTGGAACTGCCCCTTTTTTCCCTTTCCTCCAGTCTACCCATTTTAAATTGCACAAGACTGCAACCTCTCAGGCAATCCAGGAACAAAAAACATTGCAGCTCTTTGTATTGTATTTATATGGTAATTCCATCATAAGGCATTGAATAAATACAATGTGCTACACACATGCCAAATTTAGTAATTTTAGGATTCACAGTAATAGAATGCTGCAACAGGCTAGAAACAAAGAATTAAATGTAGTTTTTCCTGTACAGGTTAGTTATTGGCCACTGCATCCTGCACCAGAAGGATTAACTCAAACAGAAAAAAAATCAACTCTGAGGCAACAACAGAAGGTATAGTAAAAGGGCTGGCTGCAAGGCTAGCCATTCATGCCTCCAGGTGACATGTTAGTGACCAACTACAGGAATAATCTGATTCTTTTCACATGAACATGTTTTTATCTGGAATATTTTGAACTATAACAAATTAATTTTTCTGTATTATGCAACTATTTCAATTTCTACCAAGCATGCTGTTTTTAAGTGGCACTAGCTGGTTCTTTCTTCATCCATTTCTGACCTGTGCCTCCTGCTTACTTCTGCATTGTCTCATCAACTAATAGTGGTGTTGAGAGTCTTGATTTTGATATGTGAAGTAGCATTAAGAGTTTACTTGCTGCATTTTGCTCTATTAGCACTTAATATACTTCAGCAAAAAGGGATTAACTTGAGAAATTCACTGAAATCTTTGAAAAAGCCCCAAAAGTGCTGACCCAGATTTGGAGCAAAACTTATCCATAAACATTTTCTTAAAATGGATTGTCTTATTATTGGACAATTTAAGGGAGTAGAAGTGGGCCTAAAACTGCTCAATTTAAGTCCAGTCCAGAACAATGACTTAAAATAATTTTTGACTAGAGCACCATTTCTTGACTGGGTGGGCTGACAAGCAGGTTTGCTGCTGAGTGGTTTCCACATCAGAGAAGTCACGCAGCTGTCTGTGCCACCATCCTTTGAGGAGCTTCAGCAGCCATGGGTTGAACAAACAGTCTCATTTAGGATGGCTCACCCATGTCGAAGATGAAGAAGAGCAGTGGTAGAGAGTTGGGCCATTACCCCTACCCTGTGCTGGAGCTCACCTCCTGCTGAGTGACTGAGGTGGCTCTGGAAGGTGTGACTGGGTTTCCAACAGCAACAGAGACATAAAGAAGAGGATCCAGAAGGCCCTGATGGAGCAGACCCTGCACTAGCTGTGTATCCCACACTTGCAACTCCTCCCTGCGCATTCCTGCCAGACTGCAGGTCCCCTGCCAGTGCCTGAGCTGCTCCTGGAGCTCAGCAGAGTGACGATGACATTGTTTGTGTTCCAACAGCAGAGATTTGGGGCCCTTTGTGTCACTGCCAGACCTCACCTTCTCTGTGCCCTGGTTTACAATGATAATAACAGCCCCAAATGACAATTAAAGCACTAATGGCTGCAAAGCACAGGGAGCTGTCCCGTGGGGCCACCACCTGTGGGGCACCAGTGACAGCAGCAAGATCTTTTTGGTAATTAATCACAGCATCCCTTCCCAATTGCTCTGAAAGTATTGACACCAGGTGTAAGGTGTTCTCCCGCTTGTCACTGTGTCAATTCAGGCTTCTTTTAAAGTTTTCTTTGCGCTTATTGACTTAAGAGGCAATTTGGTTTTTTGTTGCTTTTAAACACAGCTGGCTACTGTTCTATTTCTGGCTGGCACACTGAGGATGAAGTGTGATCATTAAGTTAATACCCAGTTTAACTATACCAGTCTGTGTTTAAATTGAAGCAAAGTTATGCATAAATAACTTCAGGTTTACCTCTTCAGTCCCTCTCACTATATGTAATAGCTTGGTAATTTTATTACCCTATAGTAATTATTTTTGTGCTAATATCTTTTTGTGCTTACAGTAATATAATTTTTCTTGTTTCTTTGTCATTGAAAATTATCCTGGAGATTGCAGAACAGACAAAACAGTTTCATCCTGTCATTGGCTGGCACTAATCTCAGTGTTGTCTCCACTTTCGCTTTATGAATTTTGTCATATTACCAAGAAAAGGCTCAATATAGCCTAAAAAAAAAGTTGACTATTGCATACCTGCTTTAAATAAAATGAAATGTTCATTCTTTCTTTTTTGAAAATGTAAGAGACTTCTGTGTGAAGCTGTTCTGAATCATGTCTCAGAGCACTAGAGCTGTCATTGCTCACTGGGACAGAGTTAGAGCTTTACTTAAAGGCTCAATAATGTTAACATAATCTTCCCCAGTGGTTCACATCCCAGGAGCCCAGACCATTTTATGAAAAATAATTAGTTATCCTTCAGCACAGCTGCTGCCAGTTATCCACCATGTTAGAAGAGAAACTGAGAGCCAGAGGCTGGTGGCCTGTGAGGAGTGCTGGGGTGGCAATCCTGAGCTGGCCTCTCCAGGTGTCCTCACATCTGTGCTCCATTCCAGTGTTCCAGCCACACTTCTGAGCTTGCAGACAAGCTGTGAACTAGTATCTGATGGTTTCTGTGTTTATTTACCTCCACTTTCAAACTTCTGCTGCTTTGCTTGCATTTTTGATTCTTTTGGAAACACTGCATAATTTCGGATCAAAAATATTTTCTCTGGTTCAAGCACATGTTGAGTGGGATGTGAAGGAGAATCTCTGACTGTTCTGCAAGGGGTCAGAGCAGACTTCTGCCTGTCACACTAATTCCTGTGCTGGTTTAAGCACATCACTGGGGTATAAAGCTTGTTTGTTCCTGAACTGTTGAAATCACAGGGTGGAGGCTGACCTCACACAAGGAATGACACCAGAGCACTTACAGCTCGAGCTGCAGAGTGCAAGTAAATGAGTTACTTTTTTTAAAATGTTTTCTAAGCTCTTGAGAACTAATTTTATAATATGTATGTGTAATTTATTTATGACTTATATTCCTATTTACCAGTATTATTGGCTTTAGTTCATGGTAGCATCAGAAAAACTTCCCATCTCCTGCTTATATTTCTGGCAAGCAGTGAAAATGAGAGGTGGGCCTGTGAGAACCTCATGACATTTAGGCTACACATCAACTAAATATACTCCAACAAACACAATGATTTCTAATAGGGAAATCCATCTTGTACAGGCAGCATTTGTGTGTTCAGACACCCAAGACAGCCTTGCTTTACAGACCAGTTTTGCAATTAGAGTTTAAAAACAGCTGCTGAAACATGGCATGTTCTCTCATGACAGACATTTCAAAATCTGTCTCACTTTTTTTTCCTCAAGATTCTGTTATCTTGAAAAAAAAAGTGACTTCTTATATTTGTTTCCCCACTTTCTTCATTAAGAAATGAAATCAAAACTTGCAGATAATGCTAGCAGGATAACTTTAAAAAATATTGTATCTATTTTTTATCTACAAGGGAAATAGATTTTGTTTATATAGTATAGAATGTTTTTGCCTCCATTTTGGGAGAGCCGTGAACTAAGCTCATAGAGGGGCTGTTTGCTGAGATTTTGTAGTTTCATTCCTACTCCAAGTTTTTGTCAGAAATTCTTCTCAGCTGTGCTTAGTCTGTCATGAGGGACTTCAGAATTTGTCTCCTCTTAATTAATTGGACAGCTTATTTTCTGGTGCTTTTTGTCTGCAGTTTTCTGCATAATTATGCTGAGTATGTTTTGACCTCTCTATTTTCCCCTTTTCAAATCAATACAGCTGAAACAGGCTTTTTTTCAGGTATATCTCTCCATTTGGGTACCAGGATATGCAGCCAACCTATTTTTCAGTGTCTAAATTCTTGTTAAACATGAAGGCCAAGTATGATGAACCCTTGGAATGGGTTTTCTAGAGGCCAAGCAGCTTATTTTCCAAAGCCATCTTATATAAATTGGTTGCTTTAAGTTCAGGGAGCACAGTCCATAGCCCTGTTTCTCTCTGGGTTACAGAGGTAATACGTCAATTATGGAGAAATAATCACAGAAGTACCCTGGCCTTACCACCTGCCAAGTTATTACTGCAAAGTGCTTTTTGTCTCCTCAACCCATTTCAGTGCCCTTGTGAGAGCCACTCAGCCCCTTGCAGGATGAGGTCCTGCATAATTTCTGAGCCCATCCTTGGCTCCTCTTGGTGGGACTGGGCTTTAGCTCCCAGGGTGGAGCAGCATGGAGAGTTAGAGGGGTTATAGGTGGGGAGCATTCATGGGTTTATGTTGCTTGCACCAAGGTAGGACTCTCTAGAGCTGCAAGTTATTGCTCTGAGAGGGTTTTGTAGCAGTCAGTTTGTGGTGATATCAGTTAAGGAATGGTGGCTGTGGCAGTGGACGGGGTTGGGATTCCTCAGAGGGATGATTGAGCCTGACTAACAAGATGATTGCCACTTTGGCTTAGGGAGTATTTCACTTCTAAACTGTTACATTGCAAGTAATAAGCAAAACAATTGAGAAACCAGTCAGCACAGCATTCAGCTAGAATATTTTTTTACTGCTTGAATTAATTACTCCATAGTTAGGTAGCTCTGGGATTTAATTTACATTCCTGAAAAACACCATTAAGACAGTCTGACTGGCTTAATTCATTTTCTCTGCTTCCACACACAGATCAACTTGACATCATTTCAATGGCTGAAACAACAATGATGCCTGAGGAAATTGAGCTTGAGATGGCAAAGATCCAGAGACTTCGGGAAGTCTTAGTCAGAAGAGAATCAGAACTCAGGTTTATGTAAGTATCAGTCCTGGAAAAACACTATGCAAAATTAATCAAAATAGGAAAGAATGGTATTTAGAATACTTTTATCTGCTTGACATTTAAAAGGGAGAAAGATAAAGAGCATCCCAGTTAGGTGAGCTCTTACAAAATGCCGTTGGGAAATGATTTTTGTAGTTGCAAAGAAAATTACTGCTTTTTTATTCAGCAACTTTTTTTTTTTTTTATTCAGCATGATTTGCAGAATACATAAAATGGATCTCTTACTTGCAAAAGGAAACTTTATGCAGCATCTTTTCCTACCAGATTTCAGTCCTTTGTGGCAAGGATATTTGTCTGAACAAAATATCAACAGGTAGGGGATTTGAAGTTTCCACGGTCTAACCTAGTTCAGGCTTTATTCCTACTTCATTAGTGGTCTTAGACAGTTCATGTCACAAGAAAGCACACTGTGTTCTGCACTAATGGCAGCCAAGATCTGACATTTTTAAAATGGAAGCCATTCAGTTATGAACACAGAACACTTTCTGATATATCAAATTAAATAGCAATACTCCAAGAGGGATTTTCAAAATTACCAAAAAGGTCAGGCATAGGACCCTCACTGAAGGTTCATAAATATTAATCCAATTCTGATGGTGAAGGCAATAGGGTTAATATTCCTAAATCATCAAATTTAGAAGATCACAACTTATTCCTAAGAAGAATATTATTTTGAAGTGTCCTCTATCTGTGAGTATCTGAGGTCAGAAACAAATGCCTTTGCTGACAGGCCAAGAACTTCAGTAGCTCTAAAACCTGCTGAGCTCAGACCCTTGGCATTAATGATGCTTCAGTAGCCTGAAAAAACTCACTGGCTTTCTCATGTTAAAGTACAGGGGACTGGTACTTTGACCCTTACACTGGAGGTTAATTTTAGTGCCCTGACTTGCACTGCCAGAAGCTGGAAGCCTCACCCCTCTGCAAACAGCACAGACATCTGCCTTTGAGTATTATCCCAGAAGACTTCTACCCAGAATCACTGCTTAGACACCTTTGGAATAAGGGCTGGTAATAGTGGCACTGACCTTTAGTCATGCCTTTGTGGTACAAATAAAGTGAACAGGAAAGGTTTTGTCACTCCTGCTCCTGGTAGTCAAGTCACTACTTGGTTGTTGGTTTGTACGTAAATTTAATCTGGGAAAAGCCTCATCATTGAATCCTGCACTTCTCTTGACATTTTCTATATCAAACAAAGCACTGAAATAAACTGCCCCAGTGAATGAGAGCAATTGCTCTGTTTGTTCTGGTATCCAGTCTGTTCTTTTCATTTCCCCCATGTTCACACTCTTTACTCTTGTATTGCCTAGCAGGTGTTTGAGTAAGGGATTTAACACAGGAAAGCTTGCTTATTGAAAAGGGAACAGAGCTGGCATTCACACTGTGCAACTGTACTCCTCCTGGGTTAGATCTCATCTTCACACACTGCCTAGAGCTACCCAGGAGCACTCCCAGCCTCTCCCTGGCACAGGCAGGAAAGCTCCTCTGAGCATCAGCCTCCAGGAGGCTTGGCCCAAGGTCCTGGCAGAACAGGCAGGTGACAGAGGTGGCCCCAGTTTCTGTCTTTTCTAAGCCATGGAGAGCCACAGTCACAGACCCTCTCATTCCTTCAGCTGCAGCAGACCTAGTGACCACTTTTCCAGGAATATTCACACAGCTTTCTAGCCCAGCTGCTTCCTGCTCTGTGGCAGAATATTCTGACTCTGCTCATTAATCCTTGAGGCAGTTAAATTCAGTTTGTGAATGCCACTGAATGAAATGGCCAGAGAGAAGCATGTTGGTAGTGATACCCAAGTAATACAGCAGCACCTGTTCTTTACTGCCTCTCATGCTGGGTAGTTTACACTGACAGAAGGGCTTGGCTACATTTTTCTTCAATGACAAACATCTTTTAATGACAAATGTATTTTAATGACCTATTGCTGAGATTAACAGCACAAGTCCTGGTTACCTCAGTGGTCCAAGTTTTGCATCTGTTTCACTAAGCAAATTACATAAACTCTAATTCATAGACATATTGTGGAAGGCTTTTTATGTAGCCATATATTCTGTTTTGTTTGATTTCTGAAGTAATGAATTGCCAATATCCAAAGACCAGAAGTCTCTATGTAGGTAATGAATTTTAGTAACTGATTTCTTCTGACCGGACAAGATTCCCCTGGGAATGACCTACACAACAAACCAGGTGAAGCTGAGCCTCCTCAGCCAGGTTTAAGGCAGACTCAGCTTTGAACACTGCTAACGAGCAGCTCTACACCTACGCTTGGACCATGGAGTGCCAGACCAGCTTTAATGAGAACCACATCTCTTTATCTCTTGCATCTGCTTTAGCCTTTCCTTTAATTAGAGCAAAAGGATAAAACACACACATAGTATTAGAGAAACTGTGTGGTATGTTTGTATTCCTTTCTTTGCCTTTCATGCTGTTAGCAACGGAATAGAAATTCTCTTGGGTTAAATTGGTAATTTTTTTATAGTTCTTATGAAAGCATGAACACAATGAAATGATTCTGTAGCCCTTGCACATCCAGGCACAGCTCACATTTCTAGCTACATTTTTAAAGTAATGGTTCTTTCTTCTCACTGTCTGTCTGTCTGACTGATCTTTTTATTCACATGTAGCCAGATCCTAAAGCAGGAAAACTACACTGTAGCTGTGCTTAAAGAAAGCAGTGCTCTGAAGCTGTGCTCAGAGTGTCCCCAGCCCTCAGGGTGCCTCTGTCACAGGCACACACAGCCTGTCAGCTCTGCTTGCACATACCAGCAGGTGTCACAGCTCTTCCCTGCGTTTAAAAATACTCAAGAATAAGAAAACAAAACAGTACAAGCTAGACCTGCTACTGATGGAAACCACAGCAAGCTCTTCCTCTGTCAGGTTTAACCCATGGGAGGAATATGCTGTAAGGCTGCTGATTGAATTTACTATTTTCCTTGAAGAAGATGCAAATGTGGTAGCCATGAAATAAGGACATTAGGCAGAGAACTTCTCTAGGTTAGTTTATCAGCCAGTAAAAAAACCCCAACAAACCCAACTGAAAAAGAACCCTAGCAAGGTCTAGATGCTCAGTGGACATGAAGGTGGTTTGCATTTTTCACGCTTCTGTGTGTGAACAAGGGAAAACTGTTCCTGTTGATACATGAGATCATCAATAAGGTAATGCTGTTTCTGTCAGCTGTGGTTTGTACAGCACGTGTCTCTTCACACAACACAAACTTTGCATGAGGGAGTCCTTGGCATTACATGGACTCACAGAACAGTTTGGCTTGGAGGGGACCCACAGGCTGGTGGACATGTAGTAGTACCCATCAAAATTACTTTAAAATTCAAAAGATATCTTTATGAACTTGTTGCAATTTCACTGCCTCTCTATACCAGGCCCACAAATGATATTCTGTCCCCAGTCCCACAGAGCAGCACATACTGGTTTTTAGTGACAGACCAAGGATTCACTCTCAGATAAGCACAGATATTTCTGTAGTCTGCCTATCACTGTATTAAAAAAAAACTTCCCCAAAATAGAGAAAAAAACATCTGTGAGAGCAGTGGAAACAGGTTTTACCCTGTTTAAAAATGAAACAGCAAAAATGTTTAAGTGAAGACCATAAATATCTGTACAGTTTCAATACATGTGATTTTTCACTCTTTTGTACTACTTTGCAGTCCTTTGTACATTCTTTTTCCTCTGCCTTGCAGAGAGAAGTGGAAATTCCTTACTGGTGCGCTAAACATAATGTAAGACTTCATTTCAGTAATTAAAAACGAAAGCATTTAAAGATGAAGTGTTGTCACACAAAGATAGATTTAAACAGTGTGACTTTCTGGAACTCTGAAGTGAAGCAAAACTATACACTACAGAAACTCTTAACTGACATCTCTGATTTTCAGATTTGTAATAATTTTTATTGCAAAACACAGCTTTTTTAATTCTGCTGCATGAAACTCAATAAAATTAGATGTGTGACAGCTTATTCTTAGCCTGTCCCCTGAAATTTTTTTATTTGAAAGGCAAGAAAAGCAGATTAACTCTTATCTATTTGCTATATATTATAGTGAAATGATTAATCCTGTAGTGAATTCATGCTTATACTTTATAAGAGGCCAGTTCTCTGATAATTCTTGTTTTTCTTTTTATCGATACAAAGAAACAAAGAAAGCAAAATGAGCTGAAGCAATGGACTAGCAGGTCATGATGTTTCCCAAACCATTGTGTCAATTGCAAGTCAGGTATTAACCTTTGTAAATGTGTCTTTTGCTTTGCTCCTTATTTTTGTTTCCTCCTTTTTTTTAAAAAAAGAGGGCAGCTGAAAGCATCTGTGCTCTTCATACCCAGGAAATCCACATCACTTCTAGCTGAATACCTGCTTGCTATGAAGAATTACCTGAAGTTTATAAGGAGACAATTTTCAGATTATAAAATCAAGCCTTCCTCATTTAGTTTAATGCCACAATTTATATTGTACAATCATGTTTTAGCTCAAGCAACCTCAGTCACAGCAGAGCAGATGCACTGTGATTTGGTCTGTAATTACATTATCAAATCCTATTTTTGTCTCAGAACCCTGCCTTGCTTGGTGCCCAGGATGGACCTCCTCAGGATATGTCCAGCTTTTGTAGGAATTGTGGCTGTTTGTAGCATCTCTCCTTTAATGATACTGATACTATGAAATTTCATAAAATTATGCCAGGAGCTGTTGTGACTGTCTCTAGCAGACCAGGAAATGAAAATACACCTTGAAGCCATCATATGCTATCTCCAGCTCTTCTTGGTTTGTTTTTAGAATAGCTGAGAGCTCATCATATATAGATATGAAGGAGACAATATGTACAGAAAAGTATCAGTTTACAGCCTGCCAGCATTCCCCTCCTTCGCTTCACAGGCTTCTCTCAGCTCCTTTCCTAAAACATTCTATATAAAAAGAGTTTTGGGTCAAGATGTGAATGTTCGATCTGTCTGTGCTGTTGAGGAAAGCAAACACACCACTTCAGAACATGCACACTCTCTCTTCCTTTCTAATGCTTCTGTCCCACTTCCTTATTTTTTTAATTCCTGGTGAAGGAACCAGACCCAGAAGCCAAGGAGCTGCTAGAGCAGCATCCTGTGTGTCACACATTTAATGTGTTGCTGCTGTGGATGTGTTTGGCTCCAGAGGCAGTTTAGGATTGCTGGGGGCATGGAAATCTACTGTGTTGAAAGACATGGTTGTAAAAATGGATGATGCATGTGGTAGCTCAGTTTAGGTGACAGGGAGAGGCAGCAAATCCCCAGACCTCTATGTGATACAGAGCAGATCAAAACTGAACTTCAAAATAATTTGTAGTGCAAAATTCATGCATTTTAAAATGCATGTTGGGACCCAGTAAATATTATTAGTAAAGGTGAGATCATCTCACCAACAGTTACTGCTTGTTCCCGTGGAAAGGCATGGAATTCTTATAAAACAGCATCCACTGTCATCATGAAACACAGTCTGTGGGAAATCTGCCAGTGCCTGATACTGCTAGCTTTCCAGATGGAAAGCAAAGCTTGAAGCCAGCTTTATTGGATGACCTTGAACCTTAAAGTGGCTTCCACCTGTGATAGCTGTCTTGGGATGGTTATTTCTGCCATGTAGGTGATACTGAATGGCAGTTTTTTAATGTGTAGGGAATAGAAGACATTAAACATAAAACCCTATTAGGTTTCTTTAGGCAATTACTGAAAATGTTTTACTCATTAAACCTTTTTTTTTAATCTGTAAAAATGCTATAAATACCATGGTGTATTTGCTTAATGTCTGTGTGGTTATTACATCACTAAACTAATACTGTGAAGAGGCCAAATTCACCTCCACACTGGCTCAGAACTAAAGTTGGTCATTGTCTTTGTACACTCTCACTACTCATTAGTAGATGACTGCCTCTTCTCCAGAGTGCTCAAAACATCTACATCATCCAAATTCTGCATAGTTCTGTTCAGGATTTTAGACCATTTTACACTACTATGTTTGCTTACTTGAAATCCCAGACCTTTTGTGCAGAAAAGTTTGCTGCGACTTCACTTTGCAGTCCCACGGCTTCATTAGCTGTCCAGAGTACATAATTTATCCCTAGTTTGTTTTTTTTTTCTTGCTTCAAATCAGGCTTACTTTTTCTTTACTTGTCTTTTTTAACCTTTATCCTTCTCCTTGTTTGCAAACCCTCATAAATCTTTGTTGTCCTGCAGTAGCATTGATGTATCCATTGCTGGGAGCAGTTGAGGCGGGATAGTCAGTAATGATCATTCTGGAGGGTATTGGGTATAGTGGTAGAATCTCAAACTTAGGGCAAATTCATGGGAAAAATGTAAAGTCCATATTCCTTCTGAGAACAACAGGACATCCACAGAGGTCAGATAGGAGTCTCACCTTTGTGTCACTTGCAGTATGCACAGCACATTGGTATTTTAAATACAGAAAGGTCTCTCTGCTGATTGCCTACCTTGATGCAACCACTGCAAAGGGAAACAACACCAAAGTACACAAGAACTGCTGAAGTGAGAGGTTAATTCCCTTGGTGATGACAACCTTAAATAAATGAGCTTAGAAATTCCATGTTGTAATTTAAAGTGAGTAGAGTAAATCTAGTAGACACAGAGTGGGAATATGAAAAAAAAAACCAGTCTTATAACTGGCTGAACTCAGAAAATAATGCTGCAAAGTAACAGAAAAATGTGTTCATGGGGTGTTCCATTCTCAGGTGAAAAAAGGCAGCAGTAATTGAACAAAGTTAATTTCAAATTTTAATAACTTTTGAACTAAATTATTTTTGAACTAAATACTTTAACACTCTTAAAAGTGTCACTAATGTGACATCAACTCTGATTTCTCAGTGGCCTTGTGTGGCAACAGAGCCCCACACTGAGCATCACCCTGGGGAAGGGTGAGAGGGAGGGATAGTGAGTGGAAGGAGATAAAACAGGCTGTCAGAGGTGTGAATAGCAGTGGTAACTCACTGGCTATATTATTGCTAAGCAGGAGTTCTGACTTTTCGCTTTCTTGGGTACTTTTGATTCTTTTGCTGCTCCTTTTTTCCTTTGTACTTTATGTTATCTGTTTTCTGTCATCTCAGGTTAAGCAGAAATTCCCTTACGACTGTTTACTTCTGTGTTCAGCCTCTGGTAATTTTCTCTGAGTTTTGTACCTTGCAGTGTAAATAAGTAACACCAGCAAAACCAGGTTTTTTTGTTCATGAATAGAGCTGTTGTTGTTGTCAGTGTTTTCTGATAAGATCTGTCTTTTCATGGAAAGGAGCAATAAATCTTTTCTCCTTCACAGTTCTGCAGTCTTAACAATACAGTATCACTTACTGTTATTTCCTTCCTTTTTTTTTCTTCCTGATTGTATCTTGCTCTCAGAACAGAGGATGGACTTGGGGTGGCTGTAGAGGAGGAGGCAGTTGTGTGATGATGCATATTATTCAATAAATATAAATGTCAGGTTGTCAGCTTCACAAGATAAGGCACCAGTAGGAAAAACACCAAGCCCAGCTGTAAGATACTGATACAGCCGGGTGTGGCACAGGCTCTGCTGCATGACAGTGTGATGTTGTGGCTGTGACTGTGTCACACTGAGCTTTGCCTCCCAAGTACATTGCAAATAACCAGAGTCCTTGAGGAAATAACCAGGAAACTGCAAGCTGTGAAATGGCATAAGGTGGTTTTGTAGTGAAGATCAAAGCTTGAGGTCTCTGAGATTAGGAACAGCATTTCTAGGGGATTGCCAAGGGTGTGGGAGCCCCAAGGATGTCAGTGTGTAGAGCTGGGAACCCCTGTAAGGTCCAGCTCTGCCAAGTCTCCCAGCTCCTCATGTGGAAGCCTGGAAGCCTCAAGAACAAGGGTTCAGGACAAAATTGCAAATTTCCGGACTGTGCACTTTAAGCTAAAAGTACAGAGATCAGCTCTCCCAGAGGAAGGAAAATGCCTTAGTTCAGTTTGATCTCTCTGCAGATCCATCTCCTTTGCCCTGTTTGACAGCAAACCATCAACCCCAGAGGGAAACACAACACTATACTTTCAGATGTGTGGTTGTAAAAATGGTGCATTAAAATACTCTGAAAGGAAAAGCAATTTTTTAGTGGTGTATAATGATAAACTTATCATTTGGAAAGTATTTAATTAATTGTAAACTTGGTAGTTGCGATGTTTTTGTCTTAGAAATTATTTTCATTATTGTCTCTGTTGGACAGCTAGCTAAATAGTTCTTTAATAGAGAATTTTCTTTAAACAGCATTTTCTATGTTGAGTATGTGTTGTGGTTGTCACTAAATACTGTTAATAGAAGAAGGAGCAGCTTTGATCTTTGACCTTGTCATTTTTAATGCAGGAATTTAGCACTGTATTTCCTGATGTAATCTTTTATCCCAAATTGTTCTTCACTTCACAGTTCTTGGCTACTTGTGCTCTGGTTTTGCATGACTGGAAGGTACAGGGGGTTGTCCCCTGAGACCACCCCAGCACATCAGGCACACATGGCACTCACAGATCCTGCCCCCCTTTTGGACAGCTGAGCTTCCTCAGGCAAAGATGTTCCGTAGTAGAGTGTCCCTCTTGCCCTGTGGTATTTCACTGGTCCTTCTCACTTCTGCTATAAATAGGAGAGTAACCAGTGAATTGAAAAGCCCTGGAAGGGACTGTCAGTATTTAATTTTATACCAGAAACCTTTATATTCCTTTCAGCTATGATAACAAATAGTTGCTTTTCTGGTTTTAAAAATAAGAAAAGGTCAAACATGAAGGTAAATGAAGAAGGAAATGTATCATTGATTCTGCTGCTGGAGACAATGACAATGCACAGCCAGACCTAGAGTTTCCTCCCTCCTGTGCCTAACATCCAAAAATAGAACTATGAGAGTAGTTTAAATGAACCAGGCCCTATGCTTTTGTATACAATCCTCTGTATGCTGCTGCAAAGGGCTGATACTTGTAAATTGAAATCTGACTTCTCTACTGTCTATATGTTTTTAGACAAATTAACTTAGTCAATTTTAGCCTCATGGAGAAATATTCCCATCCACAGTGGGGCAATTTCAGGAAAACTCCTCTTGTTACTGTTGATTCATAGAACTTTGTAACTGGCAGAGGAGAATGGCCAAGCTCAAGAGATTTGAACAATGTCTGTGAAAATGGAAAACAGACAGCCTCTCTAGACACTGTTTTGAATTTATGTGAAATATACCTTAAATATGACCCTTCTGGGATTGAGAATTTCAAATGCTGTGTTCAATTCTCTGAAAAAATAGCTGAATTACATTGCTGTACAACTTGTGGTCCAGCAGCTTCTATGCACTGTTCCTCCAGCAGAGAGCACTTTCAACAAGGAAAGTCAGACACATTTACTTTAATAGTGCAAATTAATCCCAGGACCTGTGATTTGTGAGCTGCCCTGCCAAGCAGGCTGGTCAGCAATCTGTTACCTTAATTGCCAGCTCTGTGTCCTGCAGCCCCAGCAGCACCAGGTGCTGAGCTAAATAACAGTGTGACAAACACACACCATAATGACTCAAACAATGTGTTCTGGATTCATTAAATGTTGCCGGTGATCTCACAGATTTATAATTAGGAGATTTAAGTAACTAAGTCAAGCTGACAGGGACAAAAAGGAGTCAAATGTAGAAGAGGAGCATCAGGTGGAGGTCAGTCTCTTCTCCCACATAACAAGCAACAAGGCAAGAGGAAATGGACTCAAATTGCACAAGGAAGGATTAGATTGGATATAAGGAAAAATTTTTTGACTGGAAGAGTGATCAGGCATTGGAACAGGCTGCCCAGGGCAGTGGTGGAGTCACCATCCCTGAAAGTGTTCAAAAGGCATGTGCATGTGGCACTTAGGGACGTGGTGTCGTGGTGAACATGGCAGTGCTGAGGTAACTGTTGAACTCCATTATCTTAGAGGCATTTTCCAGCCTTAACAGTTCAGTGATTCTATAAATTTATAGTGCTCTTGTAGTCCCAAGAACACTTTCACCATTGCAGATTCCCCACAGCTTTGGCAAAGCCATGAACACCTGCAGTACCCAAAGGCAGCCTCCACTCAGGTCCCTTGAGTCTGCAGTTTGGCATCATCCCCATCTGTGAAGCAATTCTCTTTTTCTCGACACATCTCATTCCTTCAATTCCCCCAAATTTCTCCATCACTACTGGTTGCTCTTGGCTGGTTTCAGCCTGCTCACTGGAGACACCACCGAGGAGATCATCTTTTTGTCCCTACATGGAGACCTTTAGTTACATAATCATGTCAGCTTGTGACTTAGCAGGACACCTGATTCTCAAGCCAGCTCCTGGACTGGCACTATCAAAGTCTTCAGAAACTCCCAACAATTACAAGCATTTTACTCCTGGGGCAGGAATGTATTAAAACAGAACTAAAAATAATCTGAGTGCCTGCAAACCCTCCTGGAAGAGAGGGAAGGAAACCAGCAAACCTGGTCTACATTCCTTTTTTAACTTCGAGCACTTTAATCCAATAACAGAAAATGAAGGAAATCTCAGACCTCCTCTTATAGACATGCTAGAGGGAGCACAGATCTATTTCTAGCTTTGACAGTCATTCAGCAAAGGCAGAAGCTCTCTAGACACACTGAACTGCTCTGCTCATCCTGAAATCAATGAAAATTATATTTGATGCTTATGTTGGTGTTACTAATAGTTCTTACACTCAAATATGAAGTATTTGTCAGTCTTGTTGGCCATCTCTTTTTCTTTGGTTGACCATTAAGGGAGGTGTTAAGTGATTTTTCTATGAGCTTTCACTATAACTTTTGCTTTTTCCATGCATGTCTTTAGATGGCACCCAGGTCTTACACTGGGGAATTCAGTTTTCTTCCTTGGCTGAGAAGAAGATATAAAAATTCAGCTGTTGAAGAATAATTTCTACTGAAACAAAACAAAACAAAACAATTATTTTGTGTCTGGTACAGAATGTGTCTGTTTTAAAAGTCCTGCCTCCTATTTTCATGCAGAGCCTCTGAGGCTTGCCAGGGCACAGCTGAATGGGAGGGCTCTGCATGCTCTGCTCCCCTTGGTGCAGATGGTGCTCAGCAGAGGTGACTCATGCTGTCACCTCGCTGGAGCAGGGGGTGGCAATGACAGTGCTCAGGGCACTCTCCCCTGGTAGCTGGACCACAGAAACATGTAATGGGACTGAGTCACTGTGCCAGGGCACTGTAGGCTCCCCGACCCACTTATTTTCCTGTAATTTTGTGCCATGTTTAGAAAATCTTCTGCTCCCGCTGTTTATTCATTATGAGGTTTGGTTTTTTGTTGTTTGTTTCTGGCAAACAGAGAGTCTGCTTGTAGGTTGTGATGATATAGGTTGAAATACCATGAGAAAAAAGAATAATATGTGCTGGTGTGATATCTCCAAGCATGCAGAGGGGATTCTGCAATAAGCCGTCAAGAAAGAGAAAAGCAGAAGTGCAGACAGCATGTCAGGAATACACGAAAAGACACTGAGAATCCATCCCTAGTTCAATACTATTGCAATTACTCCAGGAATGGATTTGGGCTCCCAGCCAGAGAAATGTTTTGTCATTCTCATAACTCATGTGTTTAGGGTTCCTGGGCAGACATTTAAAGCTCAGCTCTGTAGGAAAATCTGCCATATTGTAACTGCTGTTTGCTTCACTGATGTTTTTTCTACAACGTGAAAAGTGTTTTCACAGGGACTGGAAAGAATGTACCATCTCTTCCAGAGAAGAGAGAGAACCTCTGTAGGTTAAGGGACCCAAAGAATTTTTTTCTCCTCTACTCTGCAGATTGCTGCTTTCCTTAAGATTTCCAAAAGTACTTTTTACTTCCTAAAGAGGTCTGACAGTAATACCAAGATGCTCTCAGTCAAACCCTGCTGACAATCCAGCTTCCAAATGAGAAATACACTGGGATTTTTTATTTTGTTTTTCAGAAGCAGCATTAACTTCTTCTGGGACTCTTGTAACTACTCACTTCCAACATCCAGAGCATAAGGGGGAAAAGAAAGGAAGGTTCATAGTACCAGTACAGATTGAATGGCCTTCCAAGAGATTTTCTTTCCAGGAATTCCTCTTCTTCCCTTTTCTTCAAGGGCAACAAGGCAACTCTTTCCCAGGGCAATGCTGTTGCCCTGAATGCAGCATTATTTGCTAGCAGATATGGGATGTGTTTTACAGTAACAAGGAACCATAGATCCTGCTTTCATTAAGTCAGATAGATGAAGTTTTGGCATGGTCCCATATGTCCTTCAGCCCCCGCTTTCATCATGTAACCTTTTTTTTTATTACTTTTTTCCTAATCATCACTGTGGAGTGGATGAAACACAAAAGGTGTTTGACACAGATGGGAGGAAAGATGTTCCATGTGCTTAAGGGGATTGGTGCAGATGGTAGGTTCAGTTTTTGTCCATCAGCACAATGCACCAGCCTGCAGAACTGGGACTCTGGAGAGGTCATCTGACTTACGATCTTTGGAATTCATGTGGTCACAGAGCTGTTACAGACCTAAAGTGCTTTGGCCACGCATTTATTTCTCTGCTGTGTGTTACGAGGCAGGAACAAAGTTTAGGTCTCAGGAAAAAGAGATGCTAAGAATATATGTGGAGTACCAGCTACATGCTCTGCAGTCAGACTAAAAACCAGCCAAAATAATGGGGAGAAAGTGCAACTAAAGTTGCAACATGTGGCCAGTACCTTAGCCACAAGGTAGGCACAGGGATCATAGGGACTACTGAGCATGAATGATCTTGCTCACTTGGAATATACTGCTGATGGTATTTTAAATTCCTGAAAATCCTCAGAGAAGAGCAGTGCCATTAGCTTTTTGGAGTCTCTTAGTGAGGGCAGGGAGCCAAAATGATATAGTAAAATATTTTAATTACTGCATTTCAGAGCTTCTCAGAATGAAGCCAAATCTGAAACAGAAAAAAAAATCCTCTCTGTTCATCACAGAGATCTCTTTTGTAAAAACTCACTGTTCTCTTGACTAGTTGAGAGTGTGGCCTGATATCATTTGAATACAGCAGTTCAATATTGAACATTTCTTGCCAAGAAACTGTCATCTTTGTTAGGCATGGTCATCTTACTCAAATGTACAAACGTGACACCCAAAGTGCATGAACACTGAATAGATAAGGAGCTGTGAGGCTTGCTCATATCCCAGCACATTTTGAATACTGACTCTCATGGGAGGACAGTATTTAAGATTAATTGATAAAAGTAATTCCAGTACCATTTAGTGTGATGGATCTTAAAACAGGCTTTGCTTGGGATGAGAGTGAATAATATGGGGAGCCTAAGTAAGAATATTCTTCAGTAAAAACATCTCTGCCTCCAAGTGTCCTAAACACACAGAGCAAAGGACCATGCTCTAGTCCTGAAGCAAACATGCTGATCTTCCCACTAAAACCAAGTCTTACAAGACAGATGGGCAGTGAAAGGGCAGATCCCAGTGGAAGTGACAGGAGTACACAAAAAAGGAAAAGAAGTCAGCAATAAAGATTACTAGGGGAGGTATTTCACAGTCGTATTTTGGGAGGAGAGGGGTAAAAAGGCAGCAGGAGTAGCTGTCATAGCACAGTGAAAGTAGCAGAACAGGCAAAATGGAGTTAACCCAAGCAGCAAATAACAGAAGGATCAACATGTTTTACTAACAAGAGCAACGCAGCTGAAGGACAGCTCCCTGCAGAGACCTGCATTCCTTGCAGAGGTGGCAAGGAGAATAAAAGCTCTTGGGTTGTGATTAAAGTCTTATTTGTACCAGAAATACCTACTTTTTCCACTCCTCACTTAATTCAATAATTTGGCTGCACTGTCCTTTGGGGGCTTTCTCTCACGTACACACACACTCGAATCCTTCAGCTTTCCTCTCCTGAAATGCCACGGTGACAGCCCCTGCTCTGATGGCACTTCATCTGCCTCCAGGTGCTCAGGCAGTAGCCAATCCACCCCTCAGGCATAGGATTGTGAAAAACAGAGCTCAGAGATCCATGGGCAAGGAGAGTGTTGGTGAGATCCAAGCTCAAGAATGTACAATTAATCACACAGGCTGGGTTTTGTGCTCTTCAAGGGTGATCTCAAAATGAAAGCCCCCAGATGCTACCCTTGGAGCCAACACCTGAGCCTTGGCTGAGGCATGGAAATAAAACCTGTGCCAGGAAGCTAATGCTTAAGGCTGCTACCTTCCAGGGGAATGATTCAGCATGGCAGCTCTCAGGAGAAGCAGCAGTTTCAATGAGAACTGAAGGTGCAGTTTCTGCTAATGTTACTTTTCTTTTTTTAAGCTGTCTTCTGTGTCTTAACATTAATGGACTTTCTGCACATATCAAGGATTTGAAGCATTTAACATCAACCTTGGAGGACATTAACTCAAGGCACAAAACCTCAGAAACAGAGAAATGCCAAATTATGTCAGTTTCCAAATTTATGGTGTTAGAGCTGAATAATTAGTAGGGTCACAAGGAAAGCTGGTAGTAGAATATGAACCTTGTCCTGGATGTTCCAAATAATCTGTCACTCTCTGCTGCCCCTTCCCAGGCTCTCTGCTGTTCTTGCTCTTTCCCTAGTGAAAGCTCTTGCTGCAGTAAGTGCAATATGGCACACCTGTCTTTTCCCAGGACCATTATGGATACAGGTGCCCACTCCAGAACGTTCTCTGATGTTCAAGAAAGTAAAAGGCATCTGAAACTATCCACAGCGACAGGTATGAATCTACACAAATTAGAGCCAGTAAGACAAGTAGTCAAGGGCTCAATGGGCATTTAGTATTACATACCCTTTGCTTTCTGTTAAACTTGATGAACCAAGAGTGTCAGGATCGCCTTTCAGGCTGACAGGTCCCAGGCAAGGCCATGGTCATGTACTCAGATGAGATCTGGCCAATCCCATCAACACAGAGTGGAGTTTGCATGTCTGACCATGCTTTTTCTGTTTCTGCAGGATGGATGACATCCAGCTGTGCAAAGACATTATGAACCTTAAGCAGGAGCTGCAGAGTTTGGTAGCAATCCCAGGTAATGGCTGTCTCCATCCAGTATTAGGATAACACCTGTGCTCCTGACACTATCCCCACCCATGAATCACCCACCCATGCCCCAACAATCAAAATCTCCTCCCCACAAGGTTGGAGTTTCATATCTCTTTTCCCCTAGTCCTCATTTCTAATTCCCATTTTCCTGCCCATCTCTAATCTCTGTCCCTGAATTTCTTGTCACTGCTCCCATGGCAGCAACCCTGCAAATATCACTCAAACAAGAACACATTCCTTATTTCTTGCACTCCCATGGCAATCTCAAGGGAACCAAGTGGTAAAAAAGACAAGTGCTGAGATACCAGAGATAAAAGAGGGAGAGGAGAAGGATTTATAACCATCACTGTGAATGTGATTGATTTTTTTCCTTGCTACATCAATCCATTATCACACCTGTAGTTAAATCTACCTTCTAGGATCAAGAAGAACAGGTCAATTACATCACATATTACTGCACAGCTCCACCACCCTGCAGAAATAATTTGCTTAACTGCTCCTGCTTAACTATTAAGTTCAAGTTTTGACCATCCTTTGGTTATCCTCATTTTTCCTCCTCACATTTTATTGTGCAACTTTGGAAGGACAACTTTATCCTTGGAAAGGAGAAAGAAGGGCATTTATGACATAGGAAAGAGATCTACTCTGAAACCACCCACTTTTAGCTGTGTAAAAACTGCCACATTTTGCACCAAACAGAAATAGATAATTAATATTTCTTACTTTTTCTATCCTTATACTTCTTAATAGAGGTCACATTTTAAATTTCTAATAATAACACTGTTGGCTCATTATTTGTTCAAATGGAAAGGATTACAAATCCGAGAAGGTGAATGATGCCCCTTCCCTCACTTTCCTGATCTGCAAGCTTTCCTGTCCAGACTTTGAACTAACAGATAAGGTTAATCAACTTTCATTCTTTTGCGGTTCCTGCTGTTTGGGGCTTTTTTATCTTTTAGAAATGATTTTCCACTCTCAAAGCCTCAAGCAGAGACCCACAGACAGCAGTTTATCCTTAGAATTTCACAAATGTCAGCTAATTTAAGAATCCAAGAGGCGAAGTTCCAGCAGCAGCATCTCCAGGCAGGGTTACAAGAGCTTGGTCTTAACAAAGACAAAGCAGCTGCTGGCACTGACTAAGTGCTGCCACAGCATGAGCCTAACCTAGAAAAACACTTTCCAGAAATTGATTAATTCACAGGATCTTTACCATAATCTTCCTGTAAGAATGCCGATTTGTATAGAGAACTGCTCTTTGGTTTCAGTGGACACAGTTTAGCCAATTTCAGTATGCAGTATTTTGCCACATATGCTAGTATTTTTAGTAGACATTATTCCTGAGGGGTATAATGGGAGAGCACATCTCAATTTAGGAAAAGGATAGATTGAAAGGAAGTAGAAAGTAGCTTCTATCTTCAGAAGTGAGAAGAGTCCTTGCTCCTTAGCCATAACAGACAAAGCAGGAAAAAGCAGTGACTTCTAAGCATTCTTTTTTTAAAAATCTGTACTAAAACCAATTGTTTTCAAGTGTCTGATTAATTTAGCTATTTTAAGTGTCTTATAACTTAAATCAGCAGACATAACACAGCTCAGATGCATCAGACTGCAGGCAGCTCACTCTTCCTCCCCCAGCTCCCACTGTACTAAATTGTGCAGTTCTCTGAACACAGTTCTACTGCCCAAACCCCAAAATCTTGATTTAATACAAAGTGTCATCATAGCTGGTCAAAATTTTCAGCTTCTCAGAGAAATACATGAGCTTGGTTTTGCCTCTGGCTTTCTCATCTCTGCTGCACTTGCAAGGTTTGAAGAGTTCTGTCTTAAATACATTTGCTTTATAGCCTGAAGTGACAGCTCTGTAATCCCTAACATTTATGACTTTTAATTTGCGACAGGCACATCTTTCATGCCACAAAAATTGTTGTTTATAGAAGCCTAGTCATTCCAGACTGGCCAGTTAACAAGGACGTATATTAATTACTCAGATTTTTAAAGTACAGTGAAATTAAATTTGCATTTATTTTTCCACATTTTACAACTGATGTTATTTGTGGGGATTTGCAGCTCACCTGCCTTGTCAGAATAGAAAAAAAGTGTTGTTTTCAACAGCCAAAGCTGTCTTGAAACACAAAGAAATAGTTCCTTTTGGTGTGATTTCCTTTCCCCTGAGGTCAAATGGAGTTTGTACATTGGATTTTAACAAAGCATCTGGAATTGTTTTCTTGCCAAAGCTCTTTAAAAAAATTCCAAACGATGTCTTGCAGAGTCATTGAGTATTAAAAGCAGGCTTAGCAAACCCCACAGAGCCTTCAGACCATTAAGCTGATCAGAGTCAACAGCAGCAAGTGAGAAGAGCAAAGAGGCAGTGACCCAGCTTGCTGGGGTTTTGGTGACTCAGTCTGGAAAACCATTGACTTCAATCAGCAGCTGATTCTCAGACATCTGCAACATCCTACACCACCCCCTCACACTCCCCAGAGTCCAAAGTAATACTCTTTTCTCTGTTTTTGACCAGAAAAAGAAAAAACAAAGATGGAAAAGCAAAGAGAGGATGAACTGATTCAGAAGATTCATCGACTGGTACAAAAAAGAGATTTTCTTGTAGATGATGCAGAGGTGGAGAGATTACGGTAAGAACCAAGAGCAACTGAACTGATTTAGTGACATTCCACAAGCCTAATAATACAATAGATTAAGTGATAAAATTTAAATCAACATTAATGGGAGAGAATTGGTCCTTCAAAACAACTTACCAAGTTAAAAGCCTCCTTTCCTTTCCATAGGAAAAACATTAAAATTAGATTACTCTAATTCTGTGGCTCTTTATCCCATGAATGATTCAGTCATCTCATGAATAACAGTGAGCTTTGGTCTCTTATTTTCCTACCAGAAACGGTCTGGGCATTTACCATTTAAAAGAAAAGTATTTGTGCTGATACCAGAGAATTCTCTTGGGATAAGAAGTAGACATGAAATGGAAATCTACAAGGGGCGTATTTGTAGACATCTAAAATCCTCCTTTTTTAATTATTCACATTGTCACGTTGATTACTACTATTCCCATCTTGTCATAGCAAAACAACCCAAACAACAACCAAAAACCCCAAACCAACTAAAAAGCACTCAGCAGTACGGCCCTACCTAAGACATGAGCAGGTTCTGAAGGGTTTCATCTCCATAGCTTAGCCTAAAGTTGCCAAGAAAGTTGTAGGCTTCCTCAGAAGTTCACTTCCAGCACCCAAATCTCTTTTGAGATTACACTCTACAGAGAGTCAGTTTTATTCTTACTTCCCACTCTTTCACAGTAAAGACTCCATTTATCCAAAATGACAATATCTCCTTCAACACATTGAAATTCTAAGCAAGCAAGGAGGGGATTTGGCAAAGCTTTTGCCAGTCCTGCAGCTGATCAAAGAGAGCTGGCCAGAGGCAGCAGCTGACAAGGAGCTTGAGTTAGAACTGAACCCAGAGCTCTCACTGAGCCCTGTGTGCAAACTGCAAAAGCCTCAGCAGCAGTTTTCATTTAGGCAAATATTTTGCTTTTTAATAAGTGGCAGAATTAAATATTTCTAAAAATAGCAAAGAAATGAATTGTTTACTAGTGACTTGATCCTTGCTGCTCTAGCTTTTGCTGTCCCATTTACAAAGAAAACTGTCATTCCTCTAATATTTATTTTCCTTCTTTCCACCAGGGAAAAAGAAGAAGACAGAGAGATGGCTGAGTTCCTTCGTACCAAGTTAAAACCCCTTGACAAAGCAACACAGTCTCCTACCAGTGAGTTCATAATCATTAAGAAAAAAAACAAGAGCAAAAGGGAAAACTCCAAAGACAAATGATTATAAGAACATTTTCACAGGGCAGCCTCTGGCAAAAGCTAGGTGAAGCTAGCTAGATCACCTAGAAACAACACAGGGTGTCAGCAACTGCTGGCCACTTAAGACTTCAGATACCAAATTACCCCTGAAGTCACCCCTATGGTCACTTCAGAATTGCTCTGTATGTTTTAAATATGCAAAGTATATTTGTATACACAGTGCCACAAGCTGCTTTCCTAAGCATTAGATTTTTATTAATAATTTTCCTATTTATTTCTGCATAAATAATGGGAAAAAAACATCTTCAGGTCCATGCTGGAGTATCTGAAACAAAGTTCACCTGTTTTACTGCAGTCAAGATGGAAACTAGAGAAAAGACTGCAAGCTTCCACAGCTGATCCAAATTTCTTACATATTACCATCAGAAATAGGCTTTTGAATCACCATTACCCAAATCACTTGTAGGCAAAATGGAAACACGCTGGTTTCTGAGAGACAAAGTGGATTTCATGATGCCTCAGAAGCTTTTATCTGCAACTTTCAAACAGAACAGTCACAGCCATAGCAGGAGCTCTAGAAATTCACAGGTAGGTTTTGCTCTGTCTCAAGATAAGCTCTCAGGCAGAGAGTCAAGTGAGAGCAGTGCCCTTCTTAGAAAGGTCCACCAGCTGAACAGGTTTGTATCAAACATTCTGCCATTTTGCACAGATCAAGATCTTGCTCAAGAGTTCCCAGAGGGACTGGAATGACCTTGAAGTTCAAGTACAAGGTTGAGAAGAGACATTTTGAGATGCATCACTAATTATTTATACCCCCATAGTCACAGGGAGCATGACTCATCTCCCTTGTTAGTTTACTTTCTCATTTCTTTTAAATGCATTTTTAAAGATAAAAATACTCTTTTCACCCTGAAAAATGAAAACCTACCTTTTTCTTGTTCCCTTAATTACAACATCCAAGCCTATGAGAGAATAAATTCTAGCAGTACTTTAGTTATTCAGCTCCTTTCCTTGTTGGGAGTTGAACAGTGAAATGATTTCATGAAAGGACCCATGGCTGTGAAAAGGGACACCTTTGCGCCAGATGCAAGTTTACCCTCTCTTTGAGATGTATGGATTCTTTAGCTCCTCTTAACATCCTTCCCTGAAGAGATAAGACTTTCTGAGCGGTTTCAAACCATCTATCAGCTGGGTCACCACCACAGTGTATTGTTCAAACCAGAGCTGAAAAATTCAGGGTGTGTGGAGAGAGGGCAGGAAAGGTTTGCACCCTTTAAGGCAGAAGTAGGGAGAAACAGTTTGAGCAGCTCTTGGTTCTAATGGTGTCCTGTTTTGAACATTGCAGGCTGCCCAGCAGAAAAGAAGGCAGAACCTCCTCCAAGCAAGCCCACCATTGCCAAGGCAGGGTTGGCAATTATTAAAGATTGTTGTGGGGCCACACAGTGCAACATCATGTAGAGCCCTGGGCTTCCCACCCTGCTTGTCTTTTCAATGTTTCCATTGAGTGGAACTGTATGGTGAGGGGAACCACCAGCATCCTGCTGAGGGAGGCAAGAGCAGCTGGCACAAGTGTAATCTATGGACTGCACAATGGCAGGTTCTTCACTGTTGCATGGATCACTCTACACGCATGCCTAAAAACAAAAGAAATCTATATAGTGGCTGCCCAGGGACCAGAAGAGATCAGCAGTAGAGTCAACAAAAAACAATGCCGTGATTCAGGTGAATGCAAAGGGGCTATATTTAATCCAGTATGGTGTAAAACAGCAATTTTAATAGGCTATAACTTACAGAAGAATGTGTTGTACACTTTTCCCCCTATGACAAACTGCACTCAAAAATGGCCAAATTCTCCTATTTTGGCTACTTTTCAGAACAAAAGCCACAAGTAGTAATGCTATATATAGCACAACTGATAGAGGAAGCAACTGTAGGATAACTGATGTTGCATACAAAATACCAAACTTGTGTGATGTTCAACTACTTTGCTGTGGAGTTTCATTTCAAATTCTTCCTAAAGACTGAGATCAGTGACAAGGATGCTGCAAGTAGCTACAGATTTTTATGTCCCATATGATATCTGAGTTACTCAAGTCAAATTAATATTGCTTGCACCAGGGGAAATAAATCCCTGGCAAAGCTTTAGCAAAGCACAGCTACAGTAATCTGCAAGTTGATGATGCAGTCCAAGGTTGTGTCACTTCTGTTTTAGATTTCCACCTCCCATGAAGTAATACAAATATTCACCCGGGGTTATGTCCATTTTTACAAGCTACATGCAGCAGGAGATTACACATCACCGAGAGATTGCTGGGAGAAGAACAGAAGACAAAATTTAACTAATATTGAAACCATGCTTAAAACAAATATTAATTGTATATTTTGTGACCACAAGAAATATAAACTATCTATAAAAAAAGCATAGGAAGACACAAGACATCCAAGACAAATTGGCCACAAGACAAATATACAAATACAGAAGTAGGTATTTGTGGCAGGAAGATCATATTCTATATAAAGTGGGTTTAAAATTAAGGGAAATACAGAAATACTTGTCTGTGTTTCACCATTAAGTGTGTTTCTGGTCTCTATGCAGATTAAGCTTGTGGAATCTAATATCTTTATATTAGCTGTCAGTAGCTGGTTTGTCTGTGTGATGGTATTCCATATAAATGTACTGTGATAGGTGTAAATAGTAAAATAAACGTACATGGATCTAGTGTGACAATCTCAGGCTTAGAAATAAGCAAAAAGTTCCTAAAATAATGTTTTGCAGAAGGAACTTCCATTTTGTGAAGCCAGCTAAGTGAAGTGTGTGCTTATATACCAAGGAACCACAGTATAGGAAAGGAGAAAAAATTAACAGCAGTTACCCCAAAAGAATAAACAGTTATTTTTTTAGAGAGAAAAAGTATCTTATTAAGGTTGAAGCAATAGACACCATCTAAAGTGACTCAGACTATCCTTATACAAATAAAACCTAATCCCTAGCACTGACTGATTTGATGAAAAACACTTGCATTTCCAGAATAATTTCAGTATTGCAGACTCACTTGAGACAAAGAACCAATGTCACTAAGTACCTTAAGTTTTAAGGATCAAAGAGGAAAAAACACAAAAGTTTCCACTGAGACATGAAGCACTTTAATTACTTTGACCAAAGATGCAGGAAAGAGAACAAAGGCTGACTCTCATGTATGATTATTGTATCCTTGTTGAGACATACAACACCACATTGAGCTCTGTAGCTGTCACAATCTGTACCTGGTGTAGGTTGGACTCTGCATGGCACCTGTGTACATTTACAGAGTTATGGGGAAAACTGCTTTTAGGGGAGAAAATGCACATTGGAGGGAAAGAAACACCTATTGGCTCCTGTAAAATTCCACAGGCTCTTGCTGGTACCCAGTTAAGACATCAGGAATTGTCAGTATCTAAAGGCAAGAGGCAGATGTTCAGTGTCATTAATAAAGGCAAATGGGAGGCAGGGAAAAAGCTGTAGTGAAGCACCAAACTTAAAACCTTAGGAGGATCAGCTGTGAATGCCACTAATAAAGGGTCATGCACATGGTTTTTAAGGCTTGAGGTGACTTCTGCACATGAGTGTTTAACCCAGGCTGTGCAGATGATTGGGGTGATCCCTACAGGCTGCACAGAATCCACAGGCACTTGGGAATAAAGTGAAGTGAGTGCAATGTAGGTTTCCATGAAAAAATTTCATTAGCAAGAAACAGACATTCTTGGGAAGTAACACTCATGACCAGGCTACAGAGCAATCTCCTTTAATTAAAACCAAGAAGAAACACATCAAGTAGGAATGTGCAATATTCTTACAGTTAAGCACTGGCAGCCAGTGCCCCAAAGGGACTTGAACACCAGCAGCATTTATGACAGTGAACTTCATTTTCAGAAGTTCTAGCTTGGCTCAGCTGGAAGGTTTTCTGTATGCCAGAAAGGTTTTCTGTATGCCAGAAAGGTTTTCTGTATGCCATTTAATTAGCAAATGCTTCATTTCTGTGTTTATTTGGGTGGGTTTGAAGAGCTTGTCTGCAGTGCAAGAGGTTCTTTCAGAAGTGGATCAGTGATGCTGCTTAGCAATAAAGTCCTGTTTTTTTTAGACTGTAAGGTCAGATTCTCAACTGTGTTCAACACTGGTTTAGTGTTGCCTATCTAGAACACAGCAGAGCCCTTATGGCTGATGTCAAAGCTAATGGCTGCAATTAAACAAATTAAACTTAGGAAGGATTTAAGTGTAAAAATCTTGACCCTTATTTTTAAAAAGAAGACTAAATCACTGAATATCCCAAGAACAACTAGGGGCTTTGTAACTTCCATGATCCTGTGAGCATGACAGGACTTCCATGATCCTGTGAGCATGACATTATACAATCCCCATAAATAAAATCAGCAGAGTATCAGACAAGTAGAGTTGATTTTCAGATATCAGTCACTGTCAGTAGAGAGGGACATTGATGAAAGCACCCGGTATCTCTTCTGGAAATCCTGGCTATTTATCACTTCCGATAGGAGGCAAGGCATTGGAAAAGGAATAGTGTGTGGAAGAATGTGTAAGGTGGATTTGAAACACTCTGGTAACGTAACTGTGTTCAGGAAAGGATCTTGGTCTGCTGAGAAAAATAAAAGTGTTGAAGTGCTTTCTATACAAATCACCAATTCCACCAGCAAATGCTTCTCTTGTACCTTCCCCTGGACCTACTGAATCTCTTCCAAGTTAAACATATTTCCAAATAAACTAAGCTGCTGTGTTATACTTAGCCTTTGTTCCTGTTACTGAGGGAAAAGTTGGTTGGGGAGTGGAATGGGATTTACTTCCTGTGCTGCTACACTTCTCAAAAAGAGTAAGGTTACTATTCTGCACAAAAGGAGTAATGCTGAGGGGTAAGTTTGAGATGCTACTGAAATAAATTATTTTCTCACTGAATAAAGAAAATCCACCAAAAAAGTCAATCTCATTATGCTCTATGATGACTTTGGAACTTCACTTCAGCCCAGAGCCTGCACAGATTAGAGACAGTTCCCAGCCCTACACTGAGGATATAAGGGTCCCAACTCATCTGAAGATCAGAATTGCCATGCCAAGAGGGCCCTGGTGCTATTGAAATGAACAAAAAATCCTCCTTCACCCCAGCATAAATGCTACCATTATTACTAAAGTGCATCTTGTTTCACATGATCCCATCCATTCTATAAACAGCCAGGCAAGCAGGCTGCTTTCAAACAGAATCGTATCAAAAATACTACCTAAAGGCCAACACTTCACATGGGATCCTGAGAACACCTCAGCAGCTCAGCCTGGATCCTGGCGGCCTTGGCAGCAACTTGGTCTCAATGAGTAAGGAGGTGTCTCCCAGGAGATCTCCCCTCACATTTAAGTTTGCTTTCTTGTTTCTTAATGAGAGGCAGTTTTCTGCAACAACACTTCATGGGAGATTGAAAGAATTGTGGTAAGACACCAAGAAAAAAAAGAAAGATACCTAAAAAGTGAATTTCATCAGTTACAGAGATCAGTGGATTTTAACGGGCTTGATCGCAAAACCAGAGGAGATGACTGCAGCTAGTATCAAGTTTCTTGCAGCCAGTTACCTCATCTCAGCTACACCAACAGAAGAGCTTGTTTTTCTCCTTCATGACACAGGCAGCATGCAATTCTTCACTTTTGAATTCAATAACTGAAAGACTGACTTGAAACTTGAGCCATGGCCTGACAAATATGGCTCAAATAACATCCTGAAGTGGCATTTCAGGAAAATAGTGGCATTTCTTGTAAAATAGCGTTCTCTGTTTAGATCAATCTGCTCTCTGTAGGATACATATAGCACTACAAGCCATTTTAATAATTGAATTCCCACTTGAATTAGGATTTTTTTCTGTCTTTATCCACCTAAGTAATACTAAACAAAAACAGTCATACAGGAAGGAATATAGCATTTAAAGTGATGCTTGCTAGGAAAATGCTATTAATAGGAGTTAAACCATAGCTCACCATGCAACTAGTCTGTCCTGTTACATTATGGCAAGCAAAATAAGCCATATTAATTATAGAAAAAAATGAAAGCTATTTCTATCACCACTTTTTTACTAAATTAAAACAGATGGCTTAACGTAAAATGAGAATAAAAGAAGTGGGAATGTTTGCAGCACAGAACCAAAGCAGCATTTAAAATCAAACTCATCTTTTGAAGGTAATTACATTTCAGGTGCTATGAGGGATTTTACTAATTCATTTACTTAAAAACATTCACAACTACTGAAAAATGAAATTACAGAGTAGTGATTATAGGGTTTGTGGTGCTGCTCTAGGAAGTTTTTGTAAACCACCTGTTCCTCCTTTCAAAGAGGAATATTCATTATTTCCAAGATGGATATTTATTACACTGTTTTATGAAAAAGTTACTTTAAAATTGTTTAGTGAACAAGTACTCTGTAAGGTCAAGTGATTGCTTATCTGCAACAGGCCTGACATTTATTCCAGCAGACTCCACTTAAAAATTCTGTTGAGTGAGAATATGTCACAAAACAAAAACCAAAAAAACCCCAGAAAAAGAGTCAGGAACAGCTCATCCAGGTCTTTACTTTTTTCCATGAAGCTGTGAGATGACAAAACAGCTCAGTTTAGTTGCATTTTTCTGTTTTGTTAAGATTTTGAATTTCAAAGCACTCCAGTGAAAGAAATTTGCCATATTTGTGGTTCCTGAATAATTACAATCTTCAAGCTGGAAAAAGCTATTATAACTCAGAAGTGACTCATTAACTTTATTAATGTTCACATGACCTTATTTGCAACAATTTTAACATCTCAAAGGGAAAAGGGAGACACACTGAGGAGGAACACTTGACAGCCACCTGCTGGATTCATACCCCTTTATCAATTTTTTCTCTTTAGCATGATAAATAGCACAGCTTCTTTTCAAAATCAACCCTACACATGACCTTGCATGGAGAGCAGTAAGAGACTGCATCTGCAAACAGCTCAGCTGGAAAAACTGGGAAAAGCCTCAATCTCCAGAATTTATGGTGTTTCTTTAGTCTTCACTAAAGCCCAGCTCTCTGTTCTGTCTCAATAATTAAATTTAACATGACACAGCAAGTTAAGTATTCTGGGGCAGGTTGGTTTGTTTCCCCCTCCAGGTCTTGAGACAAGGACAAGAATTATGCTTGCTTGAAAATTTTATTGACAACTGTTTGGTCCCAACACACAAAACAGCACTTGAGCCACAAAAGAAAGTGTCCAAACAAAGTAGACAGCTAAGAAAAGAAGTCTTTCTTCTCTCTCTCATTCCAAGGAAAAAATAGTGCATAAATTGAGGGCTTCAGTGACATTTTTTCTTTTAAACAAACATGAATCTGAAGTAGTACATTTATTTGCTAAATTAAAGAATTTCATGGTTGCAATGCTTTTAAATCTGTAAGTCACATCATTCATTTAACCCTTTGGATAAAAAAATATATTGCAATTCAATTTGCTATTTTGTTACACTATGAACACAACTTCTCAAAAGTATTATGCTATTACTTTCAAACAGCAATTTCAGCAGAATCACATATGAATCCAGATAAGATATGCTGACCTCCATATGTGGTATAACCACCACATCACTTGGATAAACACCGTATTTTCCTCTGAAGCAAAAACCTGGTTTTCTTTAGTACTCCAAATGACTTGTAGCTGCATCTCATGAAAATACTATTTCAGGCTGGTCTCTTCTCCAGTGCATGCTCTTCTGAAACAAAAATCTAGACTGATCACTGTCAACCTTATCAAAGTTAAGGTGAAAGCAGATTTTCTTGCATTTAACTCACTAAAAACATTCCAAGAAAACTTACTTCTAAATTTCTTCTTCTATAGCAGTATGTCTGTAGAGGTTTACTGTGGACTCAAAATACTGTGTCATAATGCTCAGAAAAACTTCCCAGTGTTTCTTTGCACTTACAATGGCTATAAACTCACTACTGGTAATACTTGCCTAAATATAAAAGATTTTATAACAAAATCTGACTAGTAAAATTCTGTCCATAGCCATTGTTCAGTGGCATTTCCTGCTGCTGGCTGAAAAATTAGAGCCTGTGTTCCATCTCTTGCATATTACAATAGAATCCATCTACAAAAATACTCCGTTGGCCAGTGGAAAACTTCTAGTATAGGTTCTTTCAATACTACAAGCATTTATTTGCTGCCTGGCAAATACAACCCATTGTAAATGCCATGGTTACCCAGAATGGGTAGAAAGTCTCACACACTGGACAGTTCTGCTAACTAGAGTTAAGGTCATCCACTGACTTAGCCTCTCTCCCAAAGCTGGCCCTTGCAAAAGCCAACACAAGATACCACAAATTCAAAAAGCTGCCAACACTAGAAATCAGTCTTAGAATAAAAACAGACACAGCTAAAAGACAGCACATCAGAGGAGCTTCCCATTTACTGAACATGCTTAAAAATAGAAAAAAAGGTTAAGCAGAACAACCTTAGCATTTCCACATGTAGCTAGAACTTTCCTTACAGGTGGAAATAGCATCAATGCCTTCCATCACCAACCATTTTAATAAGACCTGCTCCATTATCTGTAATTTATGCATTAGATGCATATTTCAGAATCTTTCTAACTTTATTTCTAGACACAATGAAAATGTGTGTGTCTGTATCTTACACTCATGACAAAGACAGTCTTTTCCTTAAACAAACCCAGGCCAGACTAAATATGAAGGAAGCATAAAGCATCAGTGTCCTAGAAAGCTCCTAAATGGAACTGAAAGCTACAGCAAAAACACATTTAAAACAAGTTTTACACAGGACCCATAGTCTCCTACAGACATCTTTAGACAAGCATTTCCAATGCAGTTACAAGTCATCTGGAAGGTCAGAGAACAAGTTTCCCCTCTGGAGGACAATCAGCTCCCCTCACTCTTGTCATCCCAGGTCAGCAAGTTAAAATTTCTCAACAGGCTTTTGAAAGACAAATCATGCATTTCATTAATACTGTCTGAAACAATACCAGTAAGCAACAGCCTATAGAATACAATATGCTACATGTATGATTACATCACCAACAAGGCTTAAAGAAAATAAAATCTGTTCCATGTTTGTTGAATTAATATTTTGCTTTTACTGAACACATTTATGAAAAACTGTAAAATTCAAGAATAATTTAACAAATGCCAGATTTTTTTTCAAAATAATAGAAAAAAATCTGCTCTGCTAACAGCTGTGTTCAGTGTAAAAGGAACAAAATCTTCACAGAATACATTAAATACAAATTAATTCCTCTAGGTTTTCCATTAAAATACACATGGGCTAGCAAACAGCTTTACTTTGTGCACAGTCCATAAGTATTCACCTTTCACACTAAAAAGAGAGTTAAAGCTTGGTTACAGGTGCAAGTGAGAAGTTTGCTGCCAATTTGACCTTGTTTTTGTGTTGCTTTTTGGCTGGGCTATCCGTTGCTTCTTTGTTTACTTGGGTTTCAGAGGACTGACAGGGAGGCACTGAAGCATTCTCTGTGGTGTCAGACACCATAGAGCCAGAGATCAGCTTTTCTTGAGCTGTGGTAACAATTGTCTGTTTTTCTTCTTCTGTTAAAATCATTATCTCTAAAATAAATAAGACAACTCAATTTACTGATGCTCTTTTTTTTTTTTTTAAAATACTATTTCTCTGCTGTTAGGCAATAAAATATTCAAAGAGAATTCATCAGCCTGATTTGAAGCAACAAAGGGAGGCAAACTCTTACCTGGGAGGGGTGTAGGGCGTTCCTCAAACTGAATGAGGTCTGCAGACTCAAGTACCACAGGATCAGGTCTCAGCTGGGGGGATGGCAGGCAGGAAGGTACTGGCTCACACAGGAGATCAACAGGAGACGTGTTTGTGAGGCAAAGAAGTTCTTGCTCTGTTTGATTAGAAACTACAAAAATACGGGAACATTTTCAGAGCATCTGTAAGCTGTGAAGGTGTCACTACTGTCACAGGTAAATGTAAAGTCTCCAGATGCAAATCTGAAGATTTCAGAACTATGCTCTATTTGAAATACTAGCACCAACCCAATTTAATTAATGCTAATTAATCTCAGATTCATTTGCTGCATCAAGAGCATCTAAGTAAATTCTCATCAGGAGACAATGTTAGCAGAAGCTGCTGCTGCCCCCCCCCCCCCCCACCTCTACACGACGTATCCAGCAC